>CM032449.1:202109363-202134363 GCA_019049505.1 Pachyrhynchus sulphureomaculatus
GATATTAAGAAAAATATTCGATCAAAATATAAAAAATTCATTTTTACGTATTTTACCAATAGCTATGCACTATTTTGAGGTGATGTAATATGTTTAGGGTCACTGAATACGATCTCAGCCGTTATTTGGTCATTAAATGAATACAACATAATATGAGTATATCAGCGATCCTAAAAACAGCACCTGAAAAATTAAGTTTGTGCCTATAAAACTTGGCTCCTTCAAATTTGAACCCTATTTTTCTAAAAATGGGGTAAACTTTAAAGAACTATTCACTTGCGGCCACTAAACTTAAATGTTCTTTGGCCAAATTTTCAGAGAGTCATTGATACATTTAATGGAAGACATTTAGCCAATTTCAGTCATTCGGTGCGAATTTTATGTAGAACCTGTAATCGCGTCTATACTATCAGAATTTCAATTTTTTTTTGAACTTGGGAAATACCTTGGATTGTTCGGGGCCAAGCGAGGTGTCTATCCTCATGATATTTTATTAACTAAGGCCTAAATTTCCCAAAAATAACTTCAGCAGACGCGTAGGACCCAAAACTTGGGACTTACGGTCTTATTTATTCAAAAACTAGAAAAACGACCGTTTTTGTCTGGAAAAAAAAAAGGGGTCCGGTTTTGTCTTCCGGTATTGGCTACATCTGCCTTTTGCAGAGCCCTCTTATTTTATCAAGAAAAAAACTAATTTTATTGATTTTATATGGTTAATGGTTTTGTATTGACGTTTTTTGAGCTCTAAAGTTGAGTCCAGTCTCGGTGGCGTCTGCCCTTTGGGGCGTTCGACTTTTTTAGTGTCAACAAATGTTATCTTGATTCAAGTGGTTTAAACGAGTTCATTTTCAGATATAGCATTTTGGGCCTCATCTGGGCATTCCAGGGTACAGGGGTCGCAAAATCAACGTTAAAGTCTTTTATTCGACTCGCCCGATAGAATGAACAACTAGGCAGACGGTTAGTCGACAGGTCAAAATTTCGGGTCGCTCTCTTGGTCTATAGTTTTTTGTCGTCATCCTTTAATATATATATATATATATATATATATATATATATATATATATATATATATATATATATATATATATGTATGTATATATATATTTATTTATTTATTTATATATATATATATATATATACATATATATATATATATATATATATATATATATATATATATATATATATATATATATATATATATATTTATATATATTTGCTGTTACGAGAATCGTCGTTTATTATATTTAAACACATGATTCTTTGGGTGAAGTAAAAAACATTCAATAGTTTTTTTTCCAGTTTCATCTATTAGCCATTGTGGAGGGACTGTTAACATTGATGACACATATTTCTCTTTTTATAGTAACACGATATTTGCTTAAAAAATTATTACTTAAAACAGTCGAATTTTCAAGTAAAAAGCGACAAAATCTGTTGCTAAAGAAGGCAATTGAGCCAAAATATTTTTATCCTCTAGGTGTTCTAAGTATTACGCATAAAAAAGGTTAAACTTAGGATAAAATCTCAATTATGAATTTTTTAGAATGAAACACCATATTTGATTAAACATTGAATAATTATATTGTTACTATAAACATGGTTTGAATTCCTACGTTTTAGTGGCGAACTCTAAATACTGCACTTCTTCAGTTAGAAAACACGTTGCTTTTCAGAACAATCAAATGTATTAAACAACCCGCCATAATTAAAATCGAAATATATTACCAGCTCATCAAATAAAATAAGATTTATTTTTTCAGGCTCAAATAATTGTTCTTTAATAAAAATAGTAAGTAAATACACGGATATAAAGAAAAGGTCAGTCCTAAAATTCACATTAGATGAAGTCATTCACCAGATGTTACGATATTAATGCTGTCTAGCTTGAAATTAGTAACAATGTATGGTTATCCCGGATTATATAGCAAAATATGTGATTAATAATGGTTGACGCAGTACGAGAGCACGTGGAAGTGACACTAGAACGTTTCATTTATTGAAATCTCCATTTTGTATTGCAGCGATAAAAAATATTTTTTATCGTTTTAGACTTCGACGAATTGAAACACCGATAAAAGTTAGACAATATTTTGTGAAAAATTTCTGGTTTAGATAAAAAATTGCACTGGTCAACATGATTTTTTTTACAAGGAAACTGAACAGAGACCCTAGTTTAGTTTTTATGCTGAATTCAAATATGTTATCAGATTTCTTCTATCAGGCATAGTTTTCTTGTGACAGACATTTGAAGCAAGTAGTTCATCAGAACCTCACTTTTTATCTCAAGAAGATCTTAATGATCTTATACTGGATTTAAATTTGTCTAAACAGTCAGCAGACTTAAAGGTTGAAATCTACTCCAAAAAGATACAAGGATATGCGTTTATCGTAGACGCCATAGTGGTTTCAGTGACTACTTCTCTAAAGAAGGCCATGTAGTTTTTTGTAATGATGTTTGTGCAGTAATGGAGGCTCTTTGACATCAACACCAGCCAGATGAGTGGCGATTGTTCATAGACTCATCGAAAGTCAATTTGAGGGCTATACTACTCCATAATGGGAATGACTTACCATCAATACCTGTCGCGCATGCCAGTGATATGAAGGAGACATATGAAAATATGAAATTGCTGTTAGAAAAAATTCAGTATACTAATTATAACTGGAATATCTGTGGTGATTGGAAGATTATAGCTTTATTGTTAGGTTTGCAACTTGGATACACGAAATTCTGCTGTTTCTTGTGTGAATGGGATAGCAGTCTTACTACATAAGGAAACAATGGCCTAAACGTGAGTCTCTTATTCCTGGGCATAAAAATGTATCAAATACCCCATTAGTGGATCCCGAAAGGGTGTATTTACCTCCCCTGCACATAAAACTGGGGCTTAAAAAAATGGATAATGGTTCTGCTTCATTTATGTATTTGAAAACTAAATTTCCTAAAATAAGTGATGTAAAATTGAAGGAAGGAATTTTTATAGGGTCCGAAATAAGATCATTAATATCGGATGATGAACATTTTGAGGAAGCGTTACATCCACCGGAAAAAGCAGCATGGAAGTCGTCCAAAAATATCTATTGTGGATTTCTTGGCAATAACAAAGAAGAAAACTATACTGGAATAGTGAGTGATCTTCTGACTTCATACAAAGACATGGGCTGCAACATGTCCTTAAAAATTCACTTTTTGGACCCGCACCTGGACTTCTTCCCTGAAAATCTTGTGGCTGTCTCTGATGAGCATGGTGAGCGTTTTCATCAGCAAATTTCTACTATGGAAAAGAGGTATCACGGGAAATGGGTCCCAGTATGCTGGCCGACTACTGCTGGACCATGAAAAGAGACATTCCGAAGGCAAAATACGACCGAAAATCATCATATAAATCTTTTGGGTTAGACAAAATTAGCCGTGTATTTATTATTCAGTGTTTTGTAAGTACTAATTATTTTAAAACTTTAAACACGTGCCACAAAAAAACCCTGCCTCATGGATAAAATCTGAGAACATATTTAAACTCAACATGGAAAAGACAAATATATTCCGTTAATTTAGTCCTTGTGAAGGAAAAATTTTTTTTGTAGACTAGTGTTATTAGTGGTGTTGGTTATTTTTGTTAGTGGAATAATTAACTTTAAACCATCGAACTTTGAAAGTAGTTCGCTTCTTCGACATCACCGTCATCAAGCGGCGACACTTTAGCTTCATCTTTATATGGAGGAAGAGCCCTAAGTTACAGGTTACAGAATCAGACCAATAAGGGGGGTGGAGTATGACAGTACTTCGTCACGAACTATTGCGTATACAACAAACTATATATAATTGTTGAGATGCAGGACAAAAGTCCGCTCTCTCCTGGCTGTTTTCTAATCAATAAAGAAATCGGTCTTCACCAATGATTTGTTGAACTTTGGCGCTGAGTTCAGGTGCCTTTCATAGAAGTTTGGCACACCTTAAATAGCGGACGCTGCTTAAAAATTTGCATACGGCTTAAAGTTTCATCTCCAGATACTTTTTAAATTATGCCATACGTTTCAGTAGCATTTTTCTCGAGATAACAAAAAAATTTCATGCACACACGCTATTTTTTCTTCGTATCTAAACGTGTAAACGGAACGAAATGAACAAGATAGCGAGTTTTAACTTTTTCCGTATAAGAACTTTCCGATACCAATATGTATTTAGAGTAGTGTGCGTCATATGCTGCTCCCTGGCAATACAAGAGAAAGCTAAATTCAGCATTTATTCTAGGAGACTGCTTGTTTGCAAGGGAAGTATTAAATTCGTGAAAAAATAAATCAACAGCAGCACTAAGATCTCTTCTTCTTCTTCTTTTTCAGCCTGCTCTCATCCACTCCTGGATATAGGCCTCTCCCAAATCTTTCCATCTTTCCCTGACCAGAGCCGTTCTTTTCACAAGAAATGGTTCTCATTTCGATCGGACTGGTGTATTTTTAGCCCACTGACATGCTTGTTTTCTTTCATATTACATCAGATTAAATTATTTATTACAAATCCTTCTTTTTTACAAACAAATTATTGTGAAGTGGTGTAATCTAGAAGTTCTAAAATAATAATAACATTAAAATTAACAAACCTTAACACAATATATATTAAAATGAAATCACACGCCAATATTCCAAGGAAATATGAAGACTTAGTAAAAGGAATTCAGGAAACTTGTGAGTGTTATCGATATATAAATACTTGAATTTTCTCGAATACGCCACATGACAGATAACGCAATTCCCACAGTGAATAAACAAATATAAAGAAATAATTGGATCTGTCATAAAAAGGAAAGTCTTATATTTTATTTAAGTTGTAAGCAAGGAGAAATATTTTATCCATTGTGTCTTTATGCAAGCATATAATTTTAATTTGAAAAAAATATCTTAAATGGAAAATATATTTCTTCAATTATACACAAAATAAACCTCTATTTATTAAGAAATCGCCATCCACTATATAAAATAAAATAAAAAAAATTTATTTAAATATTTTGCGAGTTTATTTAAATGATATGAACTTCAAGAGGAAAATATTTTTTGGGTGTGGAAAAAAGTTTATTTTCATTTAAAAGCCTGTTTTTTTTTTGGCTCTAGTAAAATACGCTTGAAGAAATCTATAGTACCATTACTCTAATACTGAGAATTTTCCAATGTTATTGCAATTTATTTCAAACGATAAATTGTGTTCATTTACTCGCATTTGTTATGTATTGCTTTTGGCATTGTACGCATTGTTACTGTATGAATATTTTTAGCCCTCTACACATAATACCATCTACATAGTTGCTGGAACTAGCTGTTCAGCTTAAGCTGATCACTTTTTGTTACATGTTCGAAGGTCCCACTAAAATGACAAGTTAAGGAACCTCTAATTCTTATCCGACCGGACATGTGGCACAAACTGGTTATTCTTATACATATATATATATATATATATATATATATATATATATATATATATATATATATATATATATATATATATATATATTTATATATATGAGGGCTGCTTTTTTTCAACCTTCGATGGTCCATAAAAAAAGTGTAAATAAAAAAATTAATTTATTATCAAAAGTTGGGTAAGTATAAACATGGTTAATTTTCGATATAATCATCGTGACGATTGAGGGAATTGTCATACCTGTGGACGACCTTCCCAATCTCCTCTTCATAGAATGTTGCCGCCTTTGAGTTGAGATGGATTCTAACGTTGTTTTGAAGCTCCTCATTAATCTGAAAACTCTACTCTCCCAGTTTTTGAGTTCCGAGAAGAGGTGGAAGTCGTTAGATACTAAGTCGGGGCTATACGCCGGGTGTTCAAAAACTTTCCATCGAAATTGTTCATGGAGCTGTTGGGTTACAGCAGCATTGTGAGGGCGGACGTTGTCATGAATGAAAAGTACTACAGAAGTCAGCATGCCTCTTCTTTTGTCTTGAGTGGCTCCGCTGTAATATTCCGTTCTACTTGAAGAAACCGAATTACTCTACGCAACTCGCACTTGGCGAGAGAATCAATCGTAGCAGCCATTTTTACCTGCCTGCAACTCAGCTCAAAATGGCCTAATGACATTGAAAGTTTTAGCAATCGATTGACTGTTTACCGGCAGGATCGGACGTTGAAAAAAAAATAGCCCTCGTATATATATATATATATATATATATATATATATATATATATATATATATATGTATATATATATATATATATATATATATATATATATATATATATATATATTATATTATTATACTATTTATTATACATTATCCTTAAATTTTATGTTATTCCAATGTAATGGTCAATGCAACTAGACATATCCAAACAATTGATAAACTAGATTTAAAGTTCAATGTTTTTAAAACAATTACTTACTAAAAATATATGCAAAATAAAATATTAGAGATAATAATTACTACATATCGGTTAACTTTTATTAATTTTATTATTGATATAACTGCTACAACCAGGGATGGAAACTTTTAATACTCTGCCTGAAACAATCACAGTCTAAACAGAGAACAAAAAGACTATCCAAACGAAATATGTTGTAAACTTACGAAATTCTAAAACTTGACAATATTTAATATAAAATTTAAATTTTTAAAGAAAATTAGCTCTAGTTCTCTTATTTATTCACAAAACGTAAGTGATATTAAACAGCTAATATACAATTGTATGTTATCGTTAACTGTAAAATTGACCATTAATATATATTTTATAATAACCAAAGACTTGTGTTTTTAACTTATTAGACGGTCTATTGAAAGGTAATACTTTTTAACCGCGAATTTTTTAGAAAAAAATGAACACTTGCATCATTGTTAGTGGTCGTCCGAATAGCCTGGTAAACGGGATATTGATAAAATTGTAAATATATAAACGGGAAGAAATGCAGGGAACGTTTCTTTACTGCTCTAAAGTAACCGAATCACCTTATTTATATATATATATATATATATATATATATATATATATATATATATATATATATATATATATATATATATATATATATGTTACAATAGAGGACAGACAAAAGACAGAGAGACGTTGCATTTTATTCTTTGCTACATGATATTGTTCCATATTTAATGGTTTAGGCAGCGTATTGCAAGAGAACGCGCTAGTGACAAACATTTTTCCGACTTAATGATCCACTATTATCATCACTGTTTATTCCTTATGTTACCTAACATAATAAAATATATCCTCTAACCTGGCCAGAGAACATATGTATGTATTAAAAAAAAAAGCACGTAAATCGCATAAGTGGTTGTCGAGTGATAAGCGCACTAACGGACAGAGAGACGTTGCATTTTATATATACTATAGAAGATTATAGATAACCTGGTCAGCGAGCAAATGTACACATTAAAAACAAAAAAAAAACATGTAAATCATATAAATGGTTCTCAAGTCATAAACGCACTAACGCGCAGATAGAGAGACGTTGCTTTTTTATATATTATATCCTTTGCTACATGATATTATTCCATATGGAATGATTTAGGTAGTGGATTGCAAGAGAACGCGCTAGCGGCAAACTTTTTTCCGGCTTGATTCACTATTATCGTCACTGCTTATTCCTTATGTTACCTATCGTAATAAAATATAGCGTATAACCTGGCCAGAGAACATATGTATGTTTAAAAAAAAGCGCGTAAATCGGATAAGTGGTTCTCGAGTGATAAGCGTACTAACGGACAGACAGATAGATAGAGAGACGTTGCATTTTATGTATATTATATATATATATATATATATATATATATATATATATATATATATATATATATATATTATTAAAAAACAAAATGTTAATCGGATAAGTGGTTCTCAAGTCATAAGCGCACTAACGGACAGACAGAGAGACGTTTTTATATATATTATATTCTTTGCTACATGACATTGTTCCATATTTAATGGTTTAGGCCGTGTATTGCAAGAGAACGCACTAGCGGAAAACTTTTTCCGCCTTGATTCACTGTTATCATCACTGCTTATTGCTTATGTTACCTATCGTAATAAAATATAGCCTATAACCTAGCCAGAGAACATATGTATGTTTAAAAAAAAACGCGTATATCGGATAAGTAGGTATCGAATAATAAGCGCACTAACGGACAGACACACAGAGAGCTGTTGTATTTTATATATATTATAGAATATAGATAATTTCTCATCTGGCTGAGATCGCAACAGATCTTCTCCATATTAAGAAAATTGTCATAATTATAGTTATCGGTTCCTTTCACAAAAATTAATTATTGTAGGAGTAGTTTAAAATATTTGCATCGTAAAACCAAATTGATTCTCTACACTGTGTACTATTAGCGATGCGAATTAAAATGAAAATTTGCATTGATAGGCATGTGAGCTAACAGATGTGCAGATTTATTGTGTTCGAAAAAATTCCGAAGCTTAAAAATCCATGTTGTTTGATATTGGTTATTTATGGAGTGTTATTATTCTATAAACGGAGTAATAGTTCAATTTTGTAAGCAAAAATTGATTTATTTACAATACGGACTATTAATCATTACCATCCTTGCAAAAGAGATACAGCGTTTTAATTTCCATCGTTAATTTATTGAGTAAACGTTTATTTGTAATTATATTGGGTTTAAAAATAAAACATCGTATGTTATCTCATGTTGCTTTAATGGTCTTCCTTTCCTTTTTACAGAGTGCTTTCAAATTATTTTCTAGTATTTTTATCTATGATGCTTGGCTTAAGTTATTCTTTAATGTGGGAAAGTTAATTTCAGTGTTTATATCATATATGGATAAATTCAGCATTATATAACGAAAGGTAATAAAAAGTTTGTTTGTACTACAAAAATACACTAAAATTGCTAAAAAAGCCATGGACAATGACAGATTGCAAAATATAAAAAATATAATTAAGAAAAGTTTGTCGATCATTCGAGAAAATAATAAGCAATAAAAATTAAAATAACCGATCAAGTGCAAGTTGAACTTGCACAATTAGTGTTCCGTACGTTGATTGCTTTTAAAATAAAAAATTTTGTTCCGGTGGTATAAAATCATCAGTGACTTCACAAAACACACCTCAAATGAGTTTTCAACAAAGTTTGTTTCCAATCTTTACTGAAAACTGATGACCTCGAAATTTTTGTTTTTCTTTATATACCAGATAAATTCTTAAAGGTAATGCACTCGTGATAATTTTCGTTCAATCTACACCCCGTGGAGAATATTCCAGCGATTTTTCGCGATTTCTTAAAAATAATACAAAGAAAAGTGTGCGCAAGTATTACATTATATATATATATTTTACTCGTGTTTTCACAAGCTTTCATTTGACATCACATGCGATGACCTAGTAAAAAATTTTTTTTTTTACTTCCGATTGCACCCCCCAAAACTAACCCCTTAAGTCAAAATTTAACTTTCAAAACTACACGGCTCTGATGAGGCCATCAATTCCTATATTAGTACCAAATTTCAACTTTCTATGTCAAATAGTTTCATAGAAAATCGGGTGTGAAAGACAGACGGACAGACAGACAGACACCGAAGTGATCTTATAATTATTCCGTACGGAACACTAAAAACTGGCCAAGTGCAAGTCAGACTTGCGCAACTAGTGTTTGATACGGTGATTGCTTATAAAATAAAATAAAATCCTCACCTATGCTAAGCTACTTAGGTCTCTGACATGTATATATCTTAAGATCCACTATGTATGTTTACGTTTTTTGTTAGTTAATAATGTATAATAGTTATAGCATCTTAGCTACCTAATAGCTAATAAGTCAATCTAGAATTTAGTAATAAACGTGTAAAATCTAACCTAAACCTAAATATTTGTTTAAATATAAACAAATAAAATAAAATTAGCAGCGGTAGCAGAAATATACTGAAAAGTATATTAGAAAAGCCTCCACCATACTGTCAAGGCAAATCGTTTTTTTTTTATATACCAGATAAATTATTAAACGTAATGAACTCGTGATAAGTTTCAATTTGTGAAGACTATTTCAGAATATTTTCAAAATGTTTTGGCCAGTACTTTTTGAGGTAGGGTGGCGGGAAAGCGATTTTGGACCATTTTTTAAAAATAATACAAAGAAAAGTGTGCATAAGTATTACAGTTAAAAAGCGTTGCGAATGATTTCGTATCTTCAGAATTCAACGGTTTACTATGCCCGGGTAAGGTGGTAAATCTGTAATCTTACCATGTAACTCTATAGAAATTTCTAAATCAGCTTCTATTATGTAGCCATCAGGTTTTAGGCAAACATTAAAACTTTTAATATCTTAATTGCTCATCCACCTGAAGTCTTTATATGCAAGATGCTGCGACATATCCCATCCATATTACTTGTTAATATCGAAGTATGCGAGATAATAAGGTTGTTTGGTATATACCTATTATTAGCCTTATATACTTATTATTAGCCTCAGCATACCTTTTCGAGCATTGACTTAAGCCTCCGCGTATATCCTTTTCGATAAATAAGAACAAGGCCATATTGGTGAGCAATTCCAGCGTTTGATTACTTTTATACAACATGCATTGCCATGCATATCCTAGTAGACTGTACGCCCATGCAGGATCAATCCCGTATGTTTTATGTGTTGTAGATCTAAATTGCTCAAAAACATCTGCTAGTAATAACATATCTGTTTTAATATACAGTTCAGAATAATCATTTAAGGTTTTACAGTTGAATGTTTTCCAAACATTTTCTGCATGTGCATACGCTTTGTCGCTTATATGACTCTTTTCAAGAGTATTGTAAAATGCATGCTTTGAGAAATCTTTAAGTTTTCCCAGCCATTCATGTAATCATAAGAAACCAATCCTTTTTTACTTAATAAGTTAATTTGTGCTTCTGGTAGTGTACTAAATTGAGATTTTAAAACGGGATAATCTTCTAAATATGATACCAGTTTATCTAGTCCTGTAGCCATAAATCTGAAGCTGTCAATAAAACGAAAATTTATGAAGCTTTCAGGGATATGTTTGGTGAATGAGATGTATTTTTCTTTGTTAACCGGTAATATATCTATGCATCCATCTGTTTCAGCTAAGGCTTTAATTACCATATGTCCATGATATGAACTTAGAGTATAAAATATTCCTGGTACCATACCACTCTCTTGAAAGTTAAGGTTGCAATCTTCATGAGCAGGACCCCTATATTTGCCAGTAAGATGGTCATGATCTCTAACTTTTTGTCTTGTGTACCAAATAGTTTCTCGCAAATGTGACATTGTGGTGCACGGTGAAATTTCTTTCATTCCTCAGATGTAAGATGCTCCATTGGTAAAGGACAAAGAAATACCGTCTCTAAATCGCTCGCAAACTGATGTAGTTCTCTCACAAACCACTGCATAGAGTCAGGTCTTGTGTACGATCGATAAAGCTATAAAGTATAATATAGATTTTTGAACTCGTGTCTTTACAAGCTTTCATTTGACGCCCCACTCGATGATCTGATAAAAAAAAAATTCACTTTCCATTTCGCCTCACAAAACGAAACCCTTAAGTCAAAATTTAACTTTGAAAATTATATAGTTCCGATTCAGCCATCGATTTCTTTATTTGTTCCAAATTTCAACTTTATATGTCAAAGAATTTCGGAGAAAAACGGGTGTGACAGACAGGCAGACATCGAAGTGCTCCCGTAAGTATTTCGATACGGAACACTGCTCAAGTAAGCCGAAAATCAGTAACAAATTACTCTGATTTGAACACTATTTTTTAATTGCTAAATCAACAACACAATGAGACTAACAGACTGCATAACAGGTCTTTTTAGTGTTCCGTACGGAACACTTATAAGATCACGATTGTTGCCGAAAATAAACTATTTGTATAGAAAGATGAAATTTGGTAATATTACTCCTCATCAGAGCCATTTGTGAAATTTTTTGAACAAGGGGTTATTTTGGGGGGGTGAAGTCGGTAGGGATTTTTTTACTGGGTCTTGAGTGTGGTGTCAAATGAAAGCTTGTGAAAACACGAGTAGCGCGCACTTTTCTTTGTATCGCGACGCACATCTCGAAAAGTACTTACAATTTCGAGAAAATTCTGGAATATTCAGAGATTGAACGAAAATATCACAGGCCTTACCTTTTAATAATTTATATGGTTATAAAAAAACAAAAATCAAAGTCATCACCAGTAAAGGTTGGAAACACAAACTTTGTTGAAAACTATACCACCGAAATCAGTTAATTTTGAAAAAAAAATTTTTTTACTAGGTAACCTAGAGTAAAAAATATATAATGTTGTACTTGTACACTTTTCTTCGTATTACTTTTAAAAAATCGCTGTCCCCTACCTTATCTCAGTTGCAGAAAAAAACTCTGGAATATTCTCCACGGGGTATAGATTGAAAGAAAATTATCACGAGTGCATTACCTTTAATAATTTATTTGGTATATAAAAAAAAAAATTCAAAGTCACCAGTTTTCAGTAAAGATTGGAAACAAACTTTGTTGAAAACTCATTTGGGGTGTGTTTTGTGAAGTCACTGATCATTTTATACCACCCTAACAAAAATTTTTATTTTAAAAACAATCAACGTACGGAACACTAATTGTGCAAGTTCAACTGCAACAAGGCAACTCCTAGCAAACAGACCAGTGCAATGCTTTTTGTCAACCCCGAAAAAACATTCCTCAACCCTCTTACTCTCCGTGATTATCACGAGTTCTCCTTTGCATTACAAAAAAAAACAGGAATTCACTCTACGCCACAGTGCTGGCCCTCGTCCCTCCAAAGCATTGCCTCTCCGAAGTTCTTGTATCTGATTCTTCCCAGCACCTTTCTTGCGCAAATAAAGTGATGCTTGGAAAACTGTAGTACATCTAAACAGTATCTGGTGTTTCCAAATGAAAACACGCCCTCGCTGACCAAACTCCAGACATTTACGACCCATCAATAAAGCACACCAGCGAGTGCTACCTAGGTGGTGGATTTTCTATTTATCACATTGCTAGCGGCTAGGGATCGCGAGAGACTCGTTGTCACCTTAAAGGACAACAGTGGAATCTCCTTCTAGGCTCTAGGGTTAATTCTTATGTATTCCAAGTCACCAGCACTATTCTAAGAGTCACAACATTCAAGTTGTTTTGTAGCCGTTTTGACAAAGATTTATTTAACATTTTGAATCGAATAGTAACTATAGATGAACACTTGAGTGCAGCATTATGGTCCAGAGATAAAGAAACAATCAAGAGAGTGGAAACATGCTAGCCCACATCATCAAAAAAAAAATTAGCTTCCATATATCAGCAGAAAACGTTCTTTAGGACAATGATGGGACACTTCTTAAAAATTTATTGGAACTCGACAAAACAGAATATTATTTTTGATCATTAACTAAACTTGCACCCGCTAAAAAGTTGTTGATTGAATTGATACATCTTGGTACTAGAAGGTATCTTCAAGAGCGTTCACTGGGAAAACAGGGGACTTAACATATCCGAAGAGAGAGTCAACAATTTAAGATATGCTCATGATATCGCACTTTTTGCCGAAAACGAAATAGAATTGAAAGAAATGCTCCAAGAATTACATACTGAAGCAAAGAAGGTCGTTTTAGAGATGAACATCACAAAAACCAAATTCATGACTAACGAACAAACAACCATTAATGGGTGGATTCATATGTATATTTGGGAGAGGAAGTTACAATTGGAAAAGTGAATCAAGAACTAGAAGGTAATCGAACGATAGGCCTGGGATGGGTGGTTTACGGTAAAATGAAGGAAGTCTTTCAGTCCAAACTACCTTTAAAACTTAAAAGTAAAGTATATAACGAATGCATTCTACCCGTAACAATATATGGTAGCGAAACTTGGGTTCTGACATGGAAAGTTATTAAAAAATTCCATGTTCAGCAGAGAGCAATTGAAAGGAAAATCCTAGGTTTATCACTTAGGGACCGCAAATCAAACGATTGGATCAGGAAAAAACAGGGGTCCACGACATAATGGAAAAGATATCTTCCCTCAAGTGGAACTGGGCTGGTCATGTGGCCAAAAATACTGATAACTGAAGCGGAAAAATGCCCAGATGGAGACCATGGGGGGAAAAGAAAAGTACTGGCAGACCTCAACAACGTTGGTATGACGATATTAAAAAGTTAGCGTGGCTCAATTGGTATGAAATTGCTCAAAACAGGGACATATAGAAGCACATGAGAGAGACTTATATCTAAAGGATAGAGAATGGCTAGAGGAAGAAGAGAAAGAAGAAGAACTGATTGAGATTCCTCCGTATTCCACTGATTTAGTAGTCTCAGACTCTTACCTATTTCCAAAACTGAAAAAAAAACATTTGAAAGAAGATATTTAATATGAAGAAATAATAAATATTGGTTTGCAAACCAAGACAAAGAAAAAAAGTTACTTTATAACCGTTACACTAAGGGTATGAAGTTGATATTTCGTCGAATAAACAATAGGTCCTTGTCTAATACACGGAATCATCGAAATTTTGATATATCCTATTTCAAATGATATATTGAACATACTACAACAAAGAAATTGTCAATTTGGCAACGTTTTTGAAGAAACTGACATTTTGGCAATGCTCAAAAACAAAATCAAAATGTTCTTTTTAGTATTCTGTACCGAACACTTATAAGATCATTTTGGTGTCTGTCTGTCGGTCCGTCTGTCTGTCCCACTCGATTTTCTCCGAAACTATTTGACATAGAAAGTTGGCACTAATATAGGAATTGATGGCCTCATCAGAGTCGTGTATTTTGAAAGTTAAATTTTGACTTGGGGGGTTATCGGAAGTTATAAAAATAATTTTACCAAATGTAAGCTTGAAAAAACACCAAGAAATGAGTTCAACTATATATATTATGTAGTACATGCGGACACTTTTCTTTGTATTATTTAAAAAATTGCGAAAAATTGCTATCCTCTCGAAAAGTACTGACCAAAAAAATATTGAAAAAGTTTTGGAATATTCTTCACAGGGTGTAGATTGAACGAAAATTATCATTATCATCTTTAATAATATATATATATATATATATATATATATATATATATATATATATATATATATATATATATATATTTATATTAGCTGGGCCCGCGGCTCCGCTCGCATGGACTTGATTCACTACTATCGTCACTGCTTATTCCTTATATTACCCAAAGTAATAAAATATCTTCCATTATTTCCCCTTATCTCCCAATATTTCTTCTTATCTCCCATTATCTCTACATAATTTCCATTATCTAGGCTTATCTCTGCTCATCTCCCATTATTTCTCCATATGTCCCATTATTTCTCCTTATCTCCCATTATCTCACCTTATTTCCCATTATCTAGGCTTATCTCCACTTATCTCGCAATATTTCTCCTTATCTCCCATTATTTCTCCTTATCCCCCATTATCTCACCATAACTCCCATTATCTAGACTTATCTCTGCTTATCTCCCATTATTTCTCCTTATCTTCCATTACTTATGCTTATCTCCCATTATCTCACCTTATCTCCAATTATGTCTCCTTATCTCCCATTATCTCACCTTATCTCCCATTATCTAGGCTTATATCGAATTATATAGAACATACGTATAAATTTATAAAACACGTAAATCGGATAAGTGGTTCTCGAGTGATAAGCGCACTAACGGACAGATAGACAGAGAGAGACATTACATTTTATATATATTATATTATTTGCTACATGATATTGTTCCATATTTAATGCTTTAGGCAGTGTATTGCAAGAGAACGCGCTAGCGGCAAACTTTTCTCCAGCTTGATACACTATTATCGTCACTGCTTATTCCTTATGTCACCTAACGTAATAAAATATATCCTATAACCTGGCCAGAGAACATACGTAGGTGCAGATATTTGGTTTTTAAAGTCTTGCAAGAAATTTAAAGTTTTTCCTAATTTTATTAAGGTTAATTTACCAAAATCAAACATTTCAGAAAAAGTTTCATTCTTTGCAAAACAAAAATGGCTTGACTTAGAAATCAAGAATTTGTACACAAAACGTAGTATGTTAGAAGTAGAATCATACAGCATATTCAAAAAACTTACTTCAGGATTAAACAATATTGAATATGAAGTATGGAGCGAGTTCCAGAGGAAAATGTTTTTAGTTATTGATATTCAATATAAAAAGAAATTCTCTATTCTAAGTAAAAAATTAAAAAAGCTCTTACCGAAGAAGAATAGTCCTCAGGAACTCGTAAATATTGTAGAGAATCATTCGTCTCAATCCTTTACACGAAATGAAATTCGCATCTTAAACAAAGGTCTTAACTTTGCAGTACCCCCTCCTAGAGATAATTTATCAGAAATAGTTGCTCACATTGAAAGTTCCATTAGTACACTTCCAGAAAATAGTAAAACCTTTGTTAGGGAAGCATGTCGCAATCAAATATCGAAAAACATAGTTAACAACACAAATTCTAATTCACGAAAAAACATAAAAGTAGTTAAAGGATTGAAAAAGAAAGATGTCTTCTACTTAAAAGCGGATAAAGGAAATAAGGTTGTTATATTGGATAAGAAAGATTACTTTGAACGCGTAGATAATCTTATCGAATCTGGCCCTTATGAAAAGGTAATAAGAAATCCATTACCGAAAATGATATCAGAGGTTAAAAATTCTTTTAAAAAATGTAAGAACCTTGTCTCCGATTCGCTAAAATTTAAATTAAATGCGAGTAATCCGACCATACCAAAATTGTATTGCTTACCCAAAATTCACAAACCTGGAAAAGCAATGCGACCCATTGTTTCATCAGTCGGATCACCCACATATTTAATATCCAAATGGTTATCAAAAGAATTTGAGAAGTTACCATTAAATACTTTCGCAGTGAAGAATTCGTTAGAATTCATTAATAAAACAAAAAATCTAGTACTTAATGAAGGCGAAGTCTTAATTTCTTTTGATGTTAGTTCTTTATTCCCAAGTGTGCCAATTCCACAAACTTTACAATATCTCGAAGAATTACTTAGAATGAATGACTTTGAAGACGAAATTATTCGTGAATACTTAACATTATCTAAACTTTGCATGGAACAAAATTATTTCCAATATAACAATCAATTTTATGTTCAGAAAGAAGGAACAGCTATGGGTAATTGCTTGTCACCTTTCATAGCCAATTTATTCATGAGTAAGTTTGAAATCGAAGCCAGTCAAGAATTCGAATATTTCCCAAGGGTATGGTATAGGTATGTGGATGATATTTTCGCGATTTTTGATACAAAGAAAGCAAATATTGGTGATTTTGTTTCTAAATTAAATAGCCGGTATGATTCAATTAAATTCACGTACGAAATTGAGAACAAAGGACAATTGCCTTTTCTAGATATTTTAATTATTAAAAATAATAATAGATTAGAATTTGATATCTATAGGAAGGACACAGTAACAGATAGATATATTCCTAATGATTGATTTCATTGCAAACAACATAAATTAGCCTCAATACATTTTTTAGTTCATCGTTTGGTCACTTTCCCTCTGAATAGAGTAAACTTTAATAAAGAAAGGAATCGTATTAGAAATATAACTAGAGTTAATGGTTATGACGATGACTTAGTAAATAAGTTAATAAATAGACATAAATTTAGGTCTAATATTCAGAATTCCACCTTTTTTACACGCGAAGAAAATAACACCAAGTATGTCTCCATACCATATAATCCGAAATATAGCAAGGGACTCAATAAGGTATTTAATAAAGTAGGCCTCACCTTAGTCTATAAGTCATCAGACAATCTGAGGAATATCTTAGGAAATCCCAAAGATAAGATTCCCAATTGTGAGAAAAGTGGAATTTATGAAATTAGTTGTAATGATTGTGACAAAAAGTATGTTGGGCAAACTAAAAGGTCAATTAAAACACGATTTAAAGAACATTTAGCACACTTAAGATACAATAGAACAGAAAAGTCTAGCATTGCCGAACATGCTCTTGAAGCTGATCATACTGTAACATTAGATAATCTAAGATTAATAAAAAATGATAGGAGATTGTTGAACGCATACGAAAGTATGGAAATCATAAAATGTAAAAGTAGTTTAAATAAAGACAGAGGGCCTATTCCTTATAGTCCCCTCTACTGGTTACTTGACCGGAACTGATGGCCTTGCCTATGTCATTAGTTCCGCTTGAGTAATTCTAGGGTTAGGCTAAGTATAAATAGGGTAGATTTGTAGTTTATCTTTAGTCAATCATCGCTCCTGATGAAGCTAACATGGTTAGCGAAACGCGCGTCGAGTGCAAAAATAAAGTATTTGGTGTAGTGGTGATATATACTGAGTAGTATCATTGTGCCAAAGATTCCACATTCCCAATTTAGTTTTAACATACGTATGTTTAAAAAAAAGGCTCATAAATCGGATAAGTGTTTCCCCAGTGATAAGCGCACTAACGGACAGACAGACAGACAAAATATATCCTATAACCTGGCCAGAGAACATACGTATGTTTAAAAAAAAGGCTCGTAAATCGGATAAGTGTTTCCCCAGTGATAAGCGCATTAACGGACAGACAGACAGACAGACAGAGATACGTTGCATTTTATATATATTATAGATGTAATAAAAATATATCTATAACCTGGTCAGAGAACATATGTATGAATTTAAAGAGTCACGTAAATCGGATAAGTGGTTCTCGAAGGATAAGCGCACTAACGGACAGACAGACAGACAGAGAGGCGTTGCATTTTATATATATTATAGATGCAGATTATTATTATTATTATTATTATATAACCTGTCCAAAGAATATATGTATGAATTAAAAAAAGACAGGTATATCGGATAAATGGTTCTCGCGTGATAAACGCACTAATGGACAGACAGACAGCATTTTATATATATTATAGATTATAGATTATAGATATTCTCTGCTACATAATATTGTTTAATGGTTTAGGCTGTGTATTGCAAAGGAACGCGTTAGCGGCAAACTTTTTTCTGACTTCATTCATTATTTTTACGTCACTGCTCCTTCCTTATGCAACCTATCGTAATAAAATATAGCCTATAACCTGGCCAGAGAACATATGTATGTTTTAAAAAAAAAAGTACGTAAATTCAGTGATAAGCGCACTAACGGACAGACAGACAGAGAGACGTTGCATTTTATATAGAGACGTTGCATTTATATATATATATATATATATATATATATATATATATATATATATATATATATATATATATATATATATATATATATATATATATATATATTAATATATATATATATATAGATATATCAGTTTTATATATATAGTAATGATCTAAAAAAAAATTGCTGAAAACTAAAAAAAATTTGCTTTTTGCACTGTGTTTTGTGAAGTCATTAATCATTTTATACCTCTGTAACCAAAATTTTTATTATAAAAGCATTCAATGTATGGAGCACTAATTGCGCAAGTCCGACTTGAACTTGGCCAATTTTTATTTTAACTTGGAATTTATTGGTATGTGTATTGTTTTTAAAGAAATTCTGTTATATTGTTGTATTTATATTTTATTACATATTTTACGTATTTTTTAACTGAATTTGTCTAAATATTAATTGACGTGCTTAAGATAATATTTCTGTTGTATGACTATAGTATTCTAAAAAGCGAAATATATATTTTACTTTACTTTAAGCATGTTTGTAATGGAAGTACTGGTAAATTAATTGATCAATTTTTAGTTGTTACTAAGCATATTTACTTTTAAATAAATAACACATAAAACCACTCGAGTATATAACTTTATATTTGATTTTCTTTTCATTTTTTAGATTAGGCCGCAAATATGCATAGGATTCCTTTTTTGATTGGTATTTATTTTCTTATATCCCTAAATAAACAATGTATTTCTTTTTCCTATAAGAAAAAAACTGAAAAGGATGTGTTATATTGTACCCTTTCCATAATAAAAGAGATATAAAAAAGAACTCCAATAACCTGCAGCCACAGATTTCAATAAAATGTGACATGTTGTTCCATTCACATAATCAATTGTGCCCCGCGGCTGCACTACGGAATAAACAGTCAGACAGAAAAGTCGTATTCTGAATAAAATTATCTTATCTCTTCTTTAAAAGGGTTTTCTGTTGCAAAAATGGAGTCTTTTTGCTGTTATCTAGAATAAAATATACTGAAAATAGAAGCTAGTTTGTTTAAATATATACAATACTTTTGAGATTTTCTATATAAGCAAGTATGAAGTATCATAATACGTAGGCTGAAAAGTTTTTGGTCTGACACATAGATTTCGCCCTTTTCCAAAAATCCAAATGATTTTTAGGAAGTACCAACCTTCAAACAATACGTGTCAAAATTTCATGACATTTCGGCGATTAGTTTACAAGTTATAGTGGTTTAAGTGACGCTACTTTTGATATTTTCAAAACAATGGAAAAAATCGAATTTCGTTTGTTAATTAAATACTGTTTCTTGGCAGGAAAAAATACCGTTCAAGCAAAGCAATGTCTTGATAAGTGTTACGGGGACTCTGCCCCTGGAAAATCACTCATGATTTACTGGTATGCTGAATTTAAACGCGGTCGTATAGACACAAATGTTGCTGAACGCTCTGGACGCCCAAATGAGGTGATTACACCGGAAAACACCAAAAAAACCAAAAAATTGTTTTGGATGACCGCAAAGGGAAATTGCATGAGATAACTGACACCCTAAAGATATCAAAGGGATATGTTGATCATATTTTGTATGCACATTTAGGTATGAGAAAGCTCTGTTCGAAATGGGTACCGCGTTTGCTCACAGTGGATCAAAAACAACGTGTTGATGATTCTGAGCGCTGTTTGGAAATGTTTAAGCGCAATAAAAAGGATTTTCTCATGCGATATGTGACAACGGATGAAACATAGATCTACCATTATACACCGGAATCCAATCGGGAGTCAACTGAGTTGATAGCAGTCAGTGAATACCGCGCGAAGTTACCAAAGACACAGCAGTCGGTTGGAAACATTTTGGCCTCTGTATTTTGGGATGCGCATGGAATAATTTGCATCGACTATGTTGAGAAGAGAATAACCATCAATATTATGTAAAGTTATTGGTGTGTTTGAAGACAGAAATCGCAAAAAAACGGCCCCAAATGAACAAGAAAAAGTGCTCTCTCATCAAGACAATGCACCGTGTCACAAGTCAATGGTTACGATGGTAAAATTACATGAATTGAAGTTCGAATTGCTTCTTTATCCACCGTATTTTCCAGATTTAGCCCCCAGCCAATATTAGCTATTAGCAGACCTCACAAAAATGCTCGCGGGAAAGAGATTTTGCTCCAATGAAGAAGTTATCGCCGAAACTGAGGCCTATTTTGAAAGCAAAGACAAATCCTTCTACAAGAAAGATAGGAAAATGTTAGAAAAGCGTTGTACTGATTGTATCGCTCTTGAAGGAGACTATATTGATGAATCAAGTCGAATTTTGCAAAAAAAATGTGTTTTAGGATCAAAAACTTTTCAGCCTACATTTTCAAATATTTTATTATTTTGAAATTGATAATTTTTTCTATGGAAAGGAATTGTAAAATCCTACTGATAAATAGAATACTACTCTGTCGATAGTTGTTTCAGGATGTGATAATTTCATAACTGGTTTCATAAAATTGTCAATTACTGGGCTTTAAATCTTTATCAAAGCTATTACGCAGGAAAAAAAATGGTAAAGTTATGTACCCAGTACTTTCCTTGCAAATTGACCGCTTTTGAATGGAACCACGCATAAAATCATCGCCAAAGTTTAACAAGTCAGTTGTACCTTGAACAATTCTGAGCATCTTTGGTCAATAGAAAGTTTCATTGATTAGAAAATGACCGAAGAGTAAAAAGAGTTCCGTCTTGCATCAAGATAATGCACCAGGATTCCAGGCCTGTCATCCCCATCCCATTAATTCGCTTTATTTCACAATCTGTGATTTCGGACTCTTCGTCAAGATCAAGATGAAGTTAAAAGTCGCCGCTTTGACACGACACTGAAGGCAGTGACAGCGTCGACATTCCACAAAATGTTCAACCAGTGAAAAAAAAAATGGTAGGACTATTTTTTGAAGATGACAGAAGTCATAAAGCCTAAAAGTAAATACTTCAAATTATTTAGTCAAAAAAATATTGACACCTTATATATGAGAGAATAATTTCATTTAAAATTATCCGTTATTTTCAATCAAGACCAAATTAAAAGAGGAATAGTACTACTTGCTCTTTTGAAGTCACTGGTAATTAAATCTCAAGTGTTTCTTCTTAGTATTCTGTTAAAATTCATTTTCAATTAGAATAAAGCACTAAATTTTTAGTAAATTTCCACTTTATTGATTTTTATACTTGACACGTGTTTCGCTAAAACATTAGCTTTATCAAAAGTATGGGTATGGAATCCCACCCATACTCATACTTTTGACAAAGTTAATGTTTTAGCGAAATACGTGTCAAGTTTAAAAATCAATAAAAGTGGAAAAGTGGTTGCTTGAAGCAACGATAACAGCTGAGCCTTTTGTATTTAATTTCTTCCTTTTACTACTGAGCAAGCTCCAAACGGTTGGCGCATGCTTCAAATAACGGTAAAGACAGTGGCCTACAAAAATTAGCGTTGCAAAATCTCTATTTTAAAAAAAAAAATCTAATTATTTAAAATACAAAAATATAATCGCCATTCTTTTGTATTATTCACTTAATAACTTTTAAAATATATTTTTTAAGTAAACATATTTTTTGCAGCGCCCAGGTGTATGTAACCTCATAAGACTAAATTGCAGTTTACTCCACCCTTTTCTACTTGTTCTTACCATACTTAATGAAATTTGAAATGGATGATTTATTTGGCGGAAAACGATCTTGTCTTCTTTTGAGCTTTTTGGTTATTTTACATTTTAGTCTGACTCCAAAACAAAATATGACAATAAAAAGAAATAAAAATATTTTTATCTCGATTATTTTGCCCGTTCATTTACAACTCCAGGCACAAGGCACAATTGATTGTCTGAGGATAACAACATGTCACATATTGTCAAAATCAGAGGCTGTAGTTTATTGGAAAACTCTTTTATATCTTTTTTATTTGAGGATATTTTATTACTCCCTATAATAAAACATATTCCTTTGGGTTTTGTTATCTAAAATAAATAAAGTTGTTTATTTTTAAAGTAAGAATAAATAACATAATTTGTATTTGATTGATTTAACAAAAAAAAAACTGTAACATGAGAAAGTTGGGAAAGTTATTTACTCGGGGTAAAATATAAATGATTATGTCTGTTAGGATTATAAGAGTTGTTTTTATTATACAATAATAATGATATATTGGCAGTGTCATGATAAAATCTAGTGCCTAATAAAGGTTTTCTTATAAGCGTCTCGATATTTTAAATTGAAAATCAGTCTGCTTGTTCTCTTTTTGTTTACAAATGCTCTCTCTAAATTGATTGCTTATCCCAACAAAACAATATTATAACTGATTGGACAGTAAACTACGTTTTAGTACATTTTGAACAAATAATTCTAGCATAAAATTAGTTCTTGTTGACTTACTCCATAATATGTTTTATTTATTTTTTTACTTACATAATTTATATTCCTGTTCCACCCTAAACCGTCTTGTAAGATTAATAGTAAAAATTAACTTTCATTGCTAATTGATAATTGAGCACCTTCAATTAAACTGATAGATTGGAAGTCAGGTTTCTTTCAATTATAAAAAATTTCAATGTTTGTTTTACTATAGTTTAGTATTACGTTATTTGGATCACACCATATCCTAAATTTTAGAAATGCCCGGTCAGTACTCTCTTTGGGTTCCTCAAGGCTCCGCAGTATCGCTAAAAAAAAAAAGGCTTCTTAATTATTTTATTTTTTGTTCAAAACTGGAAAAAGTAATTCTTTCGGTAAAATGGGAAGTTCACATTTTTCTGATAAACAACCGGAAATGCAAATTACGCTAATTTTTCCTGATCATCTATTAAGATCAAGATGAAGTTAAAAGTCGCCGCTTCGACACGACACTGGAGGCAGTGACAGCGTCGACATTCCACAAAATGTTCAACCAGTGAAAAAAAATGGGACTATTTTTTGAAGATGACAGAAGTCACAAAGCCTAAAAGTAAATACTTCAAATTATTTAGTCAAAAAAATATTGACACCTTATATATGAGAGAATAATTTCATTTAAAATTATCCGTTATTTTCAATCAAGACCAAATTAAAAGAGGAATAGTACTACTTGCTCTTTTGAAGTCACTGGTAATTAAATCTCAAGTGTTTCTTCTTATTATTCTGTTAAAATTCATTTTCAATTAGGATAAAGCTCTAAATTTTTAGTAAATTTCCACTTTATTGATTTTTATACTTGACACGTGTTTCGCTAAAACATTAGCTTTATCAAAAGTATGGGTATGGAATCCCACCCATACTCTTACTTTTGACAAACTTAGCGAAATACGTGTCAAGTATAAAAATCAATAAAAGTGGAAAAGTGGTTGCTTGAAGCAACGATAACAGCTGAGCCTTTTGTATTTAATTTATTCCCTTTACTACTGCGCAAGCTTGGCGTATGCTTCAAATAACGGTAAAGACAGTGGCCTACAAAAATTAGCGTTGCAAAATCTCTATTTTAAAAAAAAATCTAATTATTTAAAGTACAAAAATATAATCGCCATTCTTTTGTATTATTCACTTAATAACTTTTAAAATATATTTTTTAAGTAAACATATTTTTTGCAGCGCCCAGGTGTATGTAACCTCATAAGACTGAATTGCAGTTTACTCTACCCTTTTCTACTTGTTCTTACCATACTTAATGAAATTTGAAATGGATGATTTATTTGGCGGAAAACGATCTTGTCTTCTTTTGAGCTTTTTGGTTATTTTACATTTTAGTCTGACTCCAAAACAAAATATGACAATAAAAAGAAATAAAAATATTTTTATCTCGATTATTTTGCCCATTCGTTCATTTACAA
>CM032449.1:202139363-202164469 GCA_019049505.1 Pachyrhynchus sulphureomaculatus
GTACTCCCTAAAAATCTAGATGTGTAAAGCTCTGAAGCTTAGGCCAGTGGGATGAGGTCTTCGTAATAGGCTACACATCTCGTGCAGAAATGGAGAGAAACGAAGAAGATGTAGTAAAAAAAGATGTATAAAATAGAAAAAATATGAAAAAGAATTAAAAAATTTTTTGTTGACGAAAAACCCTAAAAATTTTTTTTTTTTGTATTAAAAACCAAAAAAAAAATAAACGAAATTAAAAATAAACAAAATTAAGGAAAAAGATCTAGTACACAATACCATTGAAAATCTAGCCGAAATAGAAACCCACACCCAAAATTAGACAAACTGTTTTTTTTTTTTCATAATCATAGCCTACATGCTGCAGGGAAATCTCTAAAGTGTTACAATAATGACGCGTGTGCGGGAAAAGCGATTCACATTGGTCTGGAATCGCTGTAAATTGTAATCCGTGAGAAACACAGTCGTGGGCAAATCATGCCAAAGAAATAAGTCTCTCCATATAAAAGACTGCTTGAAAAGGGTTATGCAAGGTGTAATAAGCTGTGTGTGACGTAGTAGTAGGACATATATTTCTAGCATGCAATGCTTTGAAATGAATTAAGCGTGCTTTCTCCGTCGAACAGTTTCCATGACAATACTTGTAGAATAGATTCAAATAAACGCTATAAAGTTAGGAAAATTGTCGAAAACGGAGTGAGTTTAAAAAAGTACACGAAAAACAACAGCCTAACTTTCCAATTACAGTAAAATAACTTGAGCATCTAATCTTATATATTCAGTGAAGCAATAAAAGGTCAAAATAATGATGAGATAGACATAGTTTAGCTACAGCAATATCATGAGTTTATCCTCTCTGGGGTGTCATCAGGAGTATTGTCCTGAGTTTTGGACCTCACAAACCTGTGCTCTTTTGTTTATAAAGAATTTAAGTTTTCAAAAGGCGTTTTTAGTGTTTCCGTACGGAACACTTATAAGATCACTTCGGTGTCTGTCTGTCTGTCTGTCTGTCTGTCTGTCACACCCGATTTTCTCCGAAACTATTTGACATAGAAATGTGAAATTTGGTAATAATATAGGAATTGATGGCCTCATCAGAGCCATGTAGTTTTGAGAATTAAATTTTGACTTAAGGGGTTAGTTTTGGGGGGTAAAGTCGGAAGCAAAAAAAAAAATTTTTTTTACTAGGTCATCGAGTGTGGTGTCAAATGAAAGCTTGTGAAAACACGAGTAAAAAATGTATATATAATATTATACTTGCGCGCACTTTTCTTTGTATTATTTTTTAACAATTCGCGAAAAAATCGCTGTTCCGGGCCTTATCTCGAAAAGTACTTATCAAAAAATTTCGAAAAAATTCTGGAATATTCTCCACGGGGTGTAGATTGAACGAAAATTATCACGAGTGCATTACCTTTAATAATTTATATAGTATATAAAAAAAACAAAAATTTCAAGGGTCATCAGATTTCAGTAAAGATTGGAAACAAACTTTGTTGAAATCTCATTTGGGGTGTGTTTTGTGAAGTCACTGATCATTTTATACCACTGTAACATAAATTTTGACTTAAGGGTTGGTTTTGAGGGGTGAAATCGGAAGTGAAAAAATTTTTTTTTACTAGGTCATCGAGTGTGGTGTCAAATGAAAGCTTGTGAAAACACGAGTTCCAATATATATATATATATATATATATATATATATATATATATATATATATATATATACATATATATATATATATATATATATATATATATATATATATATATATATATATATATATATATATATATATATACTCGTATATAACGTAATACTTGCGCACACTTTTCTTCGTATTACTTTGAAAAAATTCTGGAATATTCTCCACGGGGTATAGATTGAACGAAAGTTATCACGAGTGCATTACCTTTAATAATTTATTTGGTACATAAAAAAAACAAAATTTCAAGATCACCAGTTTTCAGTAAAGATTGGAAACAAACTTTGTTGAAAACTCATTTGGGGTGTGTTTTGTGAAGTCACTGATCATTTTATACCACCCTAACAAAATTTTTTATTTTAAAAACAATCAACGTACGGAACACTAATTGTGCAAGTTCAACTTGCACTTGACCGGTTTTTTTTAGCTTAAAATGTGAATAATTCCGATTAAATAAATCGGATCGAGACAAAAAAAGAACAGATTCTTTGTAATGAAATTTCCAAAAAATCCTCATTGGTTTTCAATCGCTCAAACCTACAAAGTTGAAAAAACCAGGCAAAATTTTTTTTTTAATTTTATTGTGCAGGTTGCTTAAGTCAACCGATCGGCTTGTAACTTTCAGAAAATATGCCTTTTATTATAGCAAAAATACCCTGAGATTTTGGTACAAAAATATTAAACCAGGTGGGCACAATTGAATTTGTTATTTAAAATTTGAATTGCCCGCCATTTTATGCCACTTGGTCCAAAATGGATTTTTTTTTCTAGGTTTAAATTTCGACGCCAGCTGTTCGATGCCATTCAAAAATTTTTTTTTTACAGTCATTTTAGCCGTTTTTCTTACATTTGTTTATTAACCAAATAACAACGAATGCTTTTTATCACATCTGGTGGAGAAAAGCTAGACTTTTATTTAAAAAAAAATATTTTCGTTAAA
Source organism: Pachyrhynchus sulphureomaculatus (assembly GCA_019049505.1). NCBI lineage: Eukaryota > Metazoa > Arthropoda > Insecta > Coleoptera > Curculionidae > Pachyrhynchus > Pachyrhynchus sulphureomaculatus. Next base: position 202,142,004 of record CM032449.1, read on the forward strand.
GTGAAAGTGACCGAAAAAACGCATTTGTTGTTATTTGTTCAATAAACAAATGTAAAAGAAAAACGTTTAAAATGACCCCAAAAAAATTTTTTTAAATGGCATCGGAAAGCTGGCGTCAAGACCTAAATTTTGAAAAAAACAATAATCCAAATGGACCAAATGGCCGAGCAATTCAAATTTTAAATAACAAATTCAATTGTGCCGACTAGATTCAATATTTTTCTACCAAAATTTCAGGATATTTTTGCTATAACAAAGGGCAATATTTTTTGAAAGTTTCAAGCCGATCAGTTAACTTGGTCGACCTGTACAGGATGAGTCAACAATAGAGTAAAGTTCATTATCATACGGGAATTACGAAAAAATGATAAATACGATAGTTTTAGGGAATATTAAATGATAAATACGATAGTTTTGGGGAATGATAAATACGATAGTTTTAGGGAATTATATTAAGTTTAAAATTATTTTTGAGTATACAGGGTACTTCAAAAAAGTGTGGCCGATATTACATAAGTTTTTTTAAATGGAACATCCTATTTTCTAATTTATTTTTAAATTTCTGCGTAAAATTTTATAACTTTTTTATTAATAATGTTATATACCTAAACCTAGTAGTTTTTCTAATATTTCAATTTTTTTTTAAAAATGCTAGTTTTGAGTTTTGTAAAAAATTGCCAGTAGCGCCATTGTTTCGAAGATGGAATACTCATTCATAACTGGTACGAGAGTTCTATAGAGATGAAAAAAAAAGATATATTTAAAGAACTTTAAGTTAGATGCTACAGGGTGTTCAAAATAAATTTATATATTTCGACTATGTTAAATTGAAAAGTCTCAAATTTTTTAAATGGCACACCCTGTATATTATTATTTTTTCTGATAGATTTTATAATACCCTCAACTTTTTATTAAGTATGTCATATACCTATTTCTAATAGTTTTCGGTTTATATGGAATTTTTCAATTTTTACCTTTGTTTTTAATACATTTACGCTATTGTGAAAACATAAACAAATAGTTAATAATAATTTTAATATAATTTAAGTTATCTAATGATAATTGTATTATGACGTAATAAATGTTCAAAAATATGCCCGTCTACTTGAATACACATGTTTAGTTGTTTTAGTATATTTTCCTTCACTTTCCTTAGCATAAAGGGCGTAATTGTCCTGCACGCATCCCGTATTCTATTTTCGATATCTACTGGTGTTGTAGGGGGATTCACATAAACACTTTAATGTAGCCCCACAAAAAGAAGTCTAAAGGTGTAAAGTCACATGATCGAGGGGGCCAGTGAATGAATCCATCCCTACCGATCCATTTTTCTGGACAACGATCGTTTAAAAATTCCCGAACTTCCCTGTAGTAATGAGCAGGAACTCCGCCTTGTTGAATCCACATTTGATCCCTTTCAAAGTTATCAACTTCTTTAAGAAGCTGGGGTAATTCGTTTTGCAAAAAATTTTAGATATCTAGGCCCGTTAAGCAGTTCGCGGAAAAAATATGAATCAATAATTCGAAAATTTAATGTTCCACACCATACATTAAGCGACCAATGATTTTGGTTTTAAACTTCCCGAACCCAAAATGGATTAACTGTTAAATAATAATGCGTGTTATGGCCTATTAACTGCTCCATTACTGCGAAAAGTGGCTTCATCAGAAAATAATATTTTGGATAAAAAATTTGGATCGGCCTCTATTGCTCCAGTCATGGTGGTACAAAAATTTACTCGTCGTTCAAAATCACTATCTTAAAGTTCTTGGTGTAGTTCCATATGAAAGGGATAATAATTGTATTTTCTTGTGGTGTGATTAGCCGTGGATTGGGATATGTCAGATAAGTCAGCTAGTTGATGGCTACTGACCTGGGGATTATTTTCAACATGAAGTACAATCTCCATTTCTTTTTCCTCATTGGTAGCATTCTGGTTTACTACTTTCCGTTTCGTATACTCAACTCTACCACTACCATCAAACCGTTCCATTAAGCACTGAAAAGATTTTCTAGATGGTATACGTCTGTTAGGGCACTTCGCTCCGTAAAGCCGTACTGCCAAAAGGCAATTTTTTCCCGCCTCGTCCAGTATATAACCATATCAATTAATTCATTTTTAGGAAAATCCATAACTAATACCTTTATATGTCACTTACTACAACAAATTAAACTATTTTTACTTGCTTAATAGACATGTCAAAATTTGACAATGCTTAAATTTTTGTTTTGACTTGGCAACTATGATGTTACAGCGTAAGTGTATTAAAAACAAGGGTAAAAATTGAAAAAATTCAAAAATTCAAAATAAACTGAAAACTATTAGATTATATATATATATATATATATATATATATATATATATATATATATATATATATATATATATATATATATATATATATATATATATATATATATATAATAATAAAAGATTATATATATATATACATATATATATATATATATATATATATGATAATAATAATAATAATAATAAAAGGTCTTTACTTTTAACTCGGCCAAGTCCAGTTATGAACTGCTCATCTCAACCGAGCCAGTAGCTAAGCATACAATATACAAAAAAAAAACATAAAAAAACACTACAAATTCATTAATACAAAATTCAAGTATTAGCTAAGTACTAGGTAAAAATACATACAATAACATTACGTCAGCATAGAGAAAAGAAAAAAATATATATAAAATATAAAATAAAAAAATACGAAAAAGAAGAAGACGAATGTGATACAGTACGGCAGGAGAAAAAGAAAAAAACATACAACAATCAATCAGCTCAACAGCAAACATAACGTAATGTACAGAAGCGAAAAAGAAGACAACCATAGCCAACTGAAAGAACTAAGAGGAATAAAATAAAAGTCCATGACATACTTAATAAATGTTCGAGGGTTTTGTAAAATCTATCAGAAAAAAATAAAAATTTGAGATTTTTCAATTTAAAATAGTCGATATATATAAATTTATTTTGAACAACCTGTAGCATCTAACTCAAATTTCATATCTCTTTTTTCTCATCTCTATAGAACGCTTGTACCAATTATGAATATTCTACCTTCAGAAACAATTGCGCTATTGGCAATTTTTTTACAAAACTGAAAACTAGTATTTTTTAAAAAAAAAATTGAAATATTAGAAAAACTACTGGGTTTAGGTATATAACATTATTAACAAAAAAGTTATAAAATTTTACGCAGAATTTAAAAATAAATTAGAAAAATAGGATGTTCCATTTAAAAAAAACATAGGTTATATCGGCCACACTTTTTTAAAGTACCCTCTATACTCAAAAATAATTTTAAACTGTGCACCTCAACATTCCCTAAAACTATTGTATTTAACATTTTTTTTTGTCATTCCCGAAACAAATGAGATAATGAACTTTACTCTATCGTTGATTCAACCCTGTACCATAAAATGAAAAAAAAGTTTTTTTGCCTATTTTTTAAATTTTGTAGGTTATGTACGTTCTTGAGGCGACCTAAAACCGACGAGGATTTGTTGGAAATTTCATTGTAAAGAGTTTGTTTTTTTTTTATATAACTGGAGTTATTCACATTTTAAGCTCAAAAAACGCTTAAATCTACCTGGTCGTTGAGTAAAGTACCTGTAGTCCTTAATCGATTTATTTGCATTGTCTCTAAAAGGTTTAGTTTTAAACTTTTTTATTGGGTGTGTAAAATTTTGAAATTCTTGTTAAATGTGTGATTTTCTGTTAAAAGATGATTAGCATATGTTGAATTAGATTTTCTATGGATGAAACTTTTTTCATGTTCTGTAATTCTTTGTATAAATGTACGTCCAGTTTGTCCTATGTTTTAGGACATGACCCACATGTTAATTGATAAACCCCTGATTTATTGTCTTTATTGATTTGTGGTTTGTAGTTTTTAAGATATTTCCCTATAGTATTGTTAGTCTTGTAAGCTATGTTATGTTGATATTTTTTTGATTTAAAAATTTCCCCGGTTTTTCCGTTGGTTTGCCGAAATAGGTTAAGCATTTAAATGTGGTATTTCTGTCCTTAAAACGTGGGTATATTTCTGAGATTGCCTGGTTTCTAAGTTTTTTCCTAACGATATTATTGATTAAAGTAACCGAATAACCGTTATTAACGGCTACTTGTTTTATGTAGTTTAATTCTTTAGTAAAATTTTCCTCTGATAAGGGGATATTAGTTAGTCTATGTATAAAACTATGATAAGCTGCGAGTTTATGATGGTTAGGGTGGCGAGAACTATTGTGAATTGTGGTATCTGTATGACAAGGTTTGTGACATATTGCAAATTCATGTTTTTTCATGGTTTTACAGATTGTTAAATCTAGGAAATTGATTTTCCCTTCGACTTCTTCTTCCATTGTAAAACTGATATTTCTATATAAAGAATTAATATACTGTAAAAAGTGAGTTAATTGTCTGTCCGTACCTGTAAAGCATACAATTATATCGTTTACGAATCGATACCAGTATAGACAATTATTACTATTGTTATTATGGTTGATAAATATCATTGTTTCAATACTGTCCATGAAAATTTCGGCAAGTAATGGACTTAATGGACTCCCCATAATTAACCCTTCCTTACTATGGTAGAATGAATTATTAAATGAAAAATAATTTTGTCTTAGGCAAGTTCTTAATAAATTAATTATGTCCATTTTTATAACTTCATTTACTTTGTTTTTTGTTAATAGGTTCTTTATTAAAATTATTGTTTCGTCTGGGGGAACACTTGGAAATAAGTTTTTGACATCGAGTTCGTATGAGTTTTTGATACTATATTTAGGTTCAAATTTGGTATGATATTTGATTAAATCAATTAAAAAGGATGACGTCTTATATGCTGGAGCAGACATATAGGAAACAACTGGTCTGATTGGGTGGTCAAGTTTGTGTAGTTTTAGGAGTGAATAAAGTTGTGGGATTTGGGGATTCATATTTATCAATTTAAATTTATCTTTATGGTGAATGATACTTTTAGCCTGTTCAATTTGTTGTTTTATTTCTTTTTGAAAAATATTTGTTGGATCTTTTGTAAAATTTCGTACTTTCCTGTTTTGAAAAAAATCCAACGTTTTATTAATATAGTCGATTTTGTCTATTGCTATTACTGTATTACCTTTATCTGCTTTGGTAAAGATTACATCATTTTGTTTTGCTTTACTCTGAATGGTTTTTATTGTCCTTAAGTCTAGGTTGATGTTATTGTTAGATATGAATTCTTTTTTAATTATTTCGGCTCTTTGAAATTTTGATAATATGTTGTTAGGACTATCTTTCAAACCTTTTAGAGACAATGCAAATAAATCGATTAAGAACTATAGGTACTTTACTCAATGACCAGGTAGATTTAAGTAATTCACCATTATTGAATTTATTCTCCTAATTCCAAATCTGTGTGGGTTTTCCAATACTATCAATGTAATTTAATTAGGTGTAATATTATAATTAAGAAATTATATAAATTTGTGAACATTAAACTTAACTTGACATTGTAAAATGTAGATCTGAAGAAGCTGCATCGACAGCGAAACGCGTCATCGAAATTTAAATAAACCAGTGGAAATTGACTAAAAACAGTCTTTTATTATATATTTATAATGAATTTCCATCAAGTAGAAGCTACAACCATCCAAAATCAAAAAACGCGTTTTGAAAATTTAAATTGTTTATAAACAAAACAGCACAAGTTTTTCGAGGTCCAAAACTCAGGACAATACTCCTGGTAATACTTCAGAGAGGATAAAATCATAATATTGCTGTATCTAGACTGTGGAATTTCATATGCTTTTTAGTGTTCCGTACGGAACACTTATAAGATCACTTCGGTGTCTGTCTGTCTGTCTGTCTGTCACACCCGATTTTCTCCGAAACTATTTGACATAGAAAGGTGAAATTTGGTAATAATATAAGAATTGATGGCCTCATCAGAGCCATGTAGTTTTGAGAATTAAATTTTGACTTAAGGGGTTAGTTTTGGGGGGTGAAGTCGGAAGCGAAAAAAAAATTTTCTTACTAGGTCATCGAGTGTGGTGTCAAATGAAAGCCTGTGAAAACACGAGTAAAAATTATATATATAATATTATACTTGCGCGCACTTTTCTTTGTATTATTTATAAAAATTCGCGAAAAATCGCTGTCCCGGGCCTTATCTCGAAAAGTACTTATCAAAAAATTTCGAAAAAATTCTGGAATATTCTCCACGGGGTGTAGATTGAAAGAAAATTATCACGAGTCCATTACCTTTAATAATTTATATGGTATATAAAAAAAAACAAAAATTTCAAGGTCATCAGATTTCAGTAAAGATTGGAAACAAACTTTCTTGAAAACTCATTTGGGGTGTGTTTTGTGAAGTCACTGATCATTTTATACCACCGTAATATAATTTTGACTTAAAGGGTTCGTTTTGAGGGGTGAAATCGGAAGTGAAAAAAATTTTTTTTTACTAGGTCATCGAGTGTAATGTCCAATGAAAGCTTGTGAAAACACGAGTAAATATATATATATATATATATATATATATATATATATATATATATATACATATATATATATATATATATATATATATATATATATATATATATATATATATATATATATATATATATATATATATATATATATATATATATATATATATATATATATATATATATATATATACTCGTATATAATGTAATACTTGCGCACACTTTTTTCTTCGTATTACTTTTAAAAAATCGCTGTCCCCTACCTTATCTCGAAAAGTACTGATCAAAAAATTTTGAAAAAAATTCTGGAATATTCTCCACGGGGTATAGATTGAACGAAAATTATCACGAGTGCATTACCTTTAATAATTTATTTGGTATATAAAAAAAAAACAAAATTTCAAGGTCACCAGTTTTCAGTAAAGATTGGAAACAACCTTTGTTGAAAACTCCTTTGAGGTGTGTTTTGTGAAGTCACTGATCATTTTATACCACCCTAACAAAATTTTTTATTTTAAAAACAGTCAACGTACGGAACACTAATTGTGCAAGTTCAACTTGCACTTGACCGGTTTTTTTTTTTTAATGCACTAATTTACTTATTTTATATATCGTGATCTATTCTACCCATGATTGTATGAAGTAATAAACTGGCCGTGTGAGTTTTTTAAGAAAGACTTTATGAACAAATTTCATGTTGTTGAAAAAAAAGGAACAAAACATGATTTTTTTTAAGAAACAATTTTTACATATTTAAATATTAATTTTTATATAATTTAATTTTTCTTTATGTTTATCGCTACAAGATGTCCTATCTTATTATGTGACACAAAATGTACACTCGAAGTACCCATAATCTTATTAAATATCTTAATAAAGCTTTTAGTGTATTTCTCGCGAAAATCTCGTAAAACATAATGGGTTAGGTAGAACAATATCTTTAAATAATACAGTAGAAATTCGGGCAATAAACCTAAAACCTGAAGATAAGATAGGGTTTCCTTTAATTATGGAAAATTTAATTACTTTCTTACGTGTTAAGAAGAGGACACATGCTATTGTGGCGAAAATTATTTATTAGCGAGCCACACTGCCGTAACGGTGAGAGTTTGTTAGAGGGGCGGGGGAAAAAGAAAAGCGATTGTGGAGACCTTAATTTTAAGGTTTGCCATATATTGTTGCTACTGTAATAAATTTTTGAATGCATATGATACTAACTATATTTACAGTTTATCTGAATGTACTTAATTTCCTATATTTTGATATATTATAAAATTGGACGAAAACTCAAAACCCTGGGGTCAGGTTTTTGTTGCGCTCAATCCGAATCCGATCTCGGAATTGCTCCATCACATCAGGTTTTCGGGATATCCTAATCTAAAAATGAAAAAAAAAACACGGGTTTTAGCTATATTATACACCGCGAATTAATTTTCTCTACAAAACTGGTTGCAGCATCTGAAAGTACTACTCTTCCCCTTCAAAATGCATTTTGAATTTTTCAGATATTTTATTTCTTCTCAAAGAAATTAATTAGTTTGGCGTCTTCGTTACAGCCATCCCAAAAAAAAAAGTTGACCTGGCAGGTGAGAGTAGTGTAATTATATGATTTTAGGACGTCGAATCCGAATTTGTTGTTGATTTCCTTCGAAAAAAGTATGGTCTGGTCTCAGAGTTTGGAAAATGATGGCTTGTGTTGTAGATTAACACAAAAATAAATTATAAAACAAAAAAAATTGTACTAATTTATACAACTTCTATACTTTTTTAATTTTTTTTATCAGCATAACATACTTTTTTTTACAGGGAGAAATCCGCCTTTTGGATACTGAAGGAGTCTGCGCCACCTTAAGGGTGCCCCAAAGTGCTCCAGTTATGTGGGGCTTCCCAGCCGGAGTGGCTGGCACACCCACTAAAACTGCTTGTGAGCTGGATCTACGACCCTCTACTCCTACTATTAAACGTTGTAAATTGTGATGGGAAACACAGTCCTGGACAAATTATTTCAAATGGATGATGTTCTCCATATAATAGCTTGCTCGAAAAGAGTTGTACGAGAAGTGACAAGCTGAAATTCATACGGATATGAAGTAATATCGCGATGTGTATTCCTAGTCTGCACCGTTCTCAGTATAGTACCTTGGGTCACACCGGCGTTGAGAGTGAAGATATTAGAAAGAAATTCACCGACAACCACTAGTAAAGAACGCTCTTTAAGGAAACACGAGTCAGAAACATGTGTTGCATAAGTTAGAAAATCTCCTGCTGATCTGCTTACGAAAGCCACATTAATGGCAGTCCATAATAATGAGTCCTTTTAGATATTTTAGAAGATGCAATATTTTTCGATATTACTGAAAGCATTGCAACTGGTTGGTAGTTGTTTGGTAAGATCTTCTTGCTTTTTTAACTAAGTTGGGAATGTGGAATCTTTGGCACAATGATACTACTCAGTATATATCACCACTACACCAAACACTTTATTTTTGCACTCGACGCGCGTTTCGCTAACCATGTTAGCTTCATCAGGAGCGATGATTGACTAAAGGTAAACTACATATCTACCCTATTTATACGTAGCCTAAGCCTAGAATTACTCAAGCGGAACTAATGACATAGGCAAGGCCATCAGTTCCGGTCTAGTAACCAGTAGAGGGGACTATAAGGAATAGGCCCTCTGTCTTTATTTAAACTACTTTTACATTTTATGATTTCCATACTTTCGTATGCGTTCAACAATCTCCTATCAGATACATTTTTTATTAATCTTAGATTATCTAATGTTACAGTATGATCAGCTTCAAGGGCATGTTCGGCAATGCTAGACTTTTCTGTTCTATTTTATCTTAAGTGTGCTAAATGTTCTTTAAATCGTGTTTTAATTGACCTTTTAGTTTGCCCAACATACTTTTTGTCAAAATCATTACAACTAATTTCATAAATTCCACTTTTCTCACAATTGGGAATCTTATCTTTGGGATTTCCTAAGATATTCCTCAGATTGTCTGATGACTTATAGACTAAGGTGAGGCCTACCTTATTAAATACCTTATTGAGTCCCTTGCTATATTTCGGATTATATGGTATGGAGACATACTTGGTGTTATTTTCTTCGCGTGTAAAAAAGGTGGAATTCTGAATATTAGACCTAAATTTATGTCTATTTATTAGCTTATTTACTAAGTCATCGTCATAACCATTAACTCTAGTTATATTTCTAATTCGATTCCTTTCTTTATTAAAGTTTACTCTATTCAGAGGGAAAGTGACCAAACGATGAACTAAAAAATGTATTGAGGCTAATTTATGTTGTTTGCAATGAAATGAATCATTAGGAATATATCTATCTGTTACTGTGTCCTTCCTATAGATATCAAATTCTAATCTATTATTATTTTTAATAATTAAAATATCTAGAAAAGGCAATTGTCCTTTGTTCTCAATTTCGTACGTGAATTTAATTGAATCATACCGGCTATTTAATTTAGAAACAAAATCATCAATATTTGCTTTCTTTGTATCAAAAATCGCGAAAATATCATCCACATACCTATACCATACCCTTGGGAAATATTCGAATTCTCGACTGGCTTCGATTTCAAACTTACTCATGAATAAATTGGCTATGAAAGGTGACAAACAATTACCCATAGCTGTTCCTTCTTTCTGAACATAAAATTGATTGTTATATTGGAAATAATTTTGTTCCATGCAAAGTTTAGGTAATGTTAAGTATTCACGAATAATTTCGTCTTCAAAGTCATTCTATTCTAAACTTTGCATGGAACAAAATTATTTCCAATATAACAATCAATTTTATGTTCAGAAAGAAGGAACAGCTATGGGTAATTGCTTGTCACCTTTCATAGCCAATTTATTCATGAGTAAGTTTGAAATCGAAGCCAGTCGAGAATTCGAATATTTCCCAAGGGTATGGTATAGGTATGTGGATGATATTTTCGCGATTTTTGATACAAAGAAAGCAAATATTGATGATTTTGTTTTTAAATTAAATAGCCGGTATGATTCAATTAAATTCACGTACGAAATTGAGAACAAAGGACAATTGCCTTTTCTAGATATTTTAATTATTAAAAATAATAATAGATTAGAATTTTATATCTATAGGAAGGACACAGTAACAGATAGATATATTCCTAATGATTCATTTCATTGCAAACAACATAAATTAGCCTCAATACATTTTTTAGTTCATCGTTTGGTCACTTTCCCTCTGAATAGAGTAAACTTTAATAAAGAAAGGAATCGAATTAGAAATATAACTAGAGTTAATGGTTATGACGATGACTTAGTAAATAAGCTAATAAATAGACATAAATTTAGGTCTAATATTCAGAATTCCACCTTTTTTACACGCGAAGAAAATAACACCAAGTATGTCTCCATACCATATAATCCGAAATATAGCAGGGGACTCAATAAGGTATTTAATAAGGTAGGCCTCACCTTAGTCTATAAGTCATCAGACAATCTGAGGAATATTTTTAGGAAATCCCAAAGATAAGATTCCCAATTGTGAGAAAAGTGGAATTTATGAAATTAGTTGTAATGATTGTGACAAAAAGTATGTTGGGCAAACTAAAAGGTCAATTAAAACACGATTTAAAGAACATTTAGCACACTTAAGATACAATAGAACAGAAAAGTCTAGCATTGCCGAACATGCCCTTGAAGCTGATCATACTGTAACATTAGATAATCTAAGATTAATAAAAAATGTATCTGATAGGAGATTGTTGAACGCATACGAAAGTATGGAAATCATAAAATTTAAAAGTAGTTTAAATAAAGACAGAGGGCCTATTCCTTATAGTCCCCTCTACTGGTTACTAGACCGGAACTGATGGCCTTGCCTATGTCATTAGTTCCGCTTGAGTAATTCTAGGGTTAGGCTAAGTATAAATAGGGTAGATATGTAGTTTACCTTTAGTCAATCATCGCTCCTGATGAAGCTAACATGGTTAGCGTCGAGTGCAAAAATAAAGTGTTTGGTGTAGTGGTGATATATACTGAGTAGTATTCCTGCTTTTTTGTTTATCGCTGATCTGTAGTGTATTTTCAGCCTTTTCTGTAAGCTAAGTTGAAAGGAGTCCCGAAAACTGATGTTAGATCGCTCACGCATTTTTTGAGTACTATGAGAGGTATTTCGTCAGCGCTAGACGCTTTTTAGAGTCTAGTTTCATTAAAATACATTATATTATGACTCGCTGTCTAAAGACTATTATCATCATCATCATCATTAGCTTTATTGTTTGCCTTTTGCATCCAATCGTGTCCTGCTAATATGTTTATGTCGTCCACCCATCTTGTCTGTGGTCTACCTCTGCATCTTTTATGTACTCTAGGCCTCCATTCAACTATACGGCATGTCCATCTGTTATCATTTAGCCTTGCGATACGCGTCTAATATTTAACATTCTTCTCTCCATTCCTTTTTGGGTTACCTGGAGTTTATTTATTATACTTTTATTTAAAGCCCACGTTTCAGTGCTGTATGTTAATATCGGCAGTACATATTGATCGAATACTCTGGCTTTTACTGTATTTGAGATGTCCAATTCAAATGTAGATTGTAACCTTCCGAACGTAGACCAAGCTAACAAGACTCTTCTATCTCTATTCTAAATTATTTTTTGATATTTCGATTTTTTGTCCCAAATATATGAATGTTTGTACCTTTCCTATTCTTTCACTTTCTATTAATAGTTCCTGGCTGTTATCTTCACTTTCGTTGTTTACATGTTTTGGTGAAGTTTATTTTTAAACCGATTTCTCGAGACTTGTTATTTAATTTCATCAGCATTTCTTGTCATTCTTCTTTTGTGTTGGCGATCAGAGTGATGTCGTCTGCGAACCTTAAGTGATTTAATCATTCATCGTCTACTAGTATTCCTTTATTTTCCCACTTTAATGATTTGAACATGTCTTCCAGAGTCAAAATGAACAGCTTTGGCGCTATCGAGTCGCCTTGTCTAATTCCTCCTTTAATTTTGCTTTCATTTGTTTTTTCTTCGAACATGATTTGTGATGTAGCATTTTTGTATATGTATTCAAAAATAGTTGTGTATCTATCATCCACTCTGCTGTTAGTTAAGACGTTAACGACTGCCCATATCTCTACCGAGTCAAATGCTTTTTCGTAGTCAACAATTGCTATTCACAAGGTGACCTTATATTCATTTGCTTTTTCCACTAGCAATCTAATTGTTCGAAGATGGGCCAAAGTTCTGTATACTCGTCTAAACCCTGCTTGTTCACGTGGTTGATAACTGTCCAATTTGTTCGTTAATCTATATGTTATAATTCTAGTAAGTATTTTTTATAGTACCGATAACAGACTGATGGGTCTCTAATTCTCCAATTTAAATTTGTTTCCTTGTTAAATAGAGCTTGAAGAGATTGTATTATCGATTTCCCTCCATACTTTATCATTTCTATACTTATATCATCATTCCCTGGTTCTTTGTTGTTGTGCATATATTGTAGGGCGTTCATTATTTTATCCGTTTTTACATCGGGAATTTCTTCAGATCCCACATTTCTTACCATCTCCTATTTCCTTTTTCTCTCCCGGGCGCTGGCGATATTTTCGTGTCATATAGTGTTTGATAATATTTCTCTGTAGCTTCCTTTATGTCGTTGATTTGTGCGATCTCTTGGTTATCGTTATTTATTATTATTTGATGTCTCCCTTCGTTCATTTGTTTGTTTAGGTGTTTCAAACTTTTCCCCTCTTTGAAAGTTTTTTCTATTTTTGAGTTTCTGTACTGTCTAACGTCTTCTCTGATCTTTTTCTTTATTTTCTTGTCTATTTCTACCAATTCTAATCTACAATCGTCGTCTCTGTTTCAGAAGATTTTGTGTCTCTTTACTTAATTTGTGTGTTTTTTTCTTTTTTCGATGTTGCTATTTGTTTTGTAGTCATGAGTAGACTGTTGGTTATTTGTGCGTTTAATTCATCAAGTTTTGTTTGGGAGTTTATGTGTTTTTAATATGATTTTCTAGTGCATGTCGATATTCGTCTGTGTTTTACTTTATTATTCGTGTTGGTGTCTTTATCTTTGTATGCGTTATCAATCTACGTCTCCCCTGCTTCAGATTTACTCTTATTTTTGCTCTGAGCATCCGATGGTCACTGCCACTGAAGACTGTACTATAGGAATAATTGGTGGTACTTTTCCTTGAAAATCGACAGTAGAATGTGAAGCGGAAAGTTCAGCTGGCAAGTTGGCTTTCTCAAGTGGTGTTGTTGCAATAGTATTATCTGGCCGTGGGAGTGGTGGCATAGTAGATTTTTATTGAAATTTTGACTAATGGCCGTAGAGATTGACCAAAAGGAGCTGGAATTGTTGGAACAGGCAAGCATTACCAAAAAGTATAGAAAGGATTAGAGTTTCGAATTATTTCTGCGATATTAATAATACATAAAAGAGGTTATTTACAAAAAAGAGCTATTAATGGATATAAACGGAATAATTATCAAATGATGGAGACTGCTAAATCTGTCCACTTACCATTATTTGTGGAGTATCGTGAAACAGTTTATTCAGAGAGTAATCGTCACGATGTTGAATCTCAAAAGATGAGATTATGGCGGTTTTTTATGAATTGTTGAACAAAGTTAGTTAAGGTAGTACTGTCGATACCACATGTTTCAAATGTGTGCTTTGTCTCAATTGACTTCCGTAGTATTTAGATTTGACAACGCCGCGTAAAGCAAAAGAGATAGAGATATGCTTACAGTAACTCTGTTCCACTCAAAATATTCAATATTTAAATATGGCGCGAGACACTAGCGCTTGATCTTGCGCAAACATCAACAAGTTATAGGTTATGTACGTATGTTTACTAAAATGTCGGAGTCAAAATTAAATCATACAAAAAAAGTATTTCATTGCAAAGGCAAAAGAGTTACACAAAAAAAATACGGGAAAAATTTGAAGCAAATTGCATTAGCAAATAAATTAAGAGATGAACATAGCAAGTTTGTGACACCCAACCTTATACCCGACGTGAACACTCCAGTAAATATAAATAATGATAAAGCACATGATGCCCTTCATGACGTAGTCATGTTGGATGAGATTTTAAAGAAATTAAACATAACAAGAAATGATTTACTTGGTTCTTTCCTGATTTGGGACGATGCTTGCAATAAAATAAAGCTTTCACAAAATTTGCCTAATGCAATTAAAGAATTAAAATTATTAAAAGATTGCGTATCTGTAAGTATGAGGAAAAAAAAATGGTTGCTGCAAACGTGACTTGCTTGAAGAGACATATAAAAAAAATAAATATCCTGGTATAGTCTAAATTTTAGGCAAAGAGGAGAACGGTGCTGTTAAAGTTACCAAAAGGAAAAAAATGTTAGAATTTTTTTTTAATTATTTCGAATCTAAAGAAGACAATAACTAAAAAATCGTTAATATTTAATTTGATTCTATTTTGTGATTTGTTCATTTATTCGATAAACATAAATGTATTAAAAAGTTATTCATATTTTATAATAAAAAATTTTTATACTACTGATATTCCCACTTACCAACATATCCCATTCCATATATGTTTAAATTTCGCGCGTGTTCTAACCTCTTTTACGAGGTTGCCATATCTAATTAACAACGAGACAAAACGTAAGTTTTTTCTAATTATTTGATAATTACGATTAACAAATGCTCTGAACATCGATTTTTAAATAACTATAATGTTCAAAAAAAAATTCTTTTTCAGTTGATACCATTATTATTGTAATCTGAACGGTACTTTTTTGTGAAATAAAATAAAATCTATGATTTCTCATAAGGTTCAATGTTAAAAGAAAAAAAATTTTAAATATTAATAACTTTTTCTGATTCTCTGTAGCCCTTTAAAAATTTAATTGGTACATTATCTTATTATAATCTTCCACTATGCCAAGTTTCATTGAGTTCTGAACGGTAATTCTACGACCGACAGTACTACCTTAAGAACATCCACAGCGAAGCCAGGCATAGTGAGAGGCTCATTGTTAAATCAGTTTTCTCGAGTTTTTTTTATTGTGTATGAAGTAATAACAATTAAAAATTACTTTATTCATAACAAGAACAAGAATGCATGCAGTAGAGTTTTAGTTTATTCGAGCTATCAAAAACCTTAGGTTTTCAGGTTTCAGCACAGGATTACCTGTGTAATCCTGTGCTGAAACCAGGAATCTGATGGTAGCAGTTTCCTGGAAAGATTTTGAGCTAAAGAGTCTTTCCAGGCACACAAGTATGTGAACCTGGTGCGCAGGTGGGGAGTTGGAAAAATATTAACGCAAAAAAATATATACTATGCAACTGTTTCGTTATAAAATTGGCACAATTCGTTCCTTCTACATCATTATCTATTAGAGTAACCATGACATTAATGGCTAATATTTACAAATAATTTACATACTGAAATGTTAATGCATAAAAAGATCATAAAATAAATTTATTACAATAATACAGAATAAGAGATGACCTACATCTTTCTACAAAACTATAAGCCGTTCTGTATAGGACATAAATAATATATGTTATTTACGGATACAAATAATTAAGTAATTTTTACAATAATTACCTATTTATTTAAAAATTACCTTACCTTTGAATCCAGTCTGAATCTAGAATACAAGGTGTCCCCTGAAAAATGTACTTTTAAAACACTTATAAAGGGTGTCCCAAAATTCACGCGAGATTTGAATTTGGCGCCATTTGTATGGTAAAGTGTTGCCAACAAAATAAAAAACACAGCGTGATAGCTGTCAGTTCAAGGTTATTGAAAATGAAGCGCTACACGAAAGAACAACGTGTTTTCATTGTTGAGCAATATTTTAAAAATAATGAAAGTTTGGCAGATACAGTTCCGAATTTTCGTACAAAATATGGTTGGAATAGTGATTTAACCTCATCAACTGCCCCCCCCCCCCCCCCCCCCCCCCCCCCCCCCCCCCTGAAGAGATTAATTGATCTTAAACGCTCTGGCCGTCCTTCAACAAGTCGTTCGACACAAAACATTGAACCAGTTCGTGAGAGTGTTGCTGAGACTCCAGGAACATCAATTCGGCACCGTGGTCAAGAATTGGACATTTCGAGAAGCTCTCCACAGCGTATTCTCTCGAAAGATTTGCATCTTCATGCTTACAAAGTTCAATTGACTCAAGAACTGAAGCCTACTGACTACGCACAACGAAGAGAGTTCGTTGAATGGATTATGGAACAACAAGTGGATACTGATTTTTCGAAGGAAATCATCTTGAGCGATGAGGCTCATTTCCACTTGATGGCTTCGTTAATCGACGAAACTGTCGCATTTGGGGTTCAGACAATCCACACGTGACTCTTGCGAAACAAATGCATCCACAACGTGTCACTGTTTGGTGCGGATTTTGGGTTGGGGGCATCATCGGACCATTCTTCTTGGAAAATGCGGTGGGCCAGGCAATAACAGTTAATGGTGATCGTTATCGCGATATGATAATCCCGTTTTTTGTGCCCAAATTGCAAGATATGGATGTGGACGACATGTGGTTTCAACAAGACGTTGCCACATGCCATACGGCCCGAGAAACAATTCAAGTATTGCATGAGTCATTTCCTGGTCGTGTAATATCCCGTTTTGGCGATCAGAATTGGCCGCCCAGATCATGTGATTTAACGCCGTTGGACTTTTTCTTTGGGGTTTTTTTAAAGTC
This sequence comes from Pachyrhynchus sulphureomaculatus, assembly GCA_019049505.1. NCBI lineage: Eukaryota > Metazoa > Arthropoda > Insecta > Coleoptera > Curculionidae > Pachyrhynchus > Pachyrhynchus sulphureomaculatus. Next base: position 202,159,220 of record CM032449.1, read on the forward strand.
TAAGGTTTATGCCAACAAGCCCCACGACCACCCACGACTTGAAGGAGGAAATTAAGCGCTATATCAACGAAATTCAGCCACATTTATGCAAAACGGTCATGGAAAATTTCGACAAAAGAGTACGTATGTGCCAGCAAAGTCGTGGAGGCCATTTACCCGATATATTATTCCATACATAACCTTATACTGTATACTTTATAAATCAATAAAAAAAATTACAATTTTAATTAAAAACCTGTGTTTTCTATCAACATTACGTCTTGCGTGAATTTTGGGACACCCTTTAGTAAAAATACAAATAGATCAGTTAAAAAACTGGTTTTGTATATTAAACTACAGTACCAAGATAATTTTTTTAAAATAATGTCTTCTAAATTTGCGCTATTACGTTCCCGATAGTCTTCTAAGCGGGTATTGATATTAGACGGGCAATCAAATATTTTTAATATTTCGTTTCCATTATCGCTGCCATTTGAAGAGCATTTTCTGTTAGTTACACAAGGGAGCGAGAATTGCTCCTGTGAATTTTAACTTCGAGTTATCTCCTAAAAAAAAACACTCACGGGCACCAAGTCAGGGCTCCGGAGAGGCCAAGTGTTGTAAATCAACATATTCGGGAAAAATTCTCAAATGAATAGTAAGATGTGCAGAAAGTTTGCGACTACGCCTCAGCTTACTGAAAATAAGTTCTATGGTAATAACTACCAACATAAAGGTTTTTGATACTTTAGTACAGGTTTGATTAGTTCTAGATTTTTTAGATTCTAACAGTGGAAATTACGGTGTAAATGTACTTGATACAAGAATAAGCAGTCGCTAAGGCAGTTACTCAAAATTTCACCAAATCCACCATACCACCACTCACACGGCCAGATAATTCCATTGCAACCACACCTGTTGAGAGGGCGAACTTGTTGGCTGAACTCTTTGCTTCACATTCTACTGTCGATTTTCAAGGAAAAACACCACCTACTATTCCCATATTGCAGTCAAAGATGCCGATGTTGTCTTCAGACAGCATATCATAAAACATATTTTAATGAAGCTGGACACCAAAAAGGCTTCTGGCGCTGACGAAATACCTGCCATAGTTCTCAAAAACTGTGCGAGGGAACTAACACCAGTTTTCTGTAGACTTTTTAACCTATCCTACAGAAAGGGAAGAATTCCGTCCTGCTAGAAATGTGCCACGGTTTAGCCGATACCTAAAAAAGGCAAAAAGACCTTGGGAAATAACTACCGACCAGTCGCACTGCTTTCAATAATATCGAAAGTCATGGAAAAGGTCATCTTCAGCATCTTCTAAAATAATCTTGAACGATTCAGTATTATTAGCGATCACCAATATGGTTTTGGTAAACACAGATCAACAGGAGATCTCACTTATGTAACACATGTTTGGAACAACGCAATTGAATACTTTGGAGAGTCTCGAGCGGTTGCTCTTGACATATCCAAGGCATTCGACCGTGTTTGACACGATGGACTGTTGACTAAGCTACGTTCTTGTGGTATGTCTGAAGAGTTCTATTTGTGGCTCTAATGCTTCCTCAAAGAGCGTTCTTTAAGAGTGGAGGTCGACGAATTTCCTCCTAACACCCTTCACTATCAACGCCGGTGTGCCCCAAGGCTCCATACTGTCTCCTACTCTCTTTCTCATTTACATTAACGATCTGCTAGAAAAGATCGGGAATTCAATCTACAGCTTTGCAGATTACAGTACGCTTACCTCTTCATTCACTTTGAATGCTCGGACATCGGCTACTCAGGCGAATATCGGCAGACAGCAAGAGGTCGTTCAACTTAACAAAGCTGAACCCGACATGGTTATGTCGGGGCACTCCATTCCCCTAGCATCGTCAGTCAATTTGTTGAGCGTTAGTTTGGGAGCAAATATGTCCTAGCATGAACATGTTGCAGCCATAACAAGGAGAGCTTCTCAAAAGTTGGGAATATTATTTCGAACCAGAAAGCTTTACAATCCACAACAACTGTTAATTCTTTATCAAGCTCAAATTCGACCAACTATGGAATACTGCTCCCATGTTTGGGGCTCCTCCCCCAAACATACACTGCATTTGTTGGATTCTGTTCAGAGAAGAGCTGTTCATCTGATTGGAAACCTGGAACTGACCGGCGGCCTTGATTCGCTGGAACATCGAAGAACGGTTGGCGACTTGAGTCTGTTCTAGAAGTATTTTCATGGAAAGTGTTCGAAGGAAGTAGCCCGCTTAATTCCTCCCAGAGCGGTGCATGTTAGACATACACGTCGCGCTAATACTTCACATCCGTATGAGGTTCAGCTTGTTACCCTACGTACAACGCTTTTCAAGCAGTCTTTTATGTGGAGAACATCATCCCTTTGGAATAATTTGTCCAGGGCTGTGTTTCCCACCGAGTACGGTTTACAGCGATTAAAGAACAACGTGAATAGCTTTTTCCGCACACGTGCCGCTCCTGGAGCGCTTTAGGGACTTCTATGCAGCCCATGTGCTAGACCCATAAAAAAAAAACGACATGACAAGACTTCATACTTGAATATAGATTTTTTTTTAATTCTGCTGCTGAAATATTTTTAAATCACTAGCATAAAGTAGTCTATTCGAGATAATATAATTGCGACATGATTTGTGAATATGTTAAACGATAAATATTCAAACCCTCAGCACTTCTCAATTTTCTTGGTTCCCAATATTGTGCAGTCATATAAGGTGAGAAAAGGGTAAAACCTCGGAATGAAAGTTAGAAAGTTGAAAATTTGCTTAAAACTTTGTTTTGACATTCTAAAAATCAGCTCAAAAGTCTCATAGAATCTCGTGTCTACAAATCAAGATATTCAAGGTCAAACGTCGGGAAAATCGGTTTTTTTCCAAATATCTTGTTTTCTATGCTTCGAACGATGTTTAAAGTTATTACAAATTCTCTACAAATTTAGACTGAAGCAATATCTTATATAATTAACTGTTCTCGAGATAGGGCGCGAAGAGTGGGAAACGCATACCACAACGCTTTATATCCAAATGACTTTGATGAAGAAAGTGGATATGTACCTGAGGATCTTGAGGCTTTAGAGACGGGCAACGAGGATGATGATAATTGTCTGGAAACTGAATTTAGGCGACCAGAAGAGGAAGGCCACGACGAAAAAGAGGAACATTAAGCTGCATGCCTGCTATTGATCACCAGAGCAAAAAAATTGGCTTTACATTTTAACTTAAGCAAATTGTAATAGGTTTACGATAAACTTATAATAAATAAAAATATAATTACAATGTATTTAAACTATTCTATTTCAAGATCATGTTATTTATATAAATTAACTAAATATTATCATACCGATGTCTTATTTATGAAAAGTATTTAGAAATATCATTTATAAATAAATAATTTAAGTTTCTTAATAGTTTATAATATTTGTAAATAATTTATTTAATCCCACAGTTGACTTAGCGTTATCCTATATACGGATGGGCGCTTCCTGCTCTTCGCGCTCTTTCTCGAGAGTGGTTAATTACATAAAATATCGTCTAAGACAAAATTGGTGGAGAATTTTATGCTCTACAAGTTTTGTAATAGCTCTAAACATCATTCGAAGCATAGGCAATAAGATATTTGCATAGAACCGATTTTCATGACGTTTGACCTTGAATAAATGTACGGCTCGCGGACATGAGATTCTATGAGACTTTTGAGCTAACTTTTAGAATATCAAAACAAAGATATAAGCAAATTTTTGGGCTTTCTAACTTTTATTCCGTGGTTGAATCCCTATATGATTGGACAAATAACGAAATGGACTTGAGGCGTGATCATTATTAAATGGCCATATAGTGTACGAATCAAAGCATTCCTTAGAAATAATTGTTTGTTTGTTAAACTACTATCACTGTTTTAATAATATAATAATAAAAAGAAATAGAAGTCTCGCTGGATCAAAATTGAGCTCAGTGGAAATTATTTTGAGAAATAAAATTTTGTTTTTGCAAAAAAAAAAATGTTTTTAGACTTTTCAATTCACCCTCGTACATGTTTGATGATAAAAAAATCGTGGTTAAAATTTGTTAATTAATAAAACTGTTTAACTGATAAAATTAATCCTTTTCTTCGCCCCTGACATCTATTATACATTTAACTATAATTCATTCAATTTCAAGTTTTAAACCTTTTTATTCTCTAGAAGAGATCAGGAAAAAATCTCGGTAATACTATTGAACCCTTACCTAATGTACTGATCCCTATCCATTCCCATTTTACCTTACTTTGAGTGTGTGGTATCTCATTTCGTTATAGAGTTATCATATGTCAAAACACAGAGAAATAAATCGACAAGAAACCAACGAAAATTAAAAACCATTTTTCGGGTCGGTGATTTTGTTATGAATACAATACTTCCCCTAGCAATGGAAGTAAAAAATTAAAAACGAAATGATGTTTTTTAGTGTTCCGTACGGAACACTTATAAGATAACTTCGGTGTCTGTCCGTCTGTCTGTCTGTCCGTCTGTCACACCCGATTTTTCTCCGAAACTATTTGTCATAGAAAGTTGAAATTTGGTAATAATATAGGAATTGATGGCCTCATCAAAGCCATGTAGTTTTGAAAGTTAAATTTTGACTTAAGGGGTTAGTTTTGGGGGTGAAATCGGAAGTGAAAAAAAATTTTTTTACTAGGTAATCGAGTGTGGTGTCAATGAAAACTTGTGAAAACACGAGTAATATATATATATATATATATATATATATATATATATATATATATATATATATAATATATATTTAATGTATTACTTGCGCGTACTTTCCTTTGTATTATTTTTTAAAAAATCGCGAAAAATCGCTGTCTACCCGCCTTATCTTAAAAAGTACTTATCAAAAAATTTTGAAAAAATGCTAGAATATTCTCCACGGGGTGTAGATTGAAAGAAAATTATCACGAGTGCATTATCTGTAATAATTTATCTGGTATATCAAAAAACAGAAATTTCAAGGTCATCAATTTTCAGTAAAGATTGGAAATAAACTTTGTTGAAAACTCATTTGGGGTGTATTTTGTGAAGTCACTGATCATTTTATACTTCCGTTACAACATTTTTTATTTTAAAAGCAATCAACGTACGGAACACTAATTGCGAAAGTTCAACTTGCACTTGACCGATTTTTGTTTGTGATAAAGTCTAATTTACATTAGAGCAAATTCGGCATACTTTTCAAAAAATATAATTTCTTAAAGAATTTAAACATGCAGCTTTTT
>CM032449.1:202164569-202229569 GCA_019049505.1 Pachyrhynchus sulphureomaculatus
CTTTCACTTTCTATTAATAGTTCCTGGCTGTTATCTTCACTTTCGTTGTTTACATGTTTTGGTGAAGTTTATTTTTAAACCGATTTCTCGAGACTTGTTATTTAATTTCATCAGCATTTCTTGTCATTCTTCTTTTGTGTTGGCGATCAGAGTGATGTCGTCTGCGAACCTTAAGTGATTTAATCATTCATCGTCTACTAGTATTCCTTTATTTTCCCACTTTAATGATTTGAACATGTCTTCCAGAGTCAAAATGAACAGCTTTGGCGCTATCGAGTCGCCTTGTCTAATTCCTCCTTTAATTTTGCTTTCATTTGTTTTTTCTTCGAACATGATTTGTGATGTGGCATTTTTGTATATGTATTCAAAAATAGTTGTGTATCTATCATCCACTCTGCTGTTAGTTAAGACGTTAACGACTGCCCATATCTCTACCGAGTCAAATGCTTTTTCGTAGTCAACAGTTGCTATTCACAAGGTGACCTTATATTCATTTGCTTTTTCCACTAGCAATCTAATTGTTCGAAGATGGGCCAAAGTTCTGTATCCTCGTCTAAACCCTGCTTGTTCACATGGTTGATAACTGTCCAATTTGTTCGTTAATCTATATGTTATAATTCTAGTAAGTATTTTTTATAGTACCGATAACAGACTGATGGGTCTCTAATTCTCCAATTTAAATTTGTTTCCCTGTTAAATAGAGCTTGAAGAGATTGTATTATCGATTTCCCTACATACTTTATCATTTCTATACTTATATCATCATTCCCTGGTTCTTTGTTGTTGTGCATATATTGTAGGGCGTTCATTATTTTATCCGTTGTTACATCGGGAATTTCTTCAGATCCCACATTTCTTACCATGTCCTATTTCCTTTTCTCTCCCGGGCGGTGGCGATATTTTCGTGTCATATAGTGTTTGATAATATTTCTTTGTAGCTTCCTTTATGTCGTTGATTTGTGCGATCTCTTGGTTATCGTTATTTATTATTATTTGATGTCTCCCTTCGTTCATTTGTTTGTTTAGGTGTTTCAAACTTTTCCCCTCTTTGAAAGTTTTTTTCTATTTTTGAGTTTCTGTACTGTCTAACGTCTTCTCTGATCTTTTTCTTTATTTTCTTGTCTATTTCTACCAATTCTAATCTACAATCGTCGTCTCTGTTTCAGAAGATTGTGTGTCTCTTTACTTAATTTGTGTGTTTTTTCTTTTTTCGATGTTGCTATTTGTTTTGTAGTCATGAGTAGACTGTTGGTTATTTGTGCGTTTAATTCATCAAGTTTTGTTTGGGAGTTTATGTGTTTTTAATATAATTTTCTAGTGCATGTCGATATTCGTCTGTGTTTTACTTTATTATTCGTGTTGGTGTCTTTATCTTTGTATGCGTTCTCAATCTACGTCTCCCCTGCTTCAGATTTACTCTTATTTTTGCTCTGAGCATCCGATGGTCACTGCCACTGAAGACTGCACTATAGGAATAATTGGTGGTACTTTTCCTTGAAAATCGACAGTAGAATGTGAAGCGGAAAGTTCAGCTGGCAAGTTGGCTTTCTCAAGTGTTGTTGTTGCAATAGTATTATCTGGCCGTGGGAGTGGTGGCATAGTAGATTTTTATTGAAATTTTGACTAATGACCGTAGAGATTGACCAAAAGGAGCTGGAATTGTTGGAACAGGCAAGCATTACCAAAAAGTATAGAAAGGATTAGAGTTTCGAATTATTTCTGCGATATTAATAATACATTGTAACATTCATTTTTTCCTAGATTTTAAGAGTATGTAATGTTACTGATTTTTCGCTTTATATTGTACTTCTTTTCATCTTTGTATCGAGCAGTGTATTTACACTGGAACGTCTAGCCGCTCATGGTACAGGTGCAGTGCGGGTTTCCGACCGAATCTATCGAATTCGTAGTACGCCGCGATTGGTGAAATGTTTGTTTCCCGGAAGTCGGCCATTTTAGAGACAGAGTTCTCACGGCTTATTTAAGGGTCCGGAGAACGCGGATCTAGGCTTATTTCCACCGAGCCGCAGTAGAGGCTTAGTACCATCAAGCCGCCGAGAGGGCTTATTTCCACCGAGCCGCAGTAGAGGCTTATTTCCATCGAGCCGCCGAGAAGGCTTATTCTCATCAAGCCGCAGCCAGCCAGGCTTTGCCCATCAAGCCGCAGTAGAGGCTTCTGGCAATATTTACGAGAGCCAAATCAAGTACGAGTTTTTAACGTAAAGCCGTAGTGGGCTTTGTGTGTTTTTTCTACATGGAGTAGCCGAAGTAGGCTCTTCTCATCGTGAAGTCATACTGAAAATAAGTGATGGAATGTGTGAAATCGGTTTTGTGTTCCATTGAAGGCCTAGAAGCCCGTAGGAAAACCGTAAGTCACCAGAACATACATCAGTAGATCTATTTCCCGCAAATAAGTATTTTAACATCAATTTGAACTGATAAATCGTGAAGTGAATATCACGACTCTTTGATTTCGGGTGTAGTAAAGTTTTGGAAATAAATGTCTGATTTAGGAACTCTACTTTTAATAACTACTTCTTAGGCTAGAATTTTTGTAATTCTTAAAACTGCAAGGGTTGGAACTTTTATTTTAAAATCATGAATAAATTTTCTTTTTGTTGATTAAAGCTAGCGTTTCACTGTGCACCTATCTTTCTTTTCAGGATAAGAAGGGTTGTACTAGACTAATTCTTTTATTAACAACTGTATAACACTTCAGTGTTTTTTCATTTTTTTTTTAGCTGAAGTTAGATCCTTTCTATTTTAAAATGAATGGTGCCCAAAAAAAAAAAAATAGTACAACTAAAGTTTTTAACCATAAAAAAATAATTTCAAAAAGACGTACAACAATTATCTCTTACCCATATTTCTCTACCAAGGAAAACTGAACTAGTGTTTGTTTAATTTCTTTAGTTCTTTTAAAAAATCATTATTCACTCAATTCATTCTCAGAAATTAAAAAGGAGCTGCAAGAAAATTGCGCTCAAGCGTGGGACAAACAACTTTTCACAGGGTACAAAAAAAGATGCCTCAAAGTGCGGGCAAGTTCCCAAGTTACAACATAAAAGAGGTTATTTACAAAAAAGAGCTATTAATGGATATAAACGGAATAATTATCAAATGATGGAGACTGCTAAATCTGTCCACTTACCATTATTTGTGGAGTATCGTGAAACAGTTTATTCAGAGAGTAATCGTCACGATGTTGAATCTCAAAAGATGAGATTATGGCGGTTTTTTATGAATTGTTGGACAAAGTTAGTTAAGGTAGTACTGTCTATACCACATGTTTCAAATGTGTGCTTTGTCTCAATTGACTTCCGTAGTATTTAGATTTGACAACGCCGCGTAAAGCAAAAGAGATAGAGATATGCTTATAGTAACTCTGTTTCACTCAAAATATTCAATATTTAAATCTGGCGCGAGACACTAGCGCTTGATCTTGCGCAAACATCAACAAGTTATAGGTTATGTACGTATGTTTACTAAAATGTCGGAGTCAAAATTAAATCATACAAAAAAAGTATTTCATTGCAAAGGCAAAAGGGTTACACAAAAAAAATACGGGAAAAATTTGAAGCAAATTGCATTAGCAAATAAATTAAGAGATGAACATAGCAAGTTTGTGACACCCAACCTTATACCCCGACGTGAACACTCCAGTAAATATAAATAATGATAAAGCACATGATGCCCTTCATGACGTAGTCATGTTGGATGAGATTTTAAAGAAATTAAACATAACAAGAAATGATTTACTTGGTTCTTTCCTGATTTGGGACGATGCTTGCAATAAAATAAAGCTTTCACAAAATTTGCCTAATGCAATTAAAGAATTAAAATTATTAAAAGATTGCGTATCTGTAAGTATGAGGGAAAAAAAATGGTTGCTGCAAACGTGACTTATAAAATGCTTGAAGAGACATATAAAAAAAATAAATATCCTGGTATAGTCTAAACTTTAGGCAAAGAGGAGAACGGTGCTGTTAAAGTTACCAAAAGGAAAAAAATGTTAGAATTTTTTTTTTAAATTATTTCGAATCTAAAGAAGACAATAACAAAAAAAATCGTTAATATTTAATTTGATTCTATTTTGTGATTTGTTCATTTATTCGATACACATAAATGTATTAAAAAAGTTGTTCATATTTTATAATAAAATTTTTTTATACTACTGATATTCCCACTTACCAACATATCCCATTCCATGCATGTTTAAATTTCGCGCGTGTTCTAACCTCTTTTACGAGGTTGCCATATCTAATTAACAACGAGACAAAACGTAAGTTTTTTCTAATTATTTGATAATTACGATTAACAAATGCTCTGAACATCGATTTTTAAATAACTATAATGTTTAAAAAAAAATTCTTTTTCAGTTGATACCATTATTATTGTAATCTGAACGGTACTTTTTGTGAAATAAAATAAAATCTATGATTTCTCATAAGGTTCAATGTTAAAGAAAAAAAATTTTAAATATTAATAACTTTTTCTGATTCTCTGTAGCCCTTTAAAAATTTAATTGGTACATTATCTTATTATAATCTTCCACTCTGCCAAGTTTCATTGAGTTCTGAACGGTAATTCTACGACCGACAGTACTACCTTAAGAACATCCACAGCGAAGCCAGGCATAGTGAGAGGCTCATTGTTAAATCAGTTTTCTCGAGTTTTTTTTATTGTGTATGAAGTAATAACAATTAAAAAATTACTTTATTCATAACAAGAATGCATGCAGTAGGCGAGTTTTAGTTTATTCGAGCTATCAAAAACCTTAGGTTTTCAGGTTTCAGCACAGGATTACCTGTGTAATCCTGTGCTGAAACCAGGAATCTGATGGTAGCAGTTTCCTGGAAAGATTTTGAGCTAAAGAGTCTTTCCAGGCACACAAGTATGTGAACCTGGTGCGCAGGTGGGGAGTTGGAAAAATATTAACGCAAAAAAATATATACTATGCAACTGTTTCGTTATAAAATTGGCACAATTCGTTCCTTCTACATCATTATCTATTAGAGTAACCATGACATTAATGGCTAATATTTACAAATAATTTACATACTGAAATGTTAATGCATAAAAAGATCATAAAATAAATTTATTACAATAATACAGAATAAGAGATGACCTACATCTTTCTACAAAACTATAAGCCGTTCTGTATAGGACATAAATAATATATGTTATTTACGGATACAAATAATTAAATAATTTTTACAATAATTACCTATTTATTTAAAAATTACCTTACCTTTGAATCCAGTCTGAATCTAGAATACAAGATGTCCCCTGAAAAATGTACTTTTAAAACACTTATAAAGGGTGTCCCAAAATTCACGCGAGATTTGAATTTGGCGCCATTTGTATGGTAAAGTGTTGCCAACAAAATAAAAAACACAGCGTGATAGCTGTCAGTTCAAGGTTATTGAAAATGAAGCGCTACACGAAAGAACAACGTGTTTTCATTGTTGAGCAATATTTTAAAAATAGTGAAAGTTTGGCAGATACAGTTCCGAATTTTCGTACAAAATATGGTTGGCATAGTAATTTAACCTCATCAACTGTGAAGAGATTAATTGATCTTAAACGCTCTGGCCGTCCTTCAACAAGTCGTTCGACACAAAACATTGAACCAGTTCGTGAGAGTGTTGCTGAGACTCCAGGAACATCAATTCGGCACCGTGGTCAAGAATTGGACATTTCGAGAAGCTCTCCACAGCGTATTCTCTCGAAAGATTTGCATCTTCATGCTTACAAAGTTCAATTGACTCAAGAACTGAAGCCTACTGACTACGCACAACGAAGAGAGTTCGTTGAATGGATTATGGAACAACAAGTGGATACTGATTTTTCGAAGGAAATCATCTTGAGCGATGAGGCTCATTTCCACTTGATGGATCGAGACGAAACTGTCGCATTTGGGTTCAGACAATCCACACGTGACTCTTGCGAAACAAATGCATCCACAACGTGTCACTGTTTGGTGCGGATTTTGGGTTGGGGGCATCATCGGACCATTCTTCTTGGAAAATGCGGTGGGCCAGGCAATAACAGTTAATGGTGATCGTTATCGCGATATGATAATCCCGTTTTTTGTGCCCAAATTGCAAGATATGGATGTGGACGACATGTGGTTTCAACAAGACGTTGCCACATGCCATACGGCCCGAGAAACAATTCAAGTATTGCATGAGTCATTTCCTGGTCGTGTAATATCCCGTTTTGGCGATCAGAATTGGCCGCCCAGATCATGTGATTTAACGCCGTTGGACTTTTTCTTTGGGGTTTTTTAAAGTCTAAGGTTTATGCCAACAAGCCCACGACCACCCACGACTTGAAGGAGGAAATTAAGCGCTATATCAACGAAATTCAGCCACATTTATGCAAAACGGTCATGGAAAATTTCGACAAAAGAGTACGTATATGCCAGCAAAGCCGTGAAGGCCATTTACCCGATATATTATTCCATACATAACCTTATACTGTATACTTTATGAATCAATAAAAAAATTACAATTTTTAATTAAAAGCCTGTGTTTTCTATCAACATTACGTCTTGCGTGAATTTTGGGACACCCTTTAGTAAAAATACAAATAGATCAGTTAAAAAACTGGTTTTGTATATTAAACTACAGTACCAAGATAATTTTTTTAAAATAATGTCTTCTAAATTTGCGCTATTACGTTCCCGATAGTCTTCTAAGCGGGTATTGATATTAGACGGGCAATCAAATATTTTTAATATTTCGTTTCCATTATCGCTGCCATTCTTGAAGAGCATTTTCTGTTAGTTACACAAGGGAGCGAGAATTGCTCCTGTGAATTTTAACTTCGAGTTATCTCCTAAAAAAAACACTCACGGGCACCAAGTCAGGGCTCCGGAGAGGCCAAGTGTTGTAAATCAACATATTCGGGAAAAATTCTCAAATGAATAGTAAGATGTGCAGAAAGTTTGCGACTACGCCTCAGCTTACTGAAAATAAGTTCTATGGTAATAACTACCAACATAAAGGTTTTTGATACTTTAGTACAGGTTTGATTAGTTCTAGATTTTTTAGATTCTAACAGTGGAAATTACGGTGTAAATGTACTTGATACAAGAATAAGCAGTCGCTAAGGCAGTTACTCAAAATTTCACCAAATCCACCGTACTACCACTCACACGGCCAGATAATTCCATTGCAACCACACCTGTTGAGAGAGCGAACTTGTTGGCTGAACTCTTTGCTTCACATTCTACTGTCGATTTCCAAGAAAAAAAAACACCACCTACTATTCCCATATTGCAGTCAAAGATGCCCGATGTTGTCTTCACACAGCGTATCATAAAACGTATTTTAATGAAGCTGGAGACCAAAAAGGCTTCTGGCGCTGACGGAATACCTGCCATAGTTCTCAAAAACTGTGCGAGGGAACTAAAACCAGTTTTCTGTAGACTTTTTAACCTATCCTACAGAAAGGGAAGAATTCCGTCCTGCTAGAAATGTGCCACGGTTTAGCCGATACCTAAAAAAGGCAAAAAGACCTTGCGAAATAACTACCGACCAGTCGCACTGCTTTCAATAATATCGAAAGTCATGGAAAAGATCATCTTCAGCATCTTCTAAAAATATCTTGAACGATTCAGTATTATTAGCGATCACCAATATGGTTTTGGTAAACACAGATCAACAGGAGATCTTCTCACTTATGTAACACATGTTTGGAACAACGCAATTGAATACTTTGGAGAGTCTCGAGCGGTTGCTCTTGACATATCCAAGGCATTCGACCGTGTTTGACACGATGGACTGTTGACTAAGCTACGTTCTTGTGGTATGTCTGAAGAGTTCTATTTGTGGCTCTAATGCTTCCTCAAAGAACGTTCTTTAAGAGTGGAGGTCGACGAATTTCCTCCTAACACCTTCACTATCAACGCCGGTGTGCCCCAAGGCTCCATACTGTCTCCTACTCTCTTTCTCATTTACATTAACGATCTGCTAGAAAAGATCGGGAATTCAATCTACAGCTTTGCAGATTACAGTACGCTTACCTCTTCATTCCCTTTGAATGCTCGGACATCGGCTACTCAGGCGAATATCGGCAGACAGCAAGAGGTCGTTCAACTTAACAAAGCTGAACCCGACATGGTTATGTCGGGGCACTCCATTCCCCTAGCATCGTCAGTCAATTTGTTGAGCGTTAGTTTGGGAGCAAATATGTCCTAGCATGAACATGTTGCAGCCATAACAAGGAGAGCTTCTCAAAAGTTGGGAATATTATTTCGAACCAGAAAGCTTTACAATCCACAACAACTGTTAATTCTTTATCAAGCTCAAATTCGACCAACTATGGAATACTGCTCCCATGTTTGGGGCTCCTCCCTCAAACATACACTGCATTTGTTGGATTCTGTTCAGAGAAGAGCTGTTCATCTGATTGGAAACCTGGAACTGACCGGCGGCCTTGATTCGCTGGAACATCGAAGAACGGTTGGCGACTTGAGTCTGTTCTACAAGTATTTTCATGGAAAGTGTTCGAAGGAAGTAGCCCGCTTAATTCCTCCCAGAGCGGTGCATGTTAGACATACACGTCGCGCTAATACTTCACATCCGTATGAGGTTCAGCTTGTTACCCTACGTACAATGCTTTTCAAGCAGTCTTTTATGTGGAATTGGAATAATTTGTCCAGGGCTGTGTTTTTCCCACCGAGTACGGTTTACAGCGATTCAAGAACAACATGAATAGCTTTTTCAGCACACGTGCCGCTCCTGGAGCGCTTTAGGGACTTCTATGCAGCCCATGTGCTAGACCCATAAAAAAAAACGACATGACAAGACTTCATACTTGAATATAGATTTTTTTTTAATTCTGCTGCTGAAATATTTTTAAATCACTAACATAAAGTAGTCTATTCGAGATAATATAATTGCGACATGATTTGTGAATATGTTAAACGATAAATATTCAAACCCTCAGCACTTCTCAATTTTCTTGGTTCCCAATATTGTGCAGTCATATAAGGTGAGAAAAGGGTAAACCTCGGAATGAAAGTTAGAAAGTTGAAAATTTGCTTAAAAACTTTGTTTTGACATTCTAAAAATCAGCTCAAAAGTCTCATAGAATCTCGTGTCTGCAAATCATATTCAAGGTCAAACGTCGGGAAAATCGGGTTTTTTCCAAATATCTTGTTTTCTATGCTTCGAACGATGTTTAAAGTTATTACAAATTCTCTACAAATTTAGACTGAAGCAATATTTTATATAATTAACTGTTCTCGAGATAGGGCGCGAAGAGTGGGAAACGCATACCACAACGCTTTATATCCAAATGACTTTGATGAAGAAAGTGGATATGTACCTGAGGATCTTGAGGCTTTAGAGACGGGCAACGAGGATGATGATAATTGTCTGGAAACTGAATTTAGGCGACCAGAAGAGGAAGGCCACGACGAAAAAGAGGAACATTAAGCTGCATGCCTGCTATTGATCATCAGAGTAAAAAAATTGGCTTTACATTTTAACTTAAGCAAATTGTAATAGGTTTACGATAAACTTATAATAAATAAAAATATAATTACAATGTATTTAAACTATTCTATTTCAAGATCATGTTATTTATATAAATTAACTAAATATTATCATACCGATGTCTTATTTATGAAAAGTATTTAGAAATATCATTTATAAATAAATAATTTAAGTTTCTTAATAGTTATAATATTTGTAAATAATTTATTAATCCCACAGTTGACCTAGCGTTATTCTACATACGGATGGGCGCTTCCTGCTCTTCGCGCTCTTTCTCGAGAGTGGTTAATTACATAAAATATCGTCTAAGACAAAATTGGTGGAGAATTTTATGCTCTACAAGTTTTGTAATAGCTCTAAACATCATTCGAAGCATAGGCAATAAGATATTTGCATAAAACCGATTTTCATGACGTTTGACCTTGAATAAATGTACGGCTCGCGGACATGAGATTCTATGAGACTTTTGAGCTAACTTTTAGAATATCAAAACAAAGATATAAGCAAATTTTTGGGCTTTCTAACTTTTATTCCGTGGTTGAATCCCTATATGATTGGACAAATAACGAAATGGACTTGAGGCGTGATCATTATTAAATGGCCATATAGTGTACGAATCAAAGCATTCCTTAGAAATAATTGTTTGTTTGTTAAACTACTATCACTGTTTTAATAATATAATAATAAAAGAAATAGAAGTCTCGCTGGATCAAAATTGAGCTCAGTGGAAATTATTTTGAGAAATAAAATTTTGTTTTTGCAAAAAAATGTTTTTAGACTTTTCAATTCACCCTCGTACATGTTTGATGATAAAAAAATCGTGGTTAAAATTTGTTAATTAATAAAACTGTTTAACTGATAAAATTAATCCTTTTCTTCGCCCCTGACATCTATTATACATTTAACTATAATTCATTCAATTTCAAGTTTTAAACCTTTTTATTCTCTAGAAGAGATCAGGAAAAAATCTCGGTAATACTATTGAACCCTTACCTAATGTACTGATCCCTATCCATTTCCATTTTACCTTACTTTGAGTGTGTGGTATCTCATTTCGTTATAGAGTTATCATATGTCAAAACACAGAGAAATAAATCGACAAGAAACCAACGAAAATTAAAAACCGTTTTTCGGGTCGGTGATTTTGATTTGATACTTCCCCTAGCAATGGAAGTAAAAAATAAAAGACGAAATGATGTTTTTTAATGTTCCGTACGGAACACTTATAAGATAACTTCGGTGTCTGTCCGTCTGTCATACCCGATTTTCTCCGAAACTATTTGTCATAGAAAGTTGAAATTTGGTAATAATATAGGAATTGATGGCCTCATCAAAGCCATGTAGTTTTGAAAGTTAAATTTTGACTTAAGGGGTTAGTTTTGGGGGGTGAAATCGGAAGTGAAAAAAAATTTTTTTACTAGGTAATCGAGTGTGGTGTCAAATGAAAACTTGTGAAAACACGAGTAATATATATATATATATATATATATATATATATATATATATATATATATATATATATAAATGTATTACTTGCGCGTACTTTCCTTTGTATTATTTTTAAAAAATCGCGAAAAATCGCTGTCTACCCGCCTTATCTTAAAAAGTACTTATCAAAAAATTTTGAAAAAATTCTGGAATATTCTCCACGGGGTGTAGATTGAAAGAAAATTATCACGAGTGCATTATCTGTAATAATTTATCTGGTATATGAAAAAAAACAGAAATTTCAAGGTCATCAATTTTCAGTAAAGATTGGAAATAAACTTTGTTGAAAACTCATTTGGGGTGTATTTTGTGAAGTCACTGATCATTTTATACTTCCGTTACAACATTTTTTATTCTAAAAGCAATCAACGTACGGAAACACTAATTGCGAACGTTCAACTTGCACTTGACCGATTTTTGTTTGTGATAAAGTCTAATTTACATTAGAGCAAATTCGGCATACTTTTCAAAAAATATAATTTCTTCAAGAATTTAAACATGCAGCTTTTTATATTTCCAACTTACAAAAAATACATGTTACAGTAGGGGCAATGCTGAACGAAAAATATCTTATATTATTAAATATTAAAAATATTGATTTTGTCCATTGGAATTTCATTCGGTTAAAATATCTGCTTCATAATAAAACAGTTGTGATACAATCGAGAAGCCAGTACGGCGATCAGCGGAAAAAAATATTAAAAATCAGTTTATATATTGGATACGCTGTTATTTAAAAATGTTTATTGATAATCTGTAGTGCCAGATAAATCGAGTATATATGAAAGTTTATTCTGAAGGTCAATATAATACATGGTGCTATCCAAAAGTTGCCGTGACTAACGCTATACAGCTAAAACCTTTAGGGCCAAAAAACGTCTATCCAAAAATGGAGTGTCATTTAGTCAATAGAATCAATAAATGTAATTTATTTTTGATAAAATAAGGGGGAGCCTGCAAAAGGCAGACGCCGCCAATACCGGAGGACGAAGCTGCAGCCGTTTTTTCCAGCCAAAAACGCTCGTTTTTCGAGTTCTTGAATAAATAAGACCGTAAGTTTTGGGTCACAGTTATTTTTGGGAAACTTAGGCCTTAATTAATAAACTATCACGAGGGCAGATGCCTCGCTTGTATCCGAACAAGCCAAGGTATTTATAGGTTCTACATAAAATTCGTACCGGATGACTGAAATTGTTATTTTTTTATGTTTTTCGACCCGTAGAATCCGAATTTGTCATTCTCGAGGCCCAATAGTGTTTCGGCCTTTCGACATGGGCCCAAAAAAAGCCTTTTTTTATGCAATTTCTGGGACAGCCTATCTCATGGAGGGTAAATTGACCATTTTTATATGTAATAGAATTCGGAACAACTAGTATAGTATTTTTCAAGATCTAAAAAAGCGATTTGGCAAATTGATGCAATAAAAACATTAAACGATCTTTAGGATCTTCGCACGTACTTGGTCGTAATAGGGTCGTAATTAATATATATATATATATATATATATATATATATATATATATATATATATATATATATATATATATATATATTTTCAATCTAACATTTTATTGGCTACTTCGTGTGTGTTTATAAATATAAAGATTATTGTTCATTGTATTATACTGAGATAGTGTATATTAATATTCAATAGTATCTTAAAATGTCCGAAGCCCTTTCCATCAGAAGCCGAAAATGTTTGCCCGTTGAAGCAAAAGTGGTGGTTAAAAGTGTCTATTTAAAGTTAGTGGATCGAGGCCACTTACTTTTCATTGATGGAGACATCAGCTTTAACAAGCATCCCTGAAAGTACAGTTTGGAAAATTGTAAATAATTCGATAGCGCCTAAAAAAAATACGAAAAGACAAAGGTGTGTCGAAATGTATGGATTGCTGTAAAGAAGACTTAATCCGCCGCAAAATTTATGAAATGTATGCAGAACAAAAAGTTCCTACGTTATTGTCACTGACACGGAGGCTGTCCGACGATATTTATGACATAAAATGTTCCACTATAACTTTATGGCGTATTCTACGTCGTTTGGGGTTTTTGTTCAAAAAAATAGATAAAAAGTAAGTTATAATGGAATCACGGCGCTTACAACAACTCAGAATGGAATATCTTGAAAAAATAAATACAGCTAGATTGGAAAATCGAACGATAATCTACCTAGATGAGACTTGGTATGACACCCACGACACACGCAGCAAAGGATGGATTGACAAAATCCAAAAAATGTCACACCAAAGCTCCATCAAATAAAGGTAAAAAATAACTATTATACATGCGGGGTCAGAAGAAGGCTGGATACCAGAATGTCTATTTCTAACAGCCAAGAATGTTTCAGATTCCAGCTTGGATTATCATTGAGATACAACCACTGAAGTTTTTGAAGATTGACTTCAAAACAAATTAATGCCGAATATACCACCGAATAGCTGTATTGTGATGGATAATGCATCCTATCATAGTGGCCAAATAAATAAGGTACCAAGTTCCACCAGTAGAAAAAGGGAAATACAAGCCTTTTTGTGCGAACGTGACATATATTTCCATGAAAGTTATACCGTTAAACAATTGTTAGAAGTTTTAAAAAGTTACAATTTTTCAACGGAATATGTTTGTGATAAAATTGCAAAGGAAGCAGGACACGAAATAATTCGGCTTCCACCATATTATTTTATCTTTAATGCGATGGAGCTTATATGGCATAAAATAAAGTACGTGCTCATAATAATACACCCACTTTAAACAATAGTGTGATTAAGTTGACAACAGACAGAAGTCAAAAATGTAACCGTTAAAAACTGGAAAAAACTGTATTCAACACGTCAAAAAAATTGAAAACTCATATAGATGTATGTACATAAATATAAATAGTTTAGAACCTGTAAAAAAACGTATTATTGATTTGCAAGATAATAGCTATAGCGAAACTGAACTAGATATCAATTAATAACTAAAATTGTAACAAATGTACGCGAGTGCAGTGTATGTACACTGTTTTAATATATTTGTGTAATTACTATATTGTGTATTATTCAGAACATAAAACATTAAAATTCAACTGTCTTATCACAATAAAATTTTAAACCCAACAATTATACAATCAGGTATAGTGCGGCCCTGCACGATGCCTTCTCATTAAACAGCCATAAATTAATCACTTTCGAATCTAGTTGAATTTTGAATGGGTATAGGTAGCTAAGCCACTTTCTTAGATCGTGAAAAATACTATACCAAAATACAAAATCGTTTGGGTCTATTGATATGGACCCAGTTAGGCCCAAATCAGCATTTATTTGTAATACAGCTGGTACTGGCATCAAAATGAAAATTTCCTGGTTCTTCTATAATATATATAAAATGCAACGTCTCTCTGTCTGTCTGTCTGTCTGTCCGTTAGAGCGCTTATCACTGGAGAACCACTTATCCGATTTACGTACTTTTTTGTTAAAACATACATATGTTCTCTGACCAGGTTATGGGCTATATTTTAATACGATAGGTAGCATAGGGAATGAGCAGTGACGTAAAATAGTGTTTGAAGTCGGAAAAAAATTTGCCGCTAGCGGGTTCTCTTGCAATACACAGTCTAAACCATTAAATATGGAAGAATATTATATAGCAAAAAATATCTATAATCTATAATCTATAATATATATAAAATGCAACGTCTCTCTGTTTGTATGTCTATCCATTAGTGCGATTATCACGCGAGAACCACTTATCCGATTTACCTGTCTTTTTTTAA
The DNA here is from genome assembly GCA_019049505.1 of Pachyrhynchus sulphureomaculatus. Classification (NCBI taxonomy): domain Eukaryota; kingdom Metazoa; phylum Arthropoda; class Insecta; order Coleoptera; family Curculionidae; genus Pachyrhynchus; species Pachyrhynchus sulphureomaculatus. Next base: position 202,179,321 of record CM032449.1, read on the forward strand.
ATTCATACATATATTCTTTGGCCAGGTTATATAATAATAATAATAATAATAATAATCTAGCAGCCAGGCATGATTCAGCTGCCAAAGTAGTTCACCAAGCACTAGCCACAACATACAAACTCATAGAAAACACAGATCCCTACTACAAATACACGCCAACATCCATACTTGAAAATGAAGATTACAAGCTCTACTGGGACATCAGTATCCATACAGATAAAACAGTTTCCGCCAATAGACCCGATATTACTTTTCAGTGCAAAAAAGGAAAAGTCACCTATCTAATTGACATAGCTGTCCCCAACGACACAAACATCCAAACGAAATACACAGAAAAAATTTCCAAATACACAGACCTTGCAACGGAAATAAAAAGGCTATGGAAACAAGAAAAAGTCATCATTGTCCCCCTCATTATATCAGCCACAGGCCTTACACCAATAACATTCACACCACATTTAGTACAATTAGGACTCAACACAAACATACACAAAAACATTCAGAAGTCAGTGATTTTGAAAACATGTAACATTGTCAGGTCATTCCTTAATACACAATGGTAATACGTTTGTGCTGACTTGGTTTGCGCCCGTCAGCCAAACATGGAACCACATTGACCAAATGTGAGAAAGAAGAACTTTTTTGTAAAATAATAATCTATATCTTTAATATATATAAAATGCAACGTCTCTCTGTCTGTCTGTCCGTCTGTTAGTGCGCTTATCCCTCGAGAACCACTTATCCGATTTACGTGATTTCTTAAAGTCATACATATGTTCTCTGACCAGGTTATAGATATATATTTTATTACATCTATAATATGTATAAAATGCAACGTATCTCGGTCTGTCTGTCTGTCCGTTAGTGCGCTTATCACTGGAGAACCACTTATCCGATTTTTGTACTTTTTTTTTAAAACATACATGTGTTCTCCGGCTAGGTTATAGGCTATATTTTATTACGATAGGTAGCATAAGGAATGAGCAGTGACGATAATAGTGAATGAAGTCGGAAAAAAAGTTTGCCGCTAGCGCGTTCTCTTGCAATACACAGTCTAAGCCATTAAATATGGAACATATTATGTAGCAGAGAATATCTATAATCTATAATATATATAAAATGCAATGTCTCTCTGTCTGTCTGTCCATTAGTGCGTTTATCACGTGAGAACCACTTATCCGATTTACGTATCTTTTTTTAAATTCATACATATATTCTTTGGGCAGGTTTATATATATAATAACAATCCGTCCGTCTGTGCGTTTATCACTGGAGAACCACTCATCCGATTTACGTGATTTTTTTTTAAAACATACATATGTTCTCTGGCCAGGTTATAGACTATATTTCTCGCGTTCTCTTGCAATACACTGTCTAAAACCCACTAAGTATGGAACAATATCATGTAGCAAAGGATATCTATAATATGTATAAAATGCAACGTCTCTCTGTCTGTTTGTCCGTGCGCTTATCACTGGAGAACCACTTATCCGATTTACGTGCTTTTTTTTTAAATATGCTAAACCATTAAATATGGAACAATATCATGGAGCAAAGAATATCTATAATATATATAAAATGCAACGTCTCTATGTCTGTCTGTCAGTCCGTTAGTGCGCTTATCACTGGAGAATCACTTATCCGATTTACGTGTTTTTATAAATTTATACATATGTTCTATATAATTCGATATAAGCCTAGATAATGGGAGCTAAGGTGAGATAATGGGAGATAAGGAGAAATAATGGGAGATAAGTCGAGATAAGCCTCTATAATGGGAGATAAGGTGAGATAATGGGAGATAAGTATAAATAATTGGAGATAAGGAGAAATAATGAGAGATAAGCAGAGATAAGTCTAGATAATGGGAGTTATGGTGAGATAATGGGAGATAAGGAGAACTAATGGGAGATAAGGAGAAATATTGCGAGGTAAGTCGAGATAAGCCTAGATAATGGGAAATAAGGTGAGATCATGGGAGATAAGGAGAAATATTGGCAGATAAGGAGAAATAATGGGAGATGAGAGTAGAGATAAGCCTAGATAATGGAAATTATGTAGAGATAATGGGAGATAAGGAGAAATATTGGGAGATAAGGGGAAATAATGGGAGATATTTTATTACGATGGGTAATATAAGGAATAAGCAGTGACGATAGTAGTGAATCAAGTCCACGCGAGCGGAGCCGCGGGCCCTGCTAGTCAAGTATAATTACGTTCGAAAAGGGTTAATAGTCACAAGCAATTCATACGGTAAGTAGTTTTAAAAATTTTTTTGTTAATTTTTATTATAGAAAATATGCTGGAAAATTTATTTTTTTTAATACACAGTAAAAAAAGTTTAAATGAATTTTAAAGTATTCGCTTAAAATTAAGTATTTTCTAAACTTTTCAAGTGTTTAATCGAAATTGCAAACATTCACTTGATTTTTCAAGCATTAATTTACTTCATTTTTTTGAATTTATACTAGAATTTAAAAGCATTTTATTTGAAATTTCTAGTAAAGCTATAATAGCGTCTATACTATCAGAATTTAGATTTTTTTTTTGAACTTTGAAAATACCTTGGCTTGTTTGGTTACAAGCGAGGCCTAAATTTTCCAAAAATAACTTAGGCAGACATGTAGAACCCAAAACTTATTTATTCCCGAACTTGAAAAACGACTGTTTTTCACTGGAATAAGCGAGTCCAGCTTCGTCCTCCGGTATTGGCGGCGTCTACCTTTTGCAGAATTTTATCAAGAACAAACTAAATTTATTGATTTGTATTGATATGTTAAATGACAGTCCATTTTTGGATCGACGTTTTATGGGCCCTATAGCGCGCGGTCTCGGCGGCGTCTCTCCTTTGGGGCGCTCGACTTTTTTAGTGCCAACAAATGTTATGGTACTTGATTCAAGTGGTTAAACAACAGTCCATTTTTGGATGTAGCATCTTGGGCCTTATGTGTGCATTCCAGGGCACGAGACCTGTAAAATAAACGTCAAAAGCTTTTATTCGACTTGCCCGATAGAATGGACAACTAGGCAGACGGTTAGTCGATAGGTCAAAATTTCGGGTCGCCCTCCTGGTTTGAACAAACCGAACGAGCTTGAAAGGTGAAACTTCACACAGCGTTATTAGGGATATACCTACCGCCAAATATTTACGCGTTAGACCTGAAACTTTTGGATCCCAGCACGTATAATCCTTAGATTCTTTCTCTGAATTTATCAATCTGCCTTAGTATCCTTATTTCCTGAAAAAAATCTGTTATATAGAGAAATATTTGGAATAAAGTGAAGAAAAGTATAAACCTCGGAGTGTAATTTTTCTACGAGCACAAAAAAGGAAAAAAAACAATAGCAATGACATATATACCTACATGATATATGGATGATTGGCGATAGTTAGTGTCTGTTCAAGATGTTTAATATTTTAATTCCCTGTTCCTAGTGCATGTCTAAATAAAGGGCTTAATGTATTTTCTGAGGAAATCTCGTAATATAATGGACTGGCATAAGACCATTAAATATTTTATTAGAAGGAGAAATTCTGGCAATAAACTTAGACACAAAAGGCAAGGTAGGATTATAGTTAATTATTCAGGACCTAATTACATTCTTAGATACCTCCGAGGTGACACACACCTGTGTTGGGAAAATTATTTATAGGGATGACACTATTACAACGGTTTCATTGTTAGGTGCGGGTAATTAGAAGTAATCTGAATTGTGTATGAGATTAAAGACGGATACTAAGTGGAAGTTTAACCCTTTTGTCTTCTGGCAAGGGATGAACTTCGCCCTTTGAAAATCTTTTCATTATTTATTTTTGTACCTGTTAGTTTGATACTGCTTTGTTTCCATTTCTACTTTGTCCCCCTTTAAAGCTGAATAAAAAAAGTGTTCGTTCTATTATTGGTATAATGTTTTTTTTTCTAGAAAAGAAAGTACAACGTGATGGTTTGGAGAGGCTTATAGCCGGGCAAATGGATAATAGAGATCCCTTTTCCAAACCCCATTTAACGTGTAAGTAATGTTAATCTGGCAGAATATACAGTTGAGCGTGGACGCCGAAACCCACAGTACCCTCAGCTCGCTATTTTACGTTTATACACTGCCAGCTTACAGGGAAATTAGAAGAGGGCTAACTCACTATATATTTGTGGCAAAACGGTGAAGCATGTTTAGTTACCGTACTCGTTGCATCATGAGTACATTCTGGTCTGGACTTTCATACAGCAGCGCCAGTGTAATGACCTGCTGACCCTAGGTCCCTATGTATGACAAGGTGGAACTACACCCCGGGGTAAGGACTGTCTGATATATCTTGTCTCTGGGCTGTGTGACTAGTCAAAGCTGCCTCAAAGTGAAAATGTAAAGGGATGTGGAATTCTTGTGCAACAAATACGTCTTTGGGGTAAATTAGGCATTGTACGATGTCTTTAGGGGCGAAAATTTTACCTCTCAAGCTTATGCCCATACGTGACTACAGCTCTACCTCACTCCACGGTGTACAGTGGGTAGAAAAAAAGATTACCGTTCAAAAATCCCTACAAACCTCAAATTTCATCGTAAAAAACTTTGGAAAAGAACTATCTAGCCATATTTTGGAAATATATATTTTAACTGGTCATTTTATGCAAGTACTGTGATAAAAAATTGATCAATCCGAAAAAAAAAATCCTATTGACTTTACTGCCGATTTACTATTGACCAAACATATGTATTCCTAGGTATTTTTCATCATTGAATCTAAATATGATATCAAATTTCCCAATAAGCCTATTGAATTCGAGTAATGGTCCAAAAACGGCCTCAAAGTGCTCAAAAGTCATCAAGTTAACAATTATAACGAGATATACATATTCCGATGTATTTTTAGTCACTGAATCAAAATTTGATATCTGATTTGCTCGTATTGATTTCGAATTAAGATCCAACAATGGCCTCAAAATGGTCAAAAGTGTTTGAGTCAGGAAACATATTTCGAAGTATTTTCGGTCACTGAATCCAAATATAAAAATATATATTGGTCACTAAATTCAAGTCTAATGTCTAATTTGCTTATATATCTATACGATTTTAAGGTCATAAAGGAGCAGAACTAAATATACGACAAACCTTAAGCCTAACATAACGTAATGGATTAAATCATAAATAACCGATCAAGTGCAAGTGGAACTTGCTCAATTAATGATCCGCACGTTGATTGCTTTTAAAATAAAAAAAAGTTGTTGCAGAGGTACAAAGTGATCAGTGCCTGCACAAAACAGACCCCAAATGAGTTTTCAACAAAGTTTGCTTCCGGTTTTTATTAAAAACTAATGAGCTTGAAATTTTTGTTTCTTTTATATACCGGATAAATTATTAAAGGTAATGCACTCGTGATAATTTTCGTTCAATCTACACCCCGTCGAGAATATTCCAGAATTTTTTCAAAATTTTTTGGTAATTATTTTTCATGATAAGGGGAGGGGCAGCGATTTTTTAAAAATAATACAAAAGAAAGTGTTCGCAAGTATTACATATATATATATATATATATATATATATATATATATATATATATATATATATATATTTTACCCGTGTTTTCACAATCTTTCATATGACATGAAACTCGATGTCCTAGTAAAATTTTTTATTTTCACTTCCGATTTCATCCCCCAAAACTAACCCGTTAAGTCAAAATTTAATTTTCAAAACTACACGGCTCTAATGAGGCCATCAGTTCCTATATTAGTACCAAATTTCAACTTTCTATGTCAAATAGTTTCGGAGAAAATCGAGTGTGATAGGTGGACGGACGGACAGACACCGAAATAATCTTAAAAGTGTTCCATACGGAACACTAAAAAGGAGAAGAAGTGAAACTTTTTAGTGTTCCGTACGGAACACTTATAAGATCACTTTGGTGTCTGTCTGTCTGCCGTCTGTCACACCTGATTTTCTCCGAAACTATTAGACGTAGAAAGTTGAAATTTGGTACTAATATAGAAATTGATGGCCTCATCAGAGCCGTGTAGTTTTGAAAGTTAAATTTTGACTTAAGGGATTAGTTTTGGAGGGTGAAATCGGAAGCGAACACAAATTTTTTTTACTAGGTCATCGAATGGGGTGTAAAACCACGAAAGGAAAAATGTAAAAAAATTTTGAACGGAGTTCAAAAAAAAATATAAAAACAAAATTTTAAGTTATCAGTTTTCAGTAAAGATCGGAAACAAACTTTATTGGGATGTGTTTTGGTGAAGTCACTGATCATTTTATACCTCCGTAACAAAAATTTTTATTTCAGAAGCAATCAACGTACGGAACTCTAATTGCGCAAGATCAACTTGCACTTGACCGTTTTTTTTTTTATATTCAGTTGTCATATAAAACTTTATTGTAGGTGAAGTGCTGAGATATGAATTAGTAAAGAAAAAATTTGAGGTAGTTTTTGAACTATCACTCGAATTCAATAGATTTATTAGAAAATTGGATATCATATTTGGATTCAGTGACCAAAAATACGTGGAAATATATATGTCTGGCCAATAGTAAGTCAACAGTAAAGCCAGTAGTATTTTTTTTTTCGGATTGAACAATTTTTTAGTTGTTGCGTAAAATGACTATTTAAAATATATATTTCCAAAATATGACCTGACAGATCTTTTTTAAACTTTCTTACGATGATCTAAAAAAAAATATGGTGATCCGATGAATTTTGAGGTCTGTAGGGATTTTTGAATGGTAATGTTTCTTTTTCTTCCCAGTATGGTGGCTGGTGCCAAGCAACAATACTACGCGGGGTGAAAAGTCCCAAGACTTTTATAGTAGTTACAATGTGTTTGCCAAAAATCGATTTTATTCTTCAACGTAGTTTCCTTCAAGAACGATACACTTATTCCAATGATCTTCCAATATTTGGATACGTTTCATATAGCACGATTTGTCAAGCTCTCTAGTTCCCTCAGATTCCCATTCAACTTCTTCATTTCAGCCACCATTCAATGATCAAATAAACCAGTCCGGTGATTGCTCGCCCCGTTCTGAAGATAGTCGATCAGTATTATTCCATGCACATCCCAAAAAATACTGGCCAAAACCTTTCTTGCTAATGTTTGTGTTTTTAGTCGCTTCGGTCGGCTTCATGCGGTTACAGACATTCTGCGGACTAAGGACTCAGATGCGTAGTGATGAATCCACGTTTCGTCCATTGTTACAAATCGACGTAAAAACTCTTTTAGATTACGCCGAAACAGTGCCAAACAGCGTTCTGAATCTTCGATACGGAGTAGTTGAAACAGTGAAGGAGTAGAAGAAAGCAAAAACGGTTTTTTTGGGATTCTGATTGTCTTGTGTTTATAGATTATTTGGAAAAGGGTTGAAATATAACCGGGAAATAATATACTTCACTACTGGACCTCTTGAAGGGAGCTATTCAGGCGAAACGTCCACATATCGCGAGAAAGAAAGTGCCTTTTCATCACGATAATGCGCCTTTACACATGTATCGGATTGTTGCTGCCCAACTGCATAACCTTCACTTCAAAGTGCTTTCACATCCAACGTGTTTGCCAGATTTGGCTTCCAGCGATTACTTCTTTTTATCAAACCTGAAAAAATGGCTTGATGAAGTTGAAGCTGAGATCAACACTTATTTTACAGAATTAGATAAATTATATTTTAAAGAGGGTATATAAAGTTGGACTAAATGTATATGATGCAAGGCGCCTATGTAGAAAAATAAAAAAAAATTCTCGTTAATCTCGCATTTTCTTTTTTAGTCCGAAAACCTTTGGAACCACCCTCATATAATATATATATATATATATATATATATATATATATATATATATATATATATATATATATATATATATATGGCGAACAAAAGCATGGAAACATTTTCTTAATCAAAAATATAAAATACTATCCTTAAGGAATAAAAAAATTAGTCTTGTTTTGTTGACAATTTCTTTATAGAATTTTATTATTGAACATAAAAACTTTGTTTAAGTTTTCTGGTAGATAAGGTTTTTAAGAAACGCGTTTTGTCCTTATCGAAAGCATTGAAATAATTTTATTATTCTGCTTTAAGAGTACGTTATTGTTGATACGAAGTAATTTAGTAGCATCGTTTAAGAGTGCGGTTTTTGCTAAAATGACAAAGTGCAAATATTACAGTTCAGATCTGAAACATAAAATTATTTCTGTGTATCAAAGTGGAAAGAAGCAAATTGAAATAGCAAAATCTTTAAACGTGCATAGGGGCACTGTCAGCAAAATTGTTAAGAAGTTCTCGAGAAGGGGCACTATTGATCCGGCATTTAAAAGTGGTAGACTTCGAAAAACAAGTAAGAGAGTAGACAAAATTATAATTCGAAAAGCGAAAAATGATTCCAAGAAAACTGCTGTGGATATTAATAAAGAACAAAGGCAGGAATATCAGGGTATATTGGTGTCAGATATGACTATTAGGCGTCGTCTGTTATCTGAAAACTTCATGGTACGCGTGCTGTTAAAGAGCTACTCCTTACAAAGCGTCACAGAAAAGAGAGATTGAAATTTGCTAAGGAACATAAAGACTGGACTCAGAACCAGTGGTCTCTAGTAATCTTTATTATGTAAGAAGACCAGTAAGTCTAATATATGACCCAACGTACCTTGTACCTACTGTCAAACATGTCGTTGGAAGTATCGTGGTATTTGGTTGTTTTCGACGGTCCGGTACGGGGCCGTTGGCAAAGATAAATGGCAGAATGGATGCTCAAATATATCTTGAGATATTGGAAAATAGTTTGATTCCTTATGAAGAAGATTTGCCACTGTCATGGATTTTTCAACAAGACAATGACCCAAAACACACATCTCGCTTGGCCAAGAATTGGTTTTCTGAACAAAGGATTCGGATGATGCGCTGGCCTTCACAATCACCTAATTTGAACCCGATAGAGAATCTTTGGCACTATCTGGATAAACCAAGTAGGAAAAGAAATATAAAAAACCGGGACGAACTTTGGATCGCATTAAAACAAGAATGGGAAAAAATACCACCCGATTTTTGTGCTAGGCTTATTGACTCTATGGGCAGTGATTGACGCAAAAGGATATCCCACTAAATATTAATTATTTTCGACATCTTAGTTGCCTTAGTGGAATTTTTATTTTATAACAAAAATGTTTCCATACTTTTGTTCGCCACTGTGTATATATATATATATATATATATATATATATATATATATATATATATATATATATATATATATATATATATATATATATATATATATATATATATATATATTAAACATATGGTTAAACAATCGATAATCAAAATAGTTAACAATACTACATATTCATGTTTTTTTTAATTCATTGTCAAAAGTTTAGATAAATTAGTTTTAGTATCTTGCTACTTTGCCTCACAAGCAATTAGTCTGTAATTGTTGTTATGTACTATATATTGCAGCAATTGTGGAAGTAATTCTAGGGGTACATGAAGCAAAAAATATCTTCAATTAGGTGGTTATTGTCTGTGATATATTTGAAAAAGTACCACGTCAAATAGTAGCAGTATCAATATTAATGAATAATATTTGCGCTGCGATTTAGGTACCCTTTATGATTCTAGCCTTAGTTTTAGTAAACACAGAGCTAATATTGCAAAGTCTGCACTGAAGTTGCATAAAAAAAAGTTGTATTCCTGGTTCTTAGTACATGTCTAAATAAAGGGCTTAACATATAATCGGATGATCAGTTTAATGAGTCACACATTAAAAGTTCTTTTAAAAAGAATATACCGAAAATGCAAAGAACAACTTGATGAGGCACTGTTTGGTTTTAGAGGAGAGTTAGGAACAACAAGAGATGCTTTATTTGCTATCACGGTACTGCTACAGAAGTGTAGAGAATACAATAAAAATGTGTACGTCTGGTTCATCGACTTTCAAAAAGCCTTTGATAAAGTCCAACACGACAAACTTATAGAGAAAAGTATTAATTTAGATAAAAAAGACATACGATTAATTAAAAATGTCTACTACAACCAAACAACAGTATTGCGTGTTGACGATCTAAAAACGGATGAAATTTCAAATCAAGGGGTTGGACAGGACTGCGTCTTGCCTCCCCAACTGTTCAACGTGTATTCTCAGTTCGTGTTTCGGAAAGCACTGGGCATTGGAGGGACATTAACTAACAACCTAAGATGTTATTGCTGTAATGACTGAGAGTGTAGAAAATCTACAAGCTCTCTTAGAACGAATCAACCGAGAGTGCGAAGATGTAGGACTCACTATAAACATCGAGAAAACAAATTTTATGGTTGTGAGTAAAAACCCAAACATTAAACCTATATTTACGCAGAACTGAAAACAAATAGCACGGGTTCAAAAATACAAGTACCTCGGTTCAATCATAAATGCACAGCTGGATCCAGATGAAGAAATCAAAATCAGATAAAAATGGCTCGAAAGGCATTTGTGAAGTACTTTTCAATGTTTGCCAATAAAAATTTAAATCGTCGCATTAGACTGCGGTTTATGGAGTGCTATATGTGGTCGGTGCTACTGGGTAGGGTGGAGACTTGGACTTTGAAAACTTAAATTACCAAGAAGTTAGAATCGTTCGAAATGTGGCTGTATAGACGCATATTAAAGATACTGGACTTATAGAGTCACCAATGACGAAGTACTGAGAGTATTGGGAGCAAAAAAAACTCCTAACAACCATCAAGATACGAAAAACATCACACACAACAAGACACATCCTGCGCAACGGCAAGTACTTGTTGCCACAAAACATAATGCAGGAAAGAATGGAGGGAAGAAAAAGTACCGGCCGGGAAAAAAAGTCTTGGCTCCGAAACATAAGGGAGTGGACGAATCTCAGCGTTCAAGAACTGTTCCATGTGGCAAGAGATAGAAACGCATTTATAGATGTGGTCGCCACCTTTCAGTAGAAGACGGCATGAGAAGAAGAAGAATATATTTTCTGAAGAAATCTCGTAATATAATGGACTGGGATAAGACCATTAAGTATTTTATTAGAAGGAGAAATTGTGGCAATAAACTTAGACACAAGAGACGAGGTAGGATTATAGTTAATTATTCAGGGCCTAATTACATTCTTAGATACCTTCCTCGATCAGTAGCATTACTCATCTAACAATCTTACATTTCTTTCATACTAGGCCAAGGCTTGAACATGAGTTAGTGATATGGTATCTTACTTGTAATATTTATATGGGAACGATGGGCGAGGACGGCGAACTTGTTGGCTGAACTCTTTGGTTCACATTCTACTGTCGACTTTCCAAGGGAAAACATTTCCATAGTGCGGTCAAGGATGCCCGATATTGTCTTCAGACAGCGTATCATTAATCGTATTTTAATGAAGCTAGACACCAAAAAAGCATCTAGCGCTGATACCTGTAGTTCTCAAAAACTGTGCGAGGGAACTAACACCAGTTTTCTGTAGACTTTTTAACCTATCCTACAGAAAGGGAATATTTTCTTTCTGCTGGAAATGTGCCACAATTCAGTCGATACCTAAAAATGGCAAGAAGACCTTGCCAAATAACTACCGACCAGTCGCACTGCTTTCAATAATATCGAAAGTCAGGGAAAAGGCTATCAATCGGCATCTTCTAAAATATCTTAAGGATTCAACATTATTAGCGATCACCAATATGGCTTTCGTAAACAAGATCAACAGGAGATCTTCTGATTATGTAACACATGTTTGGAACAACGCAATTGAACACTTTGGAGAATCTCGAGCGGTTGCTCTTGACATATCCAAGGCATTCGACCGTGTTTGGCACGATGGACTGTTGGCTAAGCTACGCTCTTATGGTCTTTTATATGGAGAACATCATCCCTTTGGAATAATTTGCCCAGGACTGTGTTTCTCACCGAGTACAATATCCAGCGATTCAAGAACAACGTGAATTGCTTTTTCCGCACACGTGTCGCTCCTGTAGCGCTTTAGGGACTTTCCTGCAGCACGTGTGCAAGACCTATAAAAAAAAAAGTATATGGGAACTCAAGAAAAATTTGAAAGGTCCTTCTTAAAATTCTTATTCTTCGGTATTCAACAGTTGAATTTTGTAATAAGGATTTTCCGTGCCTTCTTTATAAGTTTATTTTAGCTCTTCTTTACAACTCTCTACTAAATGATATGATTGATTGTTCCCTATTACTGAGTTACAAATTTGAACATACCTTAAATATAAATCAGACTTTTCAAAAATATTATTTAATCAGTGTCAGAATTTCTTAATCATTAGCTTCTTTTCCTTATTTATTATAAATGTAATTTCTCATATAGCAGATATTGGACAATAGTTACTAATTTTTACTCTATTTTCATTAAAGTAACCATTTTTGTTGTGGCATTATCTCCAGTTCGTATAGAAATGAATGTATTCTGTCGGACAAAAATTTTTTATTATTCGTGTTGCGCCGATGTTTTGTTCTATGTATTTGTCTTTCCTTAGCGACGGCTATATTTTCCTGTGGTATGATTTGCATCATATGGGAAAACGATTATTCCTCTGGGTCACACTTGGCCTCTAAAGATCTCTGAATTGTAGACGAAACGTCGTCACTCCATTCGGCACGGTTTAATCTCAAGGACTACTATTTCTCTGCTCAAGCTTCCATTCCAGTGTATAGATATGTCTTCGAAAATATGTCCAAAAATTGAGTTTTCAAATTCTAATAATTTTTTCAGTATAGATTAACTCTTTTAATATATTTCGGAGATATTGGCGGGGATGTCATGATATTTGTTAGAGTTGTCCAAGTGCCGAAATTGCATATCTATTTCTCGGCACCTTTAAAATAGCTCAGTAGTACTACCACGCTCGTTATTGTGTTTCTATAACAATTACTACCTGAAATGTAGTGTACGAGCATTTTTGGTTGTAAACGTAACGTGTAACATTATGACCAGCCTCATTCTGTCTCTAAACGCTGGTCGCTAGTACCATTAATCTCCCCTACCGATTAAAATATTTATCAACAACATATCAAAATCTCATATAGCAGAATGTTCTTATTAGGCCAACAGGACAATCGCTCAAATTATATGAAGGGCAAGGTTATACTGATCACCGCACCCATACTAAGACAATTAGTACCATATTGTTGTTAAGTTTTTTATTCTCACTCCCTCACAATTTCATAACATCATATTTTTTCAGTGACAATAACCTAAGGAATTCTGATCCTAGTTAGCATTAAAAGATAATATTTTAATGACTTGTCATAGACAATTAGGTGTATTATAAAATTATTTATCAAATTTGTACACAAGAAAAAAGTTATGTATCATTCATTCTTTTTCTTCCTACTCTATTTTAGTCATATTTGCATGTTCCTTTTTCATCACCTGTGCCTTTCTTTAGGTCGTGGCGAGATTGTCGCACCATCTTTTCCGTGGTCTTCCCAAATTTTTCCTACTCGACGGCGATTTATCTCGTGCTATTCTAACCATGCTAAGGTGTTTCTCTGATTTCTAAATAAAAGACTTAAAACTTTTCTGTTTCTCCAAATATCTACTGAACAAACAAGCTTCATTCCAGGCAGAGAGACTAGAAAACAAATTCTCAACATACGCCACATAATAGAAAAGCTCAGGGAATTCCAAATAATAACCTATATCTGTTTTATAGACTACTCTAAAGCTTTCGACTGCATAGCATGGAACAAACTCTGGTCGATTCTAATCAGCAAGGTAACACCTATACATTTTGTAGACCTTATCTGATCCCTATATAAGAACACACAATTAAACTGAATAATTCTTTTTCAGATCCCTTTAACGTAGAAGTCGGGTTAGATAAGGCTGTATTCTGTCACCCTTACTTTTTAACATATATAGTGAATATATAATGAAGTTTGTCTTGGATAGCTGGAGTAAGGGCGTAACAATCGGTGGAAAAAACTAAGTAACCTTAAATATGCGGATGATACTTGCAACCTCAATACAAGACCTAGAATCAATTAAGGAGCGCCTTGAAATTACTAGCAAAAATTATGCATTGATAACATAGGTCAACAAAAAAAATATTTGTAAAACTTTTTAAACCAATACATCTAAGTGTTATGTATTTTTGGGTGCTGAATCCGAATCTGGTATCAGTTTTTTTTTGTATCACCGACAGTTCTCTCACAATATGACATCGATTAAATTTCAAATTCGTCTAGGGAAGATTTGATACATAAAAAATAAAAACTTAAACCGTACTTTTATTTGATTATGCTACAATTTTTACTCACGATAAAATATTTCACTTCAATGCGAATATTTTAGGTGCTTATTTTTTTGTATTTCCTTTCCCTTTTCTCTGTGAAATTTCTTGCATAGCTTTTTCTCCGATGTGATTTATTTTGTTGTTCATATGAATTAAAAACGCTACCAAATCTATGAAGTGACCAAAAGTAATCACCCATCATGTTGATATTCCACCGTCATGGTACCGTTTTTTTTTTTTGTTTCCATCTCCTTCATGTCCTGATGAAACGTTCCCCCCCCCCGTTCTTCACTCACATCGCCTAAATTTTTAGGAAAAAAGTCAAGATAGTTGTGCAAGAAGTGGACTTTAAAGCTCATCAGACAACCCAAATTTTTGAACTTGGTATGGGTATGCACGACGAGTAAAGGCATGTCGCGCAGGATCGAGATATCTGGAGAATGACTGTTGAGGCAGCAACCGTATAGTATTACCGTTATTGATGTGTTCACACCACTCTGATTTTCTGTTTTGTACCCAGTCATATATGCTCTGCACTTTGTATGTTCTTGTTTTATCTTGGCTTCTCTTCCTGTCCAATAATGCTTTCCCGGCCATTCTTCGGAGCATCTTCATTTCGCTTGTCTCCAATAATCTCTTAGTTGTTGGCCTTTGGACGAGTCTCTGCGGTATACGTTATTATAGGTCTTACGACCGTCTTGTAAATTTTTGATTTGGTTTCGATTCACATCTGCTTATTTTACCATATTGCATCATTCAGGCAAGCTGCTATTCTTATTGCTTTTGTTGTTTGGTGCCTCACCTCTGTTTCTACGCCACCATATCCTAGGTATTTAAATTTCATCTCCTATTTAATAATTTGTACGTCAACGACCAGTTTGCATCTTATAGGTGATCAGACGTTGTCATGTATTTCGTTTTGAGGCTTCTTTAGCTGTACAATTGAAACGGTGTAGGATCCTCTGAAACTCATCTTCATTTTTTGCTATTAACACACGGTCATCAGCATAGTATCAGATTGCAATGTTCTAGTTACCAATTTTGAGTCCTTTCAGAGGACGCATACTGCTTATTGTTTCATCTATAACGAGGTTGAAAAGTAGTAAACTTAAGGAGTCTCATTGTCTTATGCCGCTATCTACAGAGATTGGTTCGGTTTGTTCTCCATCAATTGTATGTTATTTCCCTTGTAAATGTTTCCTGCTGTTTTTATAAGATTATGCTATACTTATCTATTATACAAAATGTGTATTATATCCTTCAGTTGGACGCGATCGAATACTTTTTCCAGATCTATGAAACACATGTATGCTGGCTTGTTATACTCGATAGACTTTTCTGTGACTTGTCTGATGATAAAGACTGCGCCTGTGCAGGATCCTCCTGTTGTTCATCTGATGGTGATGCAAGGCTATTTATTTTGTTTGTTGTGATTTTTGTAATTAGTTTTAGAGTAGTGCTAAGGAGATTAATGCCTCTATAGTTTCCGGGTACTTTTCCGTCTGCTTTTTTAAACAAAAGTGGTAGTAGTTTGCCATTCATCTGGCATTCTGTGGTGAGAGAAGATGTGGCTAGTCAGATTGACTAGCTGCTGGATCAGGGGTCGACCTCCATATTTAAGCAATTCATTAGATATGTGGTCTTGCATTGGGCTTTTCCTGTTTTTTTACTTATTTATGACCGATATTGTGTGATCTCGAAACATTAAGAAAGTGATTAAAGAATCAGTCGAAGTTGACAAGACAGCCTTCATCTGTCTCATAGATTTTACCCAAGCCTTTGGCAAAGTGAAGTTGCACGACGTAGTGAGGCTACTAAAAGGAAGATACTTACCATCTAATGTAGTAAATATGACCAAAGAATTAATCGCTGGGAATAGAAACTTGGTAAAAATTGATGACAGATTATCGAGAAAGGCACCTGTGTCTACCAAAATAAACAGGAAGGTATCCTGAGGCCAATTCTGTGCAAGTTCATTGTAGAAAAAATAACTGTTAAAGTAAAACATCTTGACCCGGTTATGGGATATGAAACCATCGTAGGTTTTAGACTGGAAATCAAAACAAGGAAGACGAAGAATCAATTTTAAATAACCGGCCAAGTGCAAGTTGGAGTTGCGCAATTAGTGTTTCGTGCGTTGATTGCTTTTAAAATAAAAAATTTTGTTACGGAGGTATAAAATGATCAATGTCTTCACAGAAGACACCCCAAACAAAGTATTTTTCCGATCTTGACTGAAAACTGATTACCTTGAAATTTTTTTTTTTTGTTATATACCAGATAAATTATTAAAGGTAATGCACTCGTGATAATTTTGTTTCAATCTACACCCCGTGGAGAATATTCCAGAATTTTTTCAAAATTTTTTGATCAGTACTTCTCGTGATAAGGGGGGGACAGCGATTTTTCACGATTTTTTAAAAATAATACAAAGAAAATTGTGTGCAAGTATTACGTTATATATACATATTTTTTACTCGTGTTTTTAGAAGCTTTCATTTGACACCACACTCAATGACTTAGTAAAAAATTTTTTTTTTTACTTCGATTTCACCCTCAAAAACTAACCCCTTAAGTCAAAATTTAATTTTTAAAACTACACTCGTGATAATTTTCATTCAATCTACATCCCGTGGAGAATATTCCAGAAATTTTTCAAAATTTTTTGATCACTACTTTTCGTGTTAAGGGAGGACAGAGATTTTTCGCGATATTTTGAAAATAATACAAAGAAAAGGGTGCGCAAGTATTACGTTATATACACATATTTTTTACGCGTGTTTTACAAGCTTTCATTTGACACCACACTCGATGACTTAGTAAAAAATTTTTTGGTTCCGATTTCATCCCCCAAAACTAACCCCTTAAGTAAAAATGTAATTTTCAAAACTACACGGCTCTGATGAGGCCATCACTTCCTATATTAGTACCAAATTTCAACTTTCTATGTCAAATAGTTTCGGAGAAAATCGGGTGTAATAGACGGACGGACGAACGGGACGGACACCGAAGTCATCTATGAGTGTTCCGTATGGAACACTAAATAGGAGAAGAGCAGAGAGACTTTTTATATTTGGTTATCATATAAAACTTTATTGTAGGTGAAGTGCTGAGATATGAATTAGTAACG
The DNA here is from genome assembly GCA_019049505.1 of Pachyrhynchus sulphureomaculatus. Classification (NCBI taxonomy): domain Eukaryota; kingdom Metazoa; phylum Arthropoda; class Insecta; order Coleoptera; family Curculionidae; genus Pachyrhynchus; species Pachyrhynchus sulphureomaculatus. The sequence goes on from CM032449.1 coordinate 202,196,684, forward strand.
TAAAAATTTGAAGTAGTTTTTGAACCATCACTCGAATTCAATAGGTTTATTAGAAAATTGGATATCATATTTGGATTCAGTGACCAAAAATACGTAGAAATATTTGTGTCTGATCAATAGTACATCAATAGTAAAGTCAATAGTATTTTTTTTTTTCGAATTGTACAATTTTTTATCACAGTATTTGCGTAAAATCTATATCAAGTGTAACAGAAGGGCAGACAGACAGACGGGCGGACAGACAGACAGACGGATCGAAACGAAGCGATCTTATAAGTGTTCCGTACGGAACACTAAAAAGAATTCCCAGATTTGTATAACCACTTTTAGTTTTGCAGAAGTTTGATATTAAACATACGAATTCAACATTGTTTAATTGTTTGGAGGACAATTTCTCTCAGTGTAAACCGAAATAATCCTTTCATATGTATAAACGCCTCATATATATCTTAAATCTGTATCTGTTTCGCAGTTTTTTCTTAAGGTCAATATTTATGATCAGTACATAAAAAACAATAGGTTAGTAATACACTTTATGATAAGCTTCTATGGATTAAATATTCGACTTGTTTCTTTAAATGTGTTTTTTATGGTCTAGGTAAGGTTAGTGATATGTAATTTTTATTGATACCCACATTTTTATGTGTTAGTGCTATTGTTGACATGTAACAGTGATTGCTGTTTTTATTTTTTGTTTGTCCTAGAGAGTGGAATTTAAAATGACTTGAACAACAAATATATAAAACTACTCTTTTTTTTGTTAAGGTGATTAGTTCCTTGTCTATCCTGTAAATTATTTACCTAATTTTAAGGTACGTGAATTTAGGTACACAACAGGGTTGCTGTTACTGATCCTTTTTAGTGTTCCGTACGGAACACTTATAAGATCACTTCGGTGTCTGTCCGTCTGTCGGTCCGTCTGTCCGTCGGTCACACCCGATTTTCTCCGAAATTATTTGTCATAGAAAGTTGAAATTTGGTAATAATATAAGAAATGATATCCTCATCAGAGCCATGTAGTTTTGAAAGTTAAATTTTGACTTAAGGGGTTAGTTTTGGGGCGTGAAATCGGAAATGAAAAAAAAAATTTTTTACTAGGTAATCGAGTGTGGTGTCAAATGAAAGCTTATGAAAACACGAGTAAAATATATGTATATAATGTAATACTTACGCGCACTTTTCTTTGTATTATTTTTGAAAAATCGCGAAAAATCGCGAAAAATCGCCGTTCACTCCCCTTATTTATTTATTTATTTATTTTATTTATTTATTTAATACAACTATCCTACAGAACAATCCAATTATAGGATAGGAATATTCAAATATAACAAATACAAATAGATAAGTATCTATCAAATTAGTATTTTAATAATTCTAATAACTACACTACAAGCTAAATAAAAAACAAAAAAAAAGAGAGAAACCTAATCCACAGTTAAACGTAACCTACGCAAAGATGTTATACTGCCACAGAAAATATCAACTATATGTTTGACCCTTTCATAATTCATGCACATAACGTATAGCGGCGAGTACATCAACAAGTTTGTTCTTGGAACTGGCATGTACGAGGCTGGTTTGAAAAGTCCGTGCAAAAATAAAAACTACTTATGTGTTTGGTGTAAACCTTTTTTATTTTTCGACATAATCTCCTTTTAGGCTTATACACTTCGTCCAACGATGTTCGAGTTTGTTGATCCCTTCCGAATAATAGGATTTGTCCAAGTCTGCAAAATATCCATTAGTGTCTGCAATCACCTCCTCGTTTGAATAAAATCTTTGTCCCACCAGCCATTTCTTCAAATTGGGGAACAAATAGTAGTCCGAGGGAGCCAAGTCTGGAGAATAGGGGGGATGTGAAACGACTTGGAATCCTATTTCCATTAATTTTGCGACCACAACTGCTGAGGTGTGTGCTGGTGCGTTGTCGTGATGGAAAAGGACTTTCTTGTGGGCCAATCGCGGGCGTTTTTCTTGCAGCTCGGTTTTCAAACGGTCCAATAACGATGAATAATATTCACCTGTAATAGTTTTACCCTTTTCCAGATAGTCGATGAGGATTATCCCTTGCGAATCCCAAAAGACAGTCGCCATAACCTTTCCGGCCAAAGGAACGGTCTTCGCCTTTTTTGGTGCAGATTCCCCCTTGGTAACCCATTGTTTAGATTGTTGTTTGGTCTCAGGAGTATAGTAATGTATCCATGTTTCATCCACAGTGACGAAACGACGCTTAAAGTCCTCCGGATTCTTCTGGAACAGCTGCAAACCATCCTTGCAACACTTCAGACGATTCCGTTTTTGGTCAAGCTTGAGCAAACGCGGCACCCATCTTGCGGATAGCTTTCTCATGTCCAAATGTTTATGCAAAATATTATGTACCCGTTCAGTCGAGATGCCCACAGCACTAGCAATCTCACGCACCTTAACTCTTCTGTCATCCATCACCATATCATGGATTTGATCAATGATTTCTGGAGTCGTAACCTCCACAGGCCGTCCAGAATGTTCAGCATCACTTGTGCCCATATGGCCAGTCCGAAAATTTTGAAACCACTTATAAACTGTTCTAATCGAAGGTGCAGAGTCACCATAATGTTTATCAAACTTCTCTTTAGTCTCCTGAGGCGTTTTGCCTTTCATAAAGTAATGTTTAATCACCACACGAAATTCTTTTTGGTGTTCCATTGGTGTCCGTTCATTCAAGAGATGCTACTAACTAAACATGACCTCGATACGTGCTGGTGGTGCCATGTCCCGGACTTTGCACGGACTTTTCAAACCAGCCTCGTAGAAAAGGGAATGGTTTAGGCGAGCGTGTTAAGATGGCACACAGAACCTAATACTTGAGAGGGTGCAAGGGCATTCGATTCTGATGTTCAAGATTTTATATAAAAATAAGATTGTAGCATATTCTCTACGCCGAGAAAGGCTAACAATACTGAATCTTCTTAACAGAACATCATTAGGGAAACCCAATGGTGGATAAATACCATCTAATTTAAACCAGAGGAACTTCACAAATCGTCTTTGGATTTTTTCAATATGATTACTGTGGATCTCATATTTTGGGTACCAGATAACTGAACCATATTCCAGTTTAGAACGAACCAAAGCATTAAATAAAGTGATAAGGGTTTCAATGTTTGAAGGTCTCTAGAATTCCTTATGATGAAACCCATACACCTATAAGAAGAAGCAATGGTCTCATTTATATGGTCCACAAAACTGAGTTTAGCATCAAACGTTACACCACGACCTTTGAAACGATAACATTTTTCAAGATCATTATGGTTTAAATTATATAAAAAATCTTTTCTCGAAAAGTACTTATCAAAAAATTTTGAAAAAATTCTGGATTATTCTCCACGGGGTATGGATTGAACGAAAATTATCACGAGTGCATTACCTTTAATAATTTATCTGGTATATAAAAAAATAAAAATTTCAAGGTCATCAGATTTCAGTAAAGATTGGAAACAAACTTTGTTGAAATCTCATTTGGGGTGTGTTTTGTGAAGTCACTGATCATTTTATACCTCTGTAACAAATTTTTTTATTTGAAAAGCAATCAACGTACGGAACACTAATCGCGCAAGTTCAACTTGCACTTCACCGGTTTTTTTTATTTATTTATCATTTGTAGAATACTTAAATTACTCATCAAACGTCAATTTCCTGATATTTCTCATCAATTTGTGCGTTAAATAAAGTAAATATATTGAGTAATTAATTCATTTAAAAATTTTCCACAGATTAAAAAAAATCTGCCAAATATTTACTGAGTTTGTCTATTAAGCGTTGCCCTATACTACACGAGATGAAATGTCGCGAGACTTAATGAAAAACCAATGTTTTTGCCGAAAAATCGATTTTATTCTTCAACATAGGTTTCTTTAAGTTCGAGACACTTATTCCAGCGATCTTCCATGGTACTATATGAAAAGTATGTAAAGAACATACCTTTCACATAGTACGATTTGCCTATCTTTCTAAAATAAGCTTGAGTTTCCCATCCGACTTTTTTATTTACAGCAAATCTCTTTTCCTGGAGCCACCTTTTCAAATTTGAGGAGAGGTGTTAATCGCTCGGGATCAGATCTGGTGAATAAGGCGAATGAAGAAGCAATTTATAGCACCATTGGTCTAATTTCACCATCAATTTTATGGTATTATGACCTGGTGGATTATCTTGGTGAAACAGCACTTGTCTTGGCTAATGCGGCCATTTTTTCTTCATTTCTCCTTTCAAACTGTCCAATAACCTAACGTAATAGTCTATGATGTTTGTTCGCCCGTTCTCAAGATAGTCGATCAGTATTATTCCACGCACATCTCGAAAAATACTTGTCAAAACCTTTCCACCTGATGTTTGCAGATTTCAACACTTTGGTCGGCTTTCATGTGGTTCCAGCCACTCTGTGGACTGTCTGTTAAACTCAGGCGTGTAATGGTGCATCCGTCGACGCAAAAATTCCTTTAGATTACCCCGAAACAGTGCCAAACAGTGTTCTGAATCTTTGACACTTTGCTGTTTTTGATTAATCGTGACCGCGCGCAGCAACCAATGGACACATGCTTTTTCATATGCAAATACAAAATGTGTGTGTTCTGGCTGTATTTTTTCCCATCAAGAAGCAAGATTTAATCAACACGATAAATTTTTTGCGTTCCATCGTTTTTTTAAAAATCAAAAGTAACGCACAGCTGCTATGAAAATTTTGTACGAATCTTCTAAGAATTGACACTAATTGAAAATCACATGTTTTTTTTGGTTTCTGCTGCCATCTCTCGGAAAATCTCTGTACTTTTCACCCCATGTAAGTAATATATGACCTTAAATGTCACTCAAGGAAAAAATATACTTAATCTTTCTTAAATAACAACAATATAAATATTTACAACTGTAAAAAAAACGTAAGGTTAATATCTCCCCTGCGGTCACGCAGTTCTGAAATAAACAATGATTTTGACTGTCCCACACTAAAGAATAACTTAGACTAAAGAATATAACTCGAAATTTTATACACTTTATAGTGAAATAATAATAAAAAAAAAACAGTCAAATGCAAGTGGCACTTGCGCAATTAGTATCCCGTACGTTAATTGCTTTTAAAAAATTTTTGTTACGGAGGTATAAAATGATCAGTGACTTCACAAAATACACCCTAAATGAGTTTTTAACAAAGTTTGTTGCCAATCTTTACTGAAAATTGATGACCTTGAATTTTTTTTTTTTATATATACTAGATAAATTATTAAAGGTAATGCACTCGTGATAATTTTCGTTCAATCTACACCCAATATTCCAGAATTTTTTCAAAATTTTTTGATAAGAAGTACTTTTCGAGATAAGGCGGGTGGACAGCGATTTTTTGGCCATTTTTTAAAAATAATACAAAGAAAAGTGCGCGCAAGTATTATTATTATATATATATATATATTTTTTACTCGTGTTTTCACAAGCTTCCATTTGACACTACACTCGATTACCTACTAAAAAAAATTTTTTTTTACTTCCGATTTCACCCCCCGAAACTAACCCCTTAAGTCCAAATTAAACTCTTAAAACTACATGGCTCTGATGAGCCATCAATTCCTATATTATTACCAAATTTCAACTTTTATGACAAATAGTTTCGAAGAAAATCGGGCGTGACAGACAGACGGACAGACAGATAGACACCGAAGTGATCTTATAAGTGTTCCGTACGGAACACTAAAAATTAAGCCGTTGAAAATAATAAAACAGAATAGTATTTTCAGATTCTCGTTTCCAAAAACCTTAAAAAGTCTGTATAATAGAATACGAGTATATATGAAGTTACCGCTCAATCTTCTATCCTTACTCTTTTAACCCCTTACATGTTTTATTATTTTGTATTATACGGAGCATATTCGAAAAGTAAGGGCCGTTTGATCATAAAAAAATATATTCGTTAGAAGAAGTTTTTATTGATGGTTCTAGTTTCCTACAAACCTACATTATTTTTCCATATAATCGCCGTCTACTTTTAAGCACTTTTCGTAACGCTGCATCAGCTTCTTTAATCCCTCTGCATAGAAGTTCTCCGCCTGGGAATTGAACCAGTTGACAACGGCGGTCTTCAGTTCCTCGTCGTCTGTTTTTAAACTGTTGTCCACCAAGCCACTGTTTCAAATGCAATCGTCAGATCGCAGTTTTGGGTCCATTTATTGAACGATTTCATGGATCCGAATACTGGGCCTGCAACTCCGCACATCATGCACATATGTGCGGCCATTTTTGAAGTCTCGACACCATTGTCTAACCTTTCCTTCACTCATTACTGTAGGTCCATAAACTAGGCAAAACTCCCGATAAATTTGAGCAGCTGATGATCCCTTTGCACACAAAAGTTCAATCACAGTACGTACTTCGCAACTGGCGAGAGCAACGATTTTCGCGGACATTGTTGTCTGCATTCATCGACAGACAAACGACTACTGAATCAATACAATAACTTCGGTGGCTTCGAAAACAATTAATGGATGGCGCTGCATGTGTACAACTTTCTTCAGACCCGCCAATATTTAAAAAAAAGAAAACGGTCCTTGCTTTTCGAATACGTCTCGTATATGTATGCTTCAAATTTGCCAATTATTCTAACCACATATATAACATAATCTCCTCCCCTACTAACATTAAAAATAACGAAAATATAATATCTTGCTTAGACTCCAAGAACTCTTAACCCAATAAGATGATAAGTACGAAACCACCATTCCAATTTCCAGTAAATAATAATGCAATATCCTAACCAAAAATTAGGAAAAAATTCTTATAATACCATGAAAGCTATGCAATATTTAATAACTCACAACCTGCTCACCTCCTTCCCTTTGCTAAAATAGAAAATAATTACAAAATATCTTAATTATCAGATTCCTTGGCTCTAAGAACCATGAAGGATACCTATAAAATAATATATGCAAAGTAACTTTTCCTCACCCCTTTAACCCCTTATATCTTTTACTACAAACAATGTTCTTAAAGTTTGCCCATTATCTTAAGACATACGAACGTCTAACGCCTACGGCGAAACTCGAATGAATTTCTCCCTTCGACCTTTCGGATTTCTCAGGTTTACCCCTAAACGGTTTCACGTACTCTTGAACTCTCTCTTCAAAGTGCTTTTCAACTTTCCCTCACGGTACTTGTTCGCTATCGGTCTCGTGGTCATATTTAGCCTTAGATGGAGTTTACCACCCACTTAGGGCTGCACTCTCAAGCAACCCGACTCTGAGGAGAGATCCTCCCGCGATTAGCAGCAGTCACTACGGGCCTGGCACCCTCTATGGGCTGTGGCCCCGTTCAAGAAGGACTTGGACGCACCGCATAATCTCGGGATAATGGACCCTCCCTAACACCACATTTCCCGGCGTCCGATATCGGCCGCGGGATTCGATGCTGGGCTCTTCCCTGTTCGCTCGCAGCTACTGAGGGAATCCTAGTTAGTTTCTTTTCCTCCGCTTAGTAATATGCTTAAATTCAGCGGGTAGTCTCACCTGCTCTGAGGTCGATAAAACGATAGTTCGAGAAACGTAACATACGTGTTTTTTAATTCACAGTTTAGTATTTGACAACCTCCAACTTTTTTACCACCTTTCCCTTCTAATATTGAAAGTAATGAAAAAATAATCTAATTTTCTCTCTCCAGTAAAAGGATATATACCACAATATAACCTCTAAATAATTGCACGTAGTATTTGTGTATTATCTCAACAAGAAGTCAATCTCGTCACGTTATAGTACATAAGTCCGTATCAACCGCTGTCTAGTACTTCATTCATATGCTTCTAATCGAGGGTCAGTAAGAAGAAACATGAGTCTTCGGGAGATTTTCATTTCTCTATCCATTATCCGATTTATGTGTCTTTTTTTTAAATTCAGACATATATTCTTTGGCCAGGTTACATAATAATAATAATAATCTATATCTATATCTATAATATATAAAATGCAACGTCTCTCTGTCTGTCTGTCTGTCTATTAGTGCGCTTATCTCTCGAGATCCACTTATCCGATTTAGGTGATTTTTTAAATTCATACATATGTTCTCTGACCAGGTTATATATTTTATTACATCTATAATATATATAAAATGTAACGTATATCTGTCTGTTTGTCCGTTTGTGCGCTGATCACTGGAGAACCACTTATCCGGTTTACGTGCTTTTTTTTAAACATGCTAAACCATTAAATATGGAACAATATCATGTAGCAAAGAATATCTATAATATATATAAAATGCAACGTCTCTCTGTCTGTCTGTCTGTCCGTTAGTGCGCTTATAATTCGAGAACCCCTTATCCGATTTACGTGTTTTTTTTAATTCATACATTTGTTCTCTGGCCAGGTTATCTATAATCTTCTATCTAGAATATATATAAAATGCAACGTCTTTCTGTCTGTCTGTCTGTCCGTTAGTGCGCTTATCACTTGAGAACCACTTATACGATTTACGTGTTTTTATAAATTTAAACATATATTCTATATAATTCGATATAAGAATAGATAATGGGAGATAAGGAGAAATAATGGGAGATAAGTCGAGATAAGGCTCGATAATGGGAGATAAGGTGAGATAATGGGAGATAAATATAAATAATGGGAGATAAGGAGAAATAATGGGAGATAAGCAAAGATAAGTCTAGATAATGGGGTTATGGTGAGATAATGGGAGATAAGCAGAAATAATGGGAGATAAGGAGAAATATTGAGAGATAAGTCGAGATAAGTCTAGATAATGGGAGATAAGGAGAGATAATGGGAGATAAGGATAAATAATGGGAGATAAGAAGAAATAATGGAAGATAAGGAGAAATAATGGGAGATGAGCAGAGTTAAGCCTAGATAATCGAAATTGTGTAGAGATAATGGGAGATAAGGAGAAATATTGAGAGATAAGGGGAAATAATGGGAGATATTTTATTACGCTGGGTAAATTAAGGAATAAGCAGTGACGATAGTGGTGAATCAAGTCCACGCGAGCGGAGCCGCGGGCCCGGCTAGTTGTCTATAAACTGCTTTGGTGGACGCTGTTCTTACGTTCTCCTTCCTCGAAGTATATGTCATTTGATTGTTTATTGAATTTATTGTTTCAACATTTGCAATAGTTGTAGAAGGTCAAGAATCTTCAGTGATGTGGTGTTGCGGTTGTTATATGCGGCTACAAGAATATTGTCCTCTTTGGTATCCTAGGCTAGATTTACTGTATGACGTATAGTCGTAAGTCAAATAAAAATACTAGAGTATTACTTGAAAGTTTTAGTTTAGACACCCTCATTAACTAGAAACAAAATTCATGGCACGACTATATATACATTAACTATTTCGAAAAAGACAAAAGTTTGTTAAAATTAACGGAACTAAAACACAAAAGACGGGTAATTAAAATTTTATTTTTTTTATAAAACTTTATAATTTCCATAAACGATAAACTTTTCTTTTCTCTTAAAAGTTTCCCAAGTTTTAATTTTTCTATTCAGAGCACGTAGAAGTTGCACAAAAGTTGGTTTATTTTATGAATTGAGACATTTTGCTTTTATCGATTTTAGATTCTTTAGAGATTTGCTATTTCTAGCTTTACATAAAAGCGTAAAGCGGTTGTACGATAAAGTTAGAGTGTAGAGGAAAAAGTTAACTTATCGTCAACGTTTATAGTAAATGGTAAATCGATTGCCTAATTTGAAATCACTGATTGGCTGATGTTTGTGAAACATTAAAGAAAATACTTTGTGTCATCATGTACATATGGTGACGATACCCAAATTTACCATCTAGTCAATTATAAAGATCTTAAAAAATGTATATGATTGATCCCAAATAAATAAAACAAAAGCGAATTTACTTGTAATCTCCCTCAAAATATTCTCAATATAATGATAATTTTACAGTACAGCAGTCCAACCTGGAAAGAAATTTTTTATGCAATTGTGGTACACACATATACAGAGTAAACAACAACAAGTTTTAAAGATTTTTTAAATCCTAAAGCAAAGTGGACTAGAATTGTATATAGTAATTGAGTGAGATTTTTTCAAAAAATGTGAATACCATATATATATATATATATATATATATATATATATATATATATATATATATATATATATATATATATATATATATATATATATATATATATATATATATATATATATATATATATATATATATATATATATATATATATATATATATATATATATATATATATATATATATAATATATATATATATATATATATATATATATATATATATATATATATATATATACATATATATATATATGTATATATATATGGTGTACAAGAATGAAATGTGGATTTTTTTTCTAAAAAACATGTTAAATTCGGAAGAATGATAAAAAGTGCTTTATTCTAAGTATGCTCCATTACTTGTTATACATTTTTTCCATCTTTCGGGCAATTTGTGAATACCACGCCAGTAAAAATCTTCCCCTTTTGCTGCGAACCATTCATCGAGCCATTTTTTGACATCTCCGTACGAACCAAAGCGCTACTCAGCAAGTGCGTGCATCGATGCAAACAAGCGGTAATTGGAAGGAGCCAAGTCTGTTGAGTAAGCCGCATGGGGTAGAACTTCCCAGCTGAGTGCTTCCAACGTGTCGCGAACTGGTTTTGCCGTATGTGATGGAGCATTGTCATGAAGAAAAATGACTTTGTGTTGCTTCTTTCGATATTCTGGCCTTTTTTCAAGCAGCGAACGGTTTAAATCGGTCAATTGTTGTTGGTAACATTTAGTATTAACCGTTTCCCAAGGTATTAACAGCTCATAATAGACCACGCCCCTCTGGTCCCACCAAACACAGAGCATCGTCTTTCTGCCAAAGCGATTGGATCTTGCGGTCGATGTGGATGGTATGCCTGGGTCTACCCATGATTTTTTGCGCTTGGGATTCTCAAAATAAATCCACTTCTCATCTCCTGTAACTATACGATGCCAAAAACGACTTTGTACCGAGCGAGCAAAATGTCACACGTGTTTTTTGCGCTTTTCCATTTGCCTGTCGTTCAACTCATGTGGTACCCATCTACCGGTCTTCTAAATCTTTTCCATCTCTCGTAGCCGATTGGAAACAGCTTGTTGACTCACGCCCAATTGCTCGGCGAGTTGTTTTTGTGTTTGCGAATCATCTTCGTCCAACAATGCTTGCAATTCCACATTTTCGTATTTTTTTGGCGGTTTTTCACGTTCCTTGTCTGCAACCTCGACGTCACCACTTTTGAAACGCCAAGACCATCGTTCACACGTATCTTGCTATGGAGCATGTTCACCATAAGCTTCTCGAAGTAATCGGTATGATTCAACAGCAGTTTTCTTTAAATGAAAACAAAAAATTAATGCTGTCCGCGAATGCTCTTTGTTCGGTATCATTTTCGACATATTGAACACAACAACACAACACTATGCACACACTTTTTCAATTTATCACTCGTGCGCGTCTGACACTTCTTGATGACACAACAAAATGGCGCAGTGTCAAATCTTTATAGCACAAACGGCATTGGTGCACCATCTGTTGTGTGAAATCCGCATTTCATACTTGTACACCCCAGGTGTACAAGTATGAAATGCGGATTTTTTTTCTAAAAAAACATATTAAGTTCGGAAGAAGGATAAAAAGTGCTTTATTCAAAGTATGCTCCATTGTTATACATTTTTCCCACCTTTCGGACAATTTGTGAATACAACGCCAGTAAAAATCTTCCCCTTTTGCTGCGAACCATTGATCGAGCCATTTTTTCACATCTTCGTATGAACCAAAGCGCTGCTCAGCAAGTGCGTGACCCATCGATGCAAACAAATGGTAATCGAAAGGAGCCAAGTCTAGTCAGTAAGCCGCATCGGGTAGAACTTCGCAGCTGAGTGCTTCCAACGTGTCGCGAACTGGTTTGGCCGTATGTGATGGCGCATTGTCATGAAGAAAAATGACTTTGTGTTGCCTCTTTCGGTATTCTGGCCTTTTTTCACGCAGCGAACGGTTCAAATCGGTCAATTGTTGTTGGTAAAGTTTAGTATTAACCGTTACCCAAGGTATTAACAGCTCATAATAGACCACACCCCTCTAGTCCCACCAAACACAGAGCATCGTCTTTCTGCCAAAGCGATTCGGTCTTGCGGTCGATGTGGAAGATGCGCCTGGGTCTACCCATGATTTTTTGCACTTGGGATTCTCAAAATAAATCCACTTTTCATCCGCTGTAACTATACGATGCAAAAACGACTTCCTTTTGTACCGAGCGAGCAAAATGTAAATACCATATATTTCTCATAATGACCGACAAATATTTGCATTGTTGGGATCTGAAATGAGTTGAACTAATAGAACACTATTACTTAAAGAAATGACGTAAAATGGTAAAGATTACAGCTAATACTCATATAACTGATATACAAAGTTTGCCCCAATAATGGAACAATATATTTATTGTTTGGAATCCAGAATTTTTTTTATACAGAAATAACTTTTACTTATATGTGGGATACAGTTTAGCACATGCACTGCTGTCAATCTTAGGAATCTTATACATAGTATGCACATTAACAAACTGTCATGTTGCCGCAAAATCAGTCATGAAATTTGTGTTCTCCAAGTGATTATTTGTAAATACGGAACTGGATCCTGCGGGCATTTTAAAAACTTCGTTAAGTTCTGTTAGTTGACCAGTTTTAGCAGTTACTTTGCTCAGTATGTAATATTATTAAAAATTTACTTACTAAACTACTACCATTTTTTGATATTTAAATTATTAAAAATAACAAGCCGTGCTCGCGGCTCCGCTCGCGTTGACTTGATTCACTACTATCGTCACTGCTTATTTCTTATGTTACCTAACGTAATAAAATATTTGCCATTATTTACCCTTATCTCCCATTATTTCTCCTTATCTTCTATTATCTCTACATAATTTCCATTATCTAACCTTATCTCTGCTCATCTCCCATTAATTCTCCTTATCTCCCATTATTTCTTCTTATCTCCCATTATCTCACTTTATCTCCCATTATCTCACCTTATCTCCCATTATCTAGGCTTATCTCGACTTATCTCGCAATATTTCTCCTTATCTCCCATTATTTCCCCTTATCTCCCATTATCTCACGATAACTCCCAATATCTAGACTTATCTCTGCTTATCTCCCATTATTTCTCCTTATCTCCCATTATTTATACTTATCTCCCATTATCTAGGCTTATATCGAATTATATAGAACATATGTACAAATTTATAAAAACACGTAAATCGGAAAAGTGGTTCTCAAGTGATAAGCGCACTAACGGACAGACAGACAGACAGAGACACGTTGCATTTTATATATATATATATATATTATGTACTTTGCTACATGATATTTTTCCATATTGCATTTTATATATATTATATTATTTGCAACATGATATTGTTCCATATTTAATGGTTTAGCATGTTTAAAAAAAAAGCACGTAAATCGGATAAGCGGTTCTCCATTGATAAGCGCACAAACGGACAAACAGACAGAGAGACGTTGCATTTTATATATATTATAGATATCCTTTGCTACATGATATTGGTCCATATTTAGTGGTTTAGGCAGTGTATTGCAAGAGAACGCGCTAGCGGCAAACTTTTTTCCGATTTGACTCACTATTATCGTCAGTGCTTATTCCTCATGTTACCTAACGTAATAAAATATAGCCTATAACCTGGCCACAGAACATATGTATGTTTTTTAAAAAAAAGCACGTAAATCGGATAAGTGGTTCTCCAATGATAAGCACACTAATGGACAGACAGACAGACAGAGAGACGTTGCATTTTATATATATTATAGATGTAATAAAATATATATCTATAACCTGGTCAGAAATCATATGTATGAATTTAAAAAATCACGTAAATCGGATGAGTGGTTCTCGAGGGATAAGCGCACTAACCGACAGACAGACAGACAGAGAGACGTTGCATTTTATACATATTATAGATATAGATTATTATTATATAACCTGGCGAAAGAATATATGTGTGAATTTAAAAAAAGACACGTAAATCGTATAAGTGGTTCTCGCGTGATAAACGCACTAATGGACAGACAGACAGACAGAGAGACATTGGATTATATATATATATATATATATATATATATATATATATATATATATATATATATATATATATATATTGTAGATTATAGATTATAGATATTCTCTGCTACATAATATTGTTCCATATTTAATGGTTTAGGCTGTGTATTGCAAGGGAACGCGCTAGCGGCAAACTTTATTCCTACTTCATTCACTATTATCGTCACTGCTCATTCCTTATGCTACCTATCGTAATAAAATATAGCCTATAACCTGGCCAGAGAACATATGTATGTTTTAAAAAAAAAGTAAGTAAATCGGATAAGTGGTTCTCCAGTGATAAGCGCACTAACGGACAGACAGACAGACAGAGAGACGTTGCATTTTATACATATTATATAGATAATAAGATAGAATTTGATATCTATAAAAATGACACGGTACCAAACAGATTTCTAATGATTCAATTCATTGCAAACAACATAAATTAATACCGCAATACATTTTTAGTGTTCCGTACGGAACACTTATAAGATCACTTCGGTGTCTGTCTGTCTGTCTGTCTGTCTGTCTGTCTGTCTGTCTGTCTGTCTGTCTGTCACACCCGATTTTTCTCCGAAACTATCTGACATAGAAAGTTGAAATTTGGTAATAATATAGGAATTGATGGCCTCATCAGAGCCATGTGGTTTTGAGAATTAAATTTTGACTTAAGCGGTTAGTTTTGGGGGGTGAAGTCGGAAGTGAAAAAAAAATTTTTTTTACTAGGTCATCGAGTGTGGTGTCAAATGAAAGCTTGTGAAAACACGAGTAAAAAATATATATATAATATTATACTTGCGCGCACTTTCTTTGTATTATTTTTAAAAATTCGCGAAAAATCGCTGTCCCGGGCCTTATCTCGAAAAGTACTTATCAAAAAATTTCGAAAAAATTCTGGAATATTCTCCACGGGGTGTAGATTGAAGGAAAATTATCACGAGTGCATTACCTTTAATAATTTTTCTGGTATTTAAAAAAACAAAAATTTCAAGGTCATCAGATTTCAGTAAAGATTGGAAAAAACTTTGTTGAAAAAACTCTTTTGGGGTGTGTTTTGTGAAGTCACTGATCATTTCATACATCTGTAACAAAATTTTTTATTTTAAAAGCAATCAACGTACGGAACACTAATTGCGCAAGTTCAACTTGCACTTGACCGGTTATTTAGTTCATCATTTGGTCACTTTTCCTCTGAATGGAGTGAGATTTAATAGCGAGAGGAATCGTATTAGGAATACAGCCAGAGTTAATAGTTATGACGATGACTTAATAAACAAGTTAATAAATAGACATAGGTTCAGGTTAAATATTCAATATTCCATCTTTTTTACATACAAAGTAAATAAGACAAAGTATGTTTCCTTAATATATAATTCGAAATATAACAGGGGACTCTATAAAGTATTTAATGAGGTAAGACTAACTTTAGTTTATAACTTGAGGAATATCTTAGGTAATTTCAAGGACAAGATCTCTAATTGTGAGAAAAGTGGAATTTATAAAATTAGTTGTAATGGTTGCTACAAAAAGGATGTTAGGCAAACTAAAATGTCAATTAAAACAAGATTTAAAGAACACTTAGCACATTTAAGATACGGCACAACAGAAAAGTCTAGCATTGTCGAGCATGCCCTTGAAGTTCATCATAGTGTAACATTAGGTAATTTAAGAATAATTAAAGATGTATCTGATAGGAGATTGTTAAACTCATGCGAAAGTATGGAAATTATAAAATGTAAAAGTCGTTTAAATAAAAAGAGAGGGTCTATTCCTTATAGTTTCCTCTGATGGTTACTTGACCAGAACTAATGATCCCGCCCACGCCATTAGTTCCACTTGAGTAATTCAGATTTAAAGTCATTTTAAGGGATTTAGTCAATCATTGGTCCTGATGAAGCTAACATGGGTTAGCGAAATGCGCATCGAGTGCAAAAATAAAGTGGCGTTATATATTGAGTAATGTACCTGTCTTAATAAAATACAATTTGTATGTAGTTGTTGTAGATATACCTTCTCTCTATCAAGAATTGTTTAGTAAGGACACCGTCACATTTACTAACAGTTATCGCTAGGCAGGGTAAATATTAGGGTTCTAATTATGTATGTAAATCAACACCTACCGCTAAAATTGAACAAAATCTATATTTCAGGAATTATTTACTGTTATCTTATCTATCGAATCATCCTAGGACGCATTTCGTCATACCATAACTCATCAACTGAGAACTATTTAAGCTACAGCTGTAAGCTGAAACTGTTTAACAGGGACATTGTTACAGTATTGAACAATTATGCCAAGGGAGCTGAATTAAGTCGTGATATAACGAAACGCATCCCAAGGTGATGTAACATATCAGAAAGTACATTTTTAGTTGACGTTAAAAGCGGTTGCTCTTGACATATCCAAGGCATTCGACCGTGTTAGGCACGATGGACTGTTGGCTAAACTACGTTATTATGGTATGTCTGAAAAGTTCTGTTTGTGGCTCTCATGTTTCCTCAGAGAGCGTTCTTTACGAGTGGTAGTCGACGGACTTCTTTCTAACACCTTCACTATCAACGCCGCACATTGGGGCGACGGCATAAAAAATCGGATATTGGATGAAAAAATTAAAGATGTATTTTTCGAATGTTGACGATTTTTTCCTTTAATATATATCATAAACCATACATAAATATGTTTATAACTAATTTATTCCTTCTGCCTTCCTTAAAATTATCCATTGAAGTGTGACATTTTCGTCAATGTTGGAATTTCTGTAATTTGAGAAATTACATTCTAAATTCTCTGTGGACAACATAACTACGAATATGAATTAAACGCTTACTTGTTTATTAGGTTTTAAACAACAAATTAATCTTGGTGTAACGTCATTAGAGTACTATAATATATTAATAAACATTTGATATATTCGACACAAAAAATTATTCTTACTTCAATATTCAAAGATGTATAAAGTTTTTGAAATGAGGTGGAATGAGATGGCGCTTTCACCATCTGATAGGGCAAAGTCTCTAGTTTCCGGAGATATCCTATTTTTATCCCCCTTCGTCCCTCTTTGGTAAAAAAATGGACATTAAATTTCCCCCGACTTGATCTAACGTTCTCCACTCAGCCATTCTCTCGGGCAATATTCCAATGAAATGAAAAAATGACGATATACTCCTCATTTCTTATGAAGTATACACTTTTAAAAAAAGGGCAATTAAACTCTTGTTGCCTGTTTTCGGCAACGGGGCTTGACTACTTTGAAATTTCGATCTCAATGCGAGTGTTTGCTTACATCGCGCGCCATAGTGAGACAAATGCAACATTTTTGGGTCATTTACTCATAACTTCGACATTTGTCAATGGAATGACTTCAATTTAATATACGTAATGTACGATTTATATATTTTCAGAAATATGAAATCAAAATCATACTATTTATTATCACGAGCACGATAAAGCGTAAAGATAATTATTCACAGAATCAAAACTATTCAGCAGATTATAAACGATGCATCGGCAAAAGGCATTTTAAAGCTAAATGTTGATACTTGCGAGTAGTATTAACGAAATTTATGAGAAAAATATTTGTGCCTGTGTTATGTCATGAAAATCCTTGAAACCGTCGTTTTTTGCAAATTTCCGTCATTTTTCACAAAAGTACGACGCGGTAGCCAAATTTAGACAACGGATTTGTGTTCAGCAGGCAAAAATACATTGAAGGTGGCTATTCGCACTCATGTAATCGAAAAATTTTTCAATTTGTTGTCTAATATTTTGAAATAATCATCTTTACGCTTTATCGCGCACGCGATAACAGTATACGAGGTTGGTTTGAAAAGTCCGTGCAAAAATAAAAACTACTTATGTGTTTGGGGTAAACCTTTTTTATTTTTCGACATAGTCTCCTTTTAGGCTTATACACTTCGTCCAACGATGTTCTAGTTTGTTGATCCCTTCCGAGTAATTTTGCGACAACAACTGCTGAGGTGTGTGCTGGTGCGTTGTCGTGATGGAAAAGGACTTTCTTGTGGGCCAATCGCGGGCGTTTTTCTTGCAGCTCGGTGTTCAAACGGTCCAATAACGATGAATAATATTCACCTGTAATAGTTTTACCCTTTTCCAGATAGTCGATGAGGATTGTCCCTTGCGAATCCCAAAAGACAGTCGCCATAACCTTTCCGGCCGAAGGAACGGTCTTCGCCTTTTTTGGTGCAGATTCCCCCTTGGTAACCCATTGTTTAGATTGTTGTTTGGTCTCAGGAGTATAGTAATGTATCCATGTTTCATCCGCAGTGACGAAACGACGCCTAAAGTCCTCTGGATTCTTCTGGAACAGCTGCAAACCATCCTTGCAACACTTCACACGATTCCGTTTTTGGTCAAGCGTGAGCAATCGCGGCACCCATCTTGCGGATAGCTTTCTCATGTCCAAATGTTTGTGCAAAATATTATGTACCCGTTCAGTCGAGATGTCCACAGTAATAGCAATCTCACGCACCTTAACTCTTCTGTCATCCATCACCATATCATGGATTTGATCAATGATTTCTGGAGTCGTAACCTCCACAGGCCGTCCAGAACGTTAAGCGTCACTTGTGCCCATATGGTCAGTCCGACAATTTTGAAACCACTTATAAACTGTTCTAATCGAAGGTGCAGAGTCACCATAATGTTTATCAAGCTTCTCTTTAGTCTCCTGAGGCGTTTTGCCTTTCATAAAGTAATGTTTAATCACCACACGAAATTCTTTTTCGTCCATTTCTTGAAAATCACTCGACTTCCTTGATTCACACGAATGCCAAACACAAAGAAATAGACCAATATGGCTGAAACTTGGTGTGCGTTCATTCAAGAGATGCTACTAACTAAACATGACCTCGATACGCGCCGGTGGTGCCATCTCTCGGACTTTGCACGGACTTTTCAAACCATCCTCGTATAGTATGATTTTCATTTCATATACTGAACATATATTAATCGTACATTATGTGTATTAAGTTTGAAGTCATTCCAATAACAAATGTGGAAGTTATAAGCAAATGGCCGAAAAATAACGTATTCGCCCCATTGTGCGTCGGTGTACCCCAAGGCTTCATACTATCGCCTACTCTCTTTCCCATTTACATTAACGATCTGCTGGAAAAGAACGCTAGGACATCGGGGTCTTATACGAACATCCGTAGACAGCGGGAAGTCGTTCAACTTAACAAAGACCTGGAAGAAACTCTATCTTATGGTAACAGTAACCAAGTGGAATTTAACGCTACAAAAACCCAGGCGGCAGTATTTTCTAAAAAAGTTAACGTTGCTGAACTCGACATAGTTAAGGTGGGGCACTCCATTCCTCTAACATCGTCACTCAATTTGTTGGTCGTTAATTTGGGAGCAAATATGTCCTGGCATGAACATGTCGCAGGCATAGCAAGGAGAGCTTCTCAAAAGCTGGGAATATTATTTCGAACTAGAAAACTTTACACTCCACAACAACTGTTAACTCTTTACAAAGCTCAAATTCGATCAACTATGGAATACTGCTCCCATGTTTGGGGCTTCGCTCCCAAACATACACTGCATTTGTTGGATTCTAGTCAGAGAAGAGCTGTTCGTCTGATTGGAAACTCGGAACTGACCGGCGGCCTTGATTCGCTGGAACATCGAAGAATGGTTGGCGACTTGAGCCTATTCTACAAGTATTTTCATGGAAAGTGTTCGAAGGATGTAGCCCGCTTAATTCCTCCCAGAGTGGTGCATGTTAGAAATACACGTCGCGCTAATACTTCCCATCCGTACGAGATTCAGTTTGTTACTCCTCGTACAACGCTTTTCAAGCAGTCTTTGATATAGAGAACATCATCTCCTTGGAATAATTTGCCCAGGACTATGTTTCCCACCGAGTAGAATTTACAGCGATTCAAAAACAACGTGAATCACTTTTTCCGCACACGTGTGGCTCCTGTAGCGCTTTAGGGACTTCCTTGCAGCACGTGTGCTAGTCCCGTAAAAAAAAAATTCTGACCGTTCTGACTCATTTTTCTCTCCAATTATAATGGAAAACAGCTTAAACTATGAAAATAATCTGTATTAAAATTATATTACAAAAGAGCTTAAATAATATTATTTAGTTTTTTCCTTGGAAAATTATTATTTAAGACATTAAACACTATTGATACTGATAAATGCTATTAAACTTCCCTTTCATTTTAATAATTTGCATGATATACATAACATAAAAAACATTATTATAAATAATTTTATGCTATATCCTTTAAAAACAACACAGAAAAATTATAAATTACTTATGGGATATTCGCTTTTCATTTATTAAAATGATAAATTATTGTGCAATAATAACTCGTGTAGTTAGCAGCATAAGTTGTTTTTGTTAAAAGAATCCCAGAAGCTGCTATTATTTACTTGCTCTAGTTTTTAAATCTATGCTGATTGCTTTAAGTTCCTGCTGTTAAAAAATCTTCCGCATTTGATTTACATTACTATAATTTATCTTATTCGAATTTTATTTTATCATAATTATACTTAATTACATAGCTGCTGGGTACACGGGCCAACAAATTAGGTTCTACTTTGTCGAAAATTGATACAAATTGGTAAATTACAGTCTAAAAATCATAATTGGCATAAATAGTGTTAAAAATTACAAGCTACTGAAGAACATACGCGACACGCGATATAATTATAATTTGTCGAAACAAGGTTTTAAAAGTCTTAATGATGATAAACCAGTTCAAGGAGACAAATTTTGTATATCCTTTGTCTTTTTTTCCCCTCGCTGCTAAAAATGTAATTAAAATTTCACGATATTTTTTTATAAAACTAACTAATGAATATTGAGTCACAGGAACTAACAATATTTATGTACCATTCATCAAGGTAAACTGTGTTTCGCTAGCCCAGGTGAAGAGACAATCTGTAAAGATATTTGTAGTTAACAAACCTTAACGCCATCTGATGTGAACCATCAAATTCTTTGGTTCATAGACAGGAAAATAAAAATTCGTGTTGCTATCGTGACAGGCAAAGAGGATTCTAATATCTCTATCACTTATTTCGAGATAATTGTAAAAATAAAAATAACAAATTAAACTTTAAATAAAGACCTATAATACAGTCTGTCAAGTAAGAACGTGTGCGTGAGTCGAATAATTTTGGTAGATGCGATTCTATCGATTCATCAAAAAATTGGTAAAGGGAACATTTTTCTACGACGCATTTTAGTGAAAGTATAAGTCGATTCCGAGCTTTCGTCGAAATCACGTAGAATCTAAAATGAATCACGTGTTTGCGCGTCGGTTCGAGGCAGTCTTTCTTTGTTCCCATCCAAAGAGATCTAAGTTGACACATTTCGCGGCCGCTAAGTAAATCATTTTAACCAGACGAAAAATGTCGACGACCTTCCAAAACGTGGTTCGGTAGGCAAAGTCTACAGGATCATATCCAATGTTGGAATTATTTTTTCTATAAAAAGGTCATGAACAATACACCTTACTGCTTGTTTTGTCACACAATTGTCCACACTTAAATCACATTTCGTCACACAATTGTCCACACTTAAATCACAATTTTGATCATTTTTAACGCAGTTAAATACATTTTTAACTATACGCTCTTCATTATTATGGGTTTGGTTAGCTGCTCGAACTTTTGGCATTTCGCTGGTGAAGACATTTTGTTAACGCACTAACTCGCTTGACATTTGTGCATGCTGGGCATATGTATTTATAGTCGGGGCAATAGGTATGTAAATAAAATGATTTGATGGGCAATAAAACTTCGTTACAAAAGAGCATTGTTACCTGAAAAACACCTGGGAATAGATAGCACGCCTCTGTTATAGGACCGCTGGTCAATCCACTAGCATTTTTATTACTATCAGTTTCAAATAAATATAGTATAGGGTTTGGTCGGTTTTTGTTAAAAAAGTCTCCTCGAGATTAGCTTTTATTGTGTTGAAAGCGGTTTCTGCAATGAAGATAATTCAGGTTGTCTGACTTATACTGTCATCTATAACACTAAAGAAAGTTAAAATTACTTCAAGAAGTTTTGGTCGGCGGTCTTTCCAAATCTAAAATATAAAATCTTAATTTTTATTATATATATTTATTTTATAATGTAGTGTAAATATATTCTGATATTTTTTAGTTGCGATAATGTCGTTTTATTTATTTTGACCATACATTTTAGTAAAGTAAAAATAAAATCTGTAAACCCGTTTCATTTCACTACAGCAATGGATGGACTCCCGGATCTATAAGGAAACACGTTGAAGAAACTTTTGCTGGGCAAAAATCACGTCGCGAAGCCGCTCGCTTGGTCCCACGATAAGATACTAGAGTGGCCCTCACAATCCCCGGACGCCAATCATATTGAAAAAGTTTGGTCCCTTATAAAGAGACAGCTCAGAAGAAACACTCTGAGTACTTTGACTCGCGAGATTCGAAAAAATTGCATAGTACGCAGAAATTCTCGTCGACAGCATGCCTCGAAGATGCCAGGCGATTATTGATGCAGGAGGCGATTGGACAACCTACTAAGGTAATTGGGTCATTGTTAGCATACCAAAGAATACATTGATAACAAAAAAGTCCTCGAAACACATTTTTCCAAGAATACGAGCGATCACGTTCTTACTTGACAGACTGTAGTATTTACACCCCCCTCTTCACAATACGTCAATTTAAGAAAATCTTATATTCATGATGAAGCAGTGTATGGAGTTCTAATTGTATTTTCCTCTAAATTTTTAAAGTTTAATTTGAAATTACTAAATTTTTTAAAATTTAGGCAGTACTTTTTGTGTAAACACGAGGTTCTAAAATAACACTAAGAAATAACTAAATTTAAGCACTAAAAATAGATATTTCAAATAATAAGTAATTTGTGGTAAGAGGTTGCATACACCTGAGCGCTGCAAAAAGTATGTAGATTTAAAAAAAATATATTTTAACGATTATTAAGTGAATAATACGAAAGATGGCGATTATATATTTTTATTGAACTTTAAATTATAATAATTTTTTTTAATATGTTTTAAATGTTAACATTATTTTTTTATCCTGTTAAATGGACCGCTGATAAAAACTATGGCGCCTCCTTGTCTGCAGGATAACTTCACAAAAAACAATCCAATCTGCATAGATAAAAATTAATCTTGTTAAATAATGTAGTAACACGCAGGCTGAAAAGCTTTTGGTTTAGCTACTTAAAACACTTTTTTTGCAAAATTTGACTTGATTCATCAACATAGTCTCCTTCAAGAACGATAACAATCAGTCCAATGCTTTTCTAATATTTCTATACCTTTCTTGTAGAAGGATTTTTCTTTGCCTTAAAATAGGCTTCAGTTTCGGCGATAACTTCTTCATTGGAGCCAAATCTCTTTCCCGCGAGCATTTGTTTGAGGTCTGCGAATAAATAATAGTCGCTGGGGGCCAAATCTGGAGGATATGGTGGATGAGGAAGCAATTCGAACTTCAATTCATGTAATTTTGCCAACATCACCATTGACTTGTGACACGGTGCATCGTCTTGATGAAAGAGCACTTTTGTCTTGTTCATTTGGGGCTGTTTCTTTGCGATTTCTTCCTTCAAACGCCCCAATAACTTTATATAATATTCGCTATTGACGGTTTCTCCCTTTTCAGCATAGTCGACGAAAATTATTTCATGCGCATTCCAAAATACAGAGGCAAAACCTTCCCAGCCGACTGTTCTATCTTTGGTTGCTTCGGGCGGCTTTCACCGGCTGCTGTCCACTCAGCTGACTGCCGTCGATTTGATTCCGGTGGGTAGCGGTGGATCCATGTTTCATCCATTGTCACATATTGCATGAAAAAATCCTCTTTATTGCGCTTAAACAGGTGCAAACAGAGCTCAAAATCATCAACACGTCGTTGTTTTTCTGATCCACTGTGAGCCTCCTAGAGGTCCCTACAGAATAGAGCTTTCTCATGCCCAAATGTTCATGCAAAATATGACCAACACGTTGTTTTTATATCTTTAGGAGGTCAGCTATCTCACGCAATTTTACTTTACGGTCATCCAAAACAATTATGTAGATTTTTTTATGTTTTCTGGTGTAACCACCTCATTAGGGCGTCCAGAGCGTTCAGCATCATTTGTGTCTGTACGACCGCGTTTAAATTCAGCATACCAGTAATTGATGATTTTCCAAGGACTGAGACCCCGTAACACTTATCAAGTCATTGCTTTGCTTGAACGGTATGTTTTCCCATCACAAAACAGTGTTTAATCAACACACGAAATTCCATTTTGTTTTGAAAATATCGAAAGTAGCTTCACTAAAACCACTGTAACTTGTGAACTAATCGTCGAAATATCATGAAATTTTGACCGTATCGTTTAAAGGTTGGTACTTCCTAAAAATCATAAGGATTTTTTTAAAAGGGCGACATCTATGTGTTAGACCAAGAACTTCTCAGCCTACGTGTTAGTTAAAAATTGTCGAAGGGTTTTTTTGTCAACTATAAAAAGTTTAGGGTGTTTTAACTTTACTATGCAATTTTCGACCAAGAAACTTTAATTAGTTATAAAATCTTAAAAAAACCTCTCAACATTTTGCAGAAAAAGTAATTATTAAGATCTAAAAACAAAAAACCGGTCAAGTGCAAGTTGAACTTGCACAATTAGTGTTCCGTACGTTGATTGTTTTTAAAATAAAAATTTTTGTTAGGGTGGTATAAAATGATCAGTGACTTCACAAAACATACCCCAAATGAGTTTCCAATCTTTACTGAAAACTGGTGACCTTGAAATTTTGTTTTTTTTTTATATACCAAATAAATTATTAAAGGTAATGCACTCGTGATAATTTTCGTTCAATCTATACCCCGTGGAGAATATTCCAGAATTTTTTCAAAATTTTTTGATCAGTACTTTTCGAGATAAGGTAGGGGACAGCGATTTTTCGCGATTTTTTAAAAGTAATACGAAGAAAAGTGTGCGCAAGTATTACATTATATATATATTTTTTACTCGTGCTTTCACAAGCTTTCATTTGACACCACACTCGATGACCTAGTAAAAAATTTTTTTTTCACTTCCGATTTCACCCCTCAAAACGAACCCCTTAAGTCAAAATTTATGTTACGTTGGTATAAAATGATCAGTGACTTCACAAAACACATCCCAAATGAGTTTTCAACAAAGTTTGTTTCCAATCTTTACTGAAATCTGATTACCTTGAAATTTTTGTTTTTTTTTTAAATACCAGATAAATTATTAAAGGTAATGCACTCGTGATAATTTTCGTTCAATCTACCTCTCGTGGAGAATATTTCAGGATTTTTTCAAAATTTTTTGGTAAGTACTTTTCGAGATAAGGCGCGGGACAGCGAGTTTTCGCGATTTTTTGAAAATAATACAAAGAAAAGTGCGCGCAAGTATTACATTATATATGTATTTTTTACTCGTGTTTTCACAACCTTTCATTTGACACCACACTCGATGACCTAGTAAAAAAATTTTTTTTTCACTTCCGATTTCACCCCCCAAAATTAACCCCTTAAGTCAAAATTTAACTTTCGAAACTACATGGCTCTGATGAGGCCATCAATTCCTATATTATTACCAAATTTCAAGTTTCTATGACAAATAGTTTCGGAGAAAATCGGGTGTGACAGACAGACAGACAGACACCGAAGTGAACTTACAAGTGTTCCGTACGGAACACTAAAAAGGCAAAAAAATATTAAAAATCGACTGAGTAATTGATATTGCATTAAGACAGATAGTGGTCCCAATCCGACGCCAGGTCACATTCAATGCTCTAACTTTGTCATGGAATGGAACGTTCTCAAATTTTTTTTTTTAATAATTCTTAGAAGTATAGAGAATAAAAATTCGTAAAAAATAAAATCGAATTTTTGAACATTCCAGGTGTATGTAACCCCTTTTACAAGTAAAGCACAGCTGAAAAAGGTTTTTGAAGATACTTAAAGCTAAAACTTACTATTTCACTCTACATACTCTATCTGTCAAAATGAAAAATATTGAGAAAATACCACAATTTTCTGATTTCTAAACTCCAAGAATCCTAAGAAGTATAACTAAGCAACCCCTTCAACCACTTCCTCTTTTATTAAATCCTTATTTGTTTGACCGCAAATTATTGAAAGTGATGACAAAACCACATAATTTTTAGATTCCACGACATCAAGAACCGTGAAAAAAATATATAACACGATATGTTAGAATCAAAAAATCTCTATCATCCTTTCCCATTTCATTCATCGCTTTTGTATTTGACCACAAATCATTATACACAATGAAAAAATAACTCTATTATCCAATTCCTCGACTACAAGAAAGCTGAAAAGAATGTATAACATGATATATTTACTATGCAATTCCCTTTCGTCCTTTTAAACCCTTATATGTTTGACCGAAAAGAATTATTTTTAATGGATGGAAAGAACAAGATTGACCCAGAAAACGACGGAATTAAAACTATTGGGAGAGAAAAACGCAGGAAGGTCATATTGACGACATTAGGAAAGTGGCTGGGAAAGGATGGGCGAACCTAGCACAGAACAAAAAGAGATGGAGGGAAATGGAGAAGGCGTATGTCCAGTCATGGATATGAACGTTGAATAGGGAGAGATCTTTTCGATAATTTCTCAAAGTAAATGAACTTGAAGTTTTGCAAGAAGTAAAACACTACTTAAATTTCCACTAAATTTTTTATTTTTAACACCATGACGACTGTACGACAGCTTCTTCAGATGGTTTGTTACAAAATATATATCTGAAAAAGCTGTCGTACAGCGAAACATGTGATGGTGTTAAAAATAAAAAATTTAGTGGAAATTTAAGTAGTGTTTTACTTCTTGCAAAACTTCTAGTTATGGATCTCCACCAAGTATCGGCTGAATCAATCCAAGTAAATGAACTTTTTCCTAACATTATCTGTTTCACGTGCAACATTTTAAGTATTCCTACCGATAATATATTTTACTGTAATTCTAATTTAGCTAAAGAGAAAAAGTCATTTTCTGACGCAAACCAATCTTATTTCCAGTTAACTCGCCCAGTGACACGATATTAATATTATAATGAAAGGGTTAGGTTACAAAAATCACGCCGACTGTTAAAAACTAAATTTTAATATTTTCAAGGTAATTTAGTATTATATACAAAGTTCATTGGGTAATATTTTCAAAGGACAATACAAGCGACAATGTAGAATTATTATTACCTTTCTCTACACACTTTAACAAAATAATTTATTTATCTACAAAAAACTTTATATGGTTTGAATGTTTTAATGCCTGTAATGTCTATATTACATATCCAAATACCTATTTTACTTGTAGAGAAAGTAACAGTAAATTTAGTTTTGATTCATAATTATTTTTTAGGGTGGTACGAGGACTGTATGATAAGTACCTGGCCTTGACGAGAAAAAAAACATTTTTATGTGTTTTCTTTTTTTTCAGCTCGATATACATAGTTCAAGGTTTTTCTGTCTTTTGCATCCCACCTGAACAATACGATTTCTCCAACCCTTTAAAATGGACGTTTGTTTCAGCAATCTCCTCATCATTTGAGCCAATTTTTTTTTGCCGAGTCATTTTTTCATATTCGGAAAGAGGAAATAATCGCTGAGAGTTAAATCTGGATAATATGGTGGATATGGAAGTCACTCGTATCTTAACTCATGGAATTTTACCATGGCGATGACATAAACGTGCACGCGTGCTTTGTCTTGTTGAAAGAGAATTGTTTTCTTCGCCAAATGCGGACGTTTTCCTTTCACGGTATGGTTGAAACGGTCCAATAAATTGACATAATACTCTCCGATTATAGTAATTATAGCAATTATAGCAAATTATAGCAAACAATAGGAATGAAATGATCCAGATGATCACAGATCTCCACCACCAAACAAGAAAAGTGGGTCTTGACATAAATTTCTCCAAGACAAAGTACATGAGTAACGAAAACACCAATGATGAAAATATAGTGACTGAACATTCAACAATAGAAAAAGTAAACATGTACATCTATCTGGGCCAAATAATAACGATAGGAAAGGAAAACCAGCAGCTTGAAATAGAAAGAAGGATACGTTTGGGATGGACATCATATGGAAAATTGAAATATGTACTGAATATGGACATTCCTAAAAGGTCAAAAACCCAAATTTATAATCAGTGTATCTTACCACCTACAACGTAAGGAGCCGAGACATGGGTTTTAACTAAAAGAACAATAGAAAAACTACAAGTTCACCAACGAGTAATGGAAAGGAAGATGTTGAGTGTTACTTTAAAGGACAAGAAAACTAATAAATAGATTAGACAACAAACAAAGGTGGATAATATCACCAAACGGATAACATCTCTGAAATGGAGCTGGGCCGGCCATGTAACGAGAGCGACGTATAAGTGGAGTGGCAAGATCACCAGGTGGAGACCATGGGCTGAAAAGCGAAGCATAGGAAGACCCCAACAGAGATGGAGCAACGATCTGAAGAGAATCAGAGGGCTTAACTGGTATCAACAAGCACAACATAGAGAAAAATGGAAAGATTTGAGAGAGGCCTATACCCGACAGTGGGTAGAGAGCGGCTGAAGGAAGAAGAAGAAGAAGAATACTCTCCATTAATCGTTTTGTCGTTTTCAAGCTAATCGATGTGGATTATGGTGAGTGCACTGTTGCCATGACTTTGTTGGCCGATAAAGTCGCTTTGGCGTTCTTTGACGCTGGCTCTCCACGGAAAATCCACTGTTTGGACTGTTCTTTGGTCTCTAGTGTGCTGTGATAAATCCATGTTTTGTTAACAGTTATGAATCGACGCCAAAAATCAGTCCGATTGTCTTTTAACATCGCCAAACATTCTTTTGAAGTTGGCACAATTTTGAGCAATCGCTGCACCCATCTGCAGCAAGCTTTCTCATATTCAAATTAGTTTTTAAAATGTTCTGCACCCATTCAGTTGAGATGCCCACAGTCTCAGCAATCTCACGCACCTTCACTCTTCAATTTATCACTATATCGTGGATTTTTTCAATCATTTCTGATGTGGTGACCTCATTTGGACGATCTGGACGTTCTTCATCAGAAATATTTCTACGGCCGCGTTTGAATTCAGCTGTTCAATATTTTATAGTCGATAACGAAGGCGTAGAGTCCCCATAAACTTCGCCTAGTTCTGCTTTTATCGCATCATTTGTTTTCTTTTTCAAAAACAAATATTTTATCACTGCTCGCTATTCAATTGTTTCCATTGTTGTAAAATCACAAACGTTGTTCTATTTAATTTGCTACCACTTACAAAACTAAAACACGCAGCGACCTGAAAATTTGACAGGATTCTTGTGAAAAGTTATGTTTACGAAAAATATAATTTTTTTAATAGTAGTAGTGTCATTTCTGGCTGAGGCCAACTACTTTTCATACAACCCTCGTAGTTGTAATTTAGTAACTATTTAGTGAAGGGAAGGTACAAGCTAAAAATCGACAAAGACACATTAGGAACTAGGAGAAATAAATTATTTAATACTTTCCTATCGGAAATATTATTTTAATAGTTTCCTTTTGGTTTAAGTTGCATTTTTAAAGTAAAATTTCATCAGTATGTAATTGCAAATAACTGTAAATAGTAGAATTAATAATAAATTTCAACGTCTTTTTTACTGATTATTTATTTAGTTTCAACCGTAAAAACATGATGATATAAAAGAGTGGATTAAGTTTTCTTTAAAATCAAAGTAAAAAAGAAATCTTAAGTAAAGAAGAAGCTTCTTAAAATGTCAAAAGAAATGCCTAGTCATTAAAATTTTTCAGGCATCTGCTCCTATAATAGTGATCTACAGTACATACAAAGTGGTATAAAAATTATTCAAAAAAAAGCTTTAAGAAAATTCCATTCCATTACAAAATTATAGCATTGAATGTGACTTGGCGTAGGATTGGGACCGCCACCTGTTTTCAGATACTGTCTGCAATATTACTCAGTCAATCTTTAATATTTTAATATTTTTTAACTTTTTTCTGTTAAATCTTAATAATTACTTGTTCTACAAATGTCGAGAGTTTTTTTTTTATTTTTCGAATAGACAATTTTTAGTAAATAATTAAACATAATTTTTTTGGTCGAAAATTGCATACTAATGCTTGAAACACTGTAAATTTTTTATTTTTGAAAAAAAAATCCTTCGACAATTTTTAGCTACTACATTATTTTACAAGATTAATTTTTATTTTTGCAGATTGGATTATTTTTTATGAAGTTATCTTACAAACAAGGAGACGCCATAGTTTTCATCGGTTGTCCATTACAAGTGGTAAACCCTTGTATAAAAAGGAACTGTAGAAAAATAGAGATAAATGACGTTTCGCTGTAACTGATGAAAAAATAGACCCCAAAGGTTTATGGTTTTTCAGCATATATGCCAATGGTTGTAGCGAATAGACACATCAAATACAGTTTAATCTAACTCTGCAGCAGAAGCTTTATAGTAAATAACCGGTCAAGTGCAAGTTGAACTTTCACAATTAGTGTTCCGTACGTTGATTGCTTTTAGAATAAAAAATGTTGTTACGGTGGTATAAAATGATCAGTGACTTCACAAAACACACCCCAAAGTTTGTTTCCAATCTTTACTGAAAATTAATGACCTTGAAAATTTTTGTTTCTTTTTAGTGTTCCGTACGGAACACTTATAAGATCACTTCGGTGTCTGTCTGTCTATCTGTCTGTCTGTCTGTCACACCCGATTTTCTCCGAAACTATTTGACATAGAAAGTTGAAAGTTGGTAATAATATAGGAATTGATGGCCTCATCAGAGCCATGTAGTTTTAAGAGTTAAATTTTGAGTTAAGGGGTTAGTTTTGGGGGGTGAAATCGGAAGTGAAAAAAAAAATTTTTTACTAGGTCATCGAGTGTGGTGTCAAATGAAAGCTTGTGAAAACACGAGTAAAAAATGTATATATAATGTATTACTTGCGCGCACTTTTCTTTATATTATTTTTAAAAAATCGCGAAAAATCGCTGTCCCGCGCCTTATCTCGAAAAGTACTTATCAAAAAATTTTGAAAAAATTCCGGAATATTCTCCATGGGGTGTAGATTGAACGAAAATTATTACGAGTGCATTACCTTTAATAATTTTTCTGGTATTTAAAAAAAACAAAGACTTCAAGGTCATCAGATTTCAGTAAAGATTGGAAACAAACTTTGTTGAAAACTCATTTGGGGTGTGTTTTGTGAAGTCACTGATCATTTTATACATCTGTAACAAAATTTTTTATTTTAAATGCAATCAACGTACGGAACACTAATTCGCAAGTTCAACTTGCACTTGACCTGTTTTTATATACCAGATATATTATTAAAGGTAATGGAGAATATTCCAGAATTTTTTCAAAATTTTTTCAACAATACTTTTCGAGATAAGGACAGCGATTTTTCGCGATTTTTTAAAAATAATACAAAGAAAAGTGTGCGCAAGTATTACATTATATGTATATTTTTTATACTCGTGTTTTCACAAGCTTTCATTTAACACCACACTCGATAACCTACTAAAAAAATTTTTTTTTCACTTCTCATTTCACCCCCCAAAAGTCAAAATTTGACTTTCAAAACTACACGGCTTTGATGAGGCCATCAATTTTTATATTATTAGCAAATTTCAACTTTTTATGACAAATAGTTTCGGAGAAAAATCGGGTGTGACAGACAGACAGACGGACAGACAGACGGACAGACAGACAGACACCGGAGTGATCTTATAAGTGTTCCGTATGGAACACTAAAAAGTGTACACAGTAAGGTAGCTGTCATGAAAAATTTAGGTAATTTGGAAATATTTGCCACAAGAATACGAGGAAAATCTCGTCGAAAGTATATCCCGAAGATGCCAGGCGATGGTCTAGCTGATGAGGACTAGACGAACTACTGAATTATTAGTATTTTAATGGTAATCCTTTATTGCCGAATGATGTAAAAATGTTTAATTAAATACGTCGTACATGTTTTGCGAAATTCTGTGCGATAATTCATAGTTTTCTAATAGTTTAAAGCCAAAGATCATCAATATCTTTATTTTTAGTTAAAGAAGTGCAGTATTTAGTGATTTAATTAGGTAAGGTTTTTCATTCGAGAAAGTGAAAATTTAGATTTTGTTTCAAGTCTAATCTTTAAGATAAATATTTACAACAGGATCTGTTTCTTTAGTACAATGGTTTTATTTAGCAACAGTTTTTTTTGCTTTTATTTGGAAATCTGATTATATTAAGAACGCATTTCTTAATCAAATTTTATGTTTCTAAAAGATAAGATGAGCATATAATAAACAGTGTTAAAAGGCGTTTTACAATTACTAGTAAATGGCACTTTTATGAAATCTTAAACTTTTCCGAATTGAGCGTCAAAGTCGTAAATATGTTTTGGATTAGTCTGTCGTTTTTATTTTTAGTGTTCCGTACGGAACACTTATGGGATCACTTATACATACATACATACATACATATATGTATATATATATATATATATATATATATATATATATATATATATATATATATATATATATATATATATTATATTGTAGAATCCCGATTATTCGAGCTCCGGATTAACCGAGCCAATCTAAGAACCTGATTATCCGAGGTACGCGCGTCTATGCTGCGTATTAACCGAGCTTCTAAAATATGTATGTACATGTTTCCATTTAAAATCGTCGGGGCCTCCGGGGA
>CM032449.1:202234569-202288454 GCA_019049505.1 Pachyrhynchus sulphureomaculatus
AAATTGAACTCGGTCGGAAACACAGTCCTGGGCTGGGGGATGAGGTTCTCCATATAAAAGACTTAAAAAGGGTTCTACGAGGAGTAACAAGCTGAACTTCATACGGATGTGCAGTATTAGCGCGGTGTGTATTTCTAGCATGCACCACTCTGGGAGGAATTAAGCGCTTTCGATGAAAATACGTAGAATAGACTCAAGTCACCAACCGTTCTTACATGTTCCAAGGAATCAAGGTTGCTCGTCAGTTTCGGCTTTCCAATCAGGAGAACAGCTCTCTTCTGAATAGAATTCAACAAATGCAGTGTATGTTTGGGAGCACAGCCCTAAACATGGGAGCAGTATTCCGTCGTTCGTCGAATTGGAGCTTTGTATAGAATTAACATTTGTGAATTGTAAAGCTTTCTAGTTCGAAATAATATACCCAGCTTTTGGGAAGCTATGCTTGCAACATGTTCATGCCAAGATATAGTTGCTCCCAAATTAGCGTCCAACAAATTGAGTGACGATGGTAGAGGGAGAGAGTGCCCCGATATAACTATGCCGGATTCAACAATGTTAACTAGCATTAAAGTCTACTCGGTTACTGTTACCCCAAGATAGAATTTCTTCCAGGTCTTTATTAAATTGTACAACTTTCTGCTGTCTGCGGATACTTGAAGAATGAAAAAATAAAGAAATAAAATAAAAAAATATTGTTTGACATTTCCAAAAAGTACTTTTTCTACAAATAATGAGGCGGTATTAACATTTCATGTAAATAAACAGAAAAGATATAAATAATAACAGAGTGGGTATTATTTAGTAATTATCACATCTATGTAAAAACAACACAATTTGTCGCTTCGTTATAACCTAGTTAAAGACAATTTAAATGTCGTGGGAAAAAATATAAAAGACTATATGTTCCGTGGTTAATTAATTGTTAATCTGTTTTATTTCGGCAAAGAAATTATGCAAAATCGTGGTAAAAAAAATTGAAACAATTACAAGTTTACTAATAACAATGAGTACTACAACAGAACTGTATAACTATAGCAAGTGCATTCTCTGAATTTTCTTACGATTTAGAAGGATAGCTCAAAATTTAGAAATATTCCTAATAATAAAATTAAAATAGGTGGAAGTCTCGAAGACCCGAGGCCTCGCAGACTCGAAGACTTGAAGACTCGAAGATTCGAAGACTCGAAGATTCGAAGACTCGAAGATTTCATGACTTGAAGACCGAAAACTTGAAGACTCGAGGACTCGCCGACTCGAAAACTCAAATAGCATATAAATATTATATTATGGATTATTGTAGCAAAAAGGTACAAATAAATGAAGTTCACAATAAATAGTGGAAAATTTTTTATTATTATTAACTAGCCGTACCCGCGGCTCCACTAGCGTGGACTTGATTCACTACTATCGTCACTGCTTATTACCTAACGTAATAAAATATCTGCCATTATTTCCCCTTATCTCCCATTATTTCTTCTTAATCCCATTATCTCTACATAATTTCCATTATCTAGGCTTATCTCTGCTCTTCTCCCATTATTTCTCCTTATCTCCCACTATTTCTCGTTATCTCCCATTATCTCATCTTATCTCCCATTATCTAGGTTTATCTCGACTTATCTTGCAATATTTCTCCTTATCTCCCATTATTTCACCATACCTCCCATTACCTAGACTTATCTCTGCTTATCTTCCATTATTTCTCCTTATCTCCCATTATTCATACTTATCTCTCATTATCTCACCTTATCTCCCATTATCTAGGCTTATATCGAATTATATAGAACATATGTATAAACTTGTAAAAACACGTAAATCAGATAAGTGGTTCTCAAGTGATAAGCGCACTAACGGATAGACAGACAGACAGAGAGACGTTGCATTTTATATAATTATATTCTTGTTATTGTTCCATATTTAGTGGTTTAGGCAGTGTATTGCAAGAGAACGCGCTAGCGGCAAACTCTTTTCCTATTTGATTCACTATTATATGCTTATTCCTCATGTTACCTAAGGTAATAAAATATAGCCTATTACCTGGCCAGAGAACATATGTATGTTTAAAAAAAAAGCACGTAAATCGGCTAAGTGGTTCTCCAGTGATAAGCGCACTAACGGACAGACAGACAGACAAACAGACAGACAGTCAAAGAGACGTTGCATTTTGTATGTATTATAGATATAGATTATTATTTTTATATAACCTGGTCAAAGAATATGTGTATGACTTTAAAAAAGACACGTAAATCGGATAAGTAGTTCTCGCGTGATAAACGCACTAATGGACCGACAGACAGACAGACAGAGAGACATTGCATTTTATATATATTATAAATTATAGATTATAGATATTCTCTGCTACATAATATTTTTCCATATTTAATTGTTTAGGCAGTGTATTGCAAGGGAACGCGCTAGCGGCAAACTTTTTTCCGATTTCATTCACTATTATCGTCATTGCTCATTCTTTATGCTACCTATCGTAATAAAATATAGCCTATAACCTGGCCAGAGAACATATGTATGTTTTTAAAAAAAAGTACGTAAATCGGATAAGTGGTTCTCCAGTGATAAGCGCACTAACGGACAGACGGATAGTCAGACAGAGAGACGTTGCATTTTATATATATTATAGATGTCTATTCAGTTTTTGGCATATTTATAAAAATATGATAGACTCAATTGAAATTAGATGTCAGTATAGTTAGAGACACAAAAGATGTATTCCCTACTCCTAAACGTACTATGAATGTTCTTTTAACAGCTTCAAAAACCTAAAAGTATAACATATCGAACATTCGCACAAATTTTAACACTTGTGAGGAGATCACAACGTTTTAAATCACCAAAAGATATAATTGCTTTAAAAAATTAAGGTGTTCATAAATCTCTTTTCTTATAAAACAGTTTATGTCAGAGAAACTGGATGATTAATAGTCATTAGAATCAGGAAACCTGAAATATATATGAAAGAGAAACAAATTGTATAAGCAGCTGTAAGTAAACATGAACATACACAGGATACACTATTTATATAAACTTGAACTAACCTGAACTAACCTAACTTTTTTCCATTTCTAATTTCTGTAAATAAATAAATAAACTCTGATTTTATAAAAATGGAAACTGTCGGTTTGTTACTACATCATACTCAGGTCCAAGTATAGGTTTTCTATTTAATAAGATTCTTAAATAAGGGATATATTTATAGAATACATTCCATACATGATTCTTAAATAAACATAAATTGATGATTTTAACATCTTTTGGTCACTTGTTAAGGGGACTTTTCACGAATAAAAATAGACTATGTTCAGAGATGACTAAATTTTGATTATAGTTAAATAATTATATACCAGGTGTACAAGTATGAAATGCGGATTTCAGACAACAGATGGTGCACCAATGTAATTTGTGCTATAAAGATTTGACACTGCGCCATTTTGTTGTGTCATCAACAAGTGTTAGACGCGCACGAGTGATAAATTGAAAAGGTGTGTGCATAGTGTTGTGTCGTGTTCAATATGTCGAAATTTATACCGAACAATGAGCATTCGCGGACAGCATTAATTTTTTTTTTTCATTTGAAGAAAACTGCTGTTGAATCATACCGATTACTTCGAGAAGCTTATGGTGAACATGCTCTATCGCAAGATACGTGTGAACGATGGTTGCAGACAAGGAACCTGGAAAACCGCCAAAAAAATACGAAGATGTGGAATTGCAAGCATTGTTGGACGAAGATGATTCGCAAACACAAAGACAACTCGCCGAGCAATTGGGCGTTAATCAACAAGCTGTTTCCAATCGGCTACGAGAGATGGGAAAGATTCAGAAGGCCGGTAGATGGGTACCACATGAGTTGAACGACAGGCAAATGGAAAAGTGCAAAAACACGTGTGACATTTTGCTCGCTCGGTACAAAAGGAAATCGTTTTTGCATCGTATAGTTACAGGGGATGAAAAGTGAATTTATTTTGAGAATCCCAA
Source organism: Pachyrhynchus sulphureomaculatus (assembly GCA_019049505.1). Classification (NCBI taxonomy): domain Eukaryota; kingdom Metazoa; phylum Arthropoda; class Insecta; order Coleoptera; family Curculionidae; genus Pachyrhynchus; species Pachyrhynchus sulphureomaculatus. Next base: position 202,238,560 of record CM032449.1, read on the forward strand.
ACGAAAAAAATCATGGGTAGACCCAGGCGCACCATCCACATCGACCGCAAGACGGAATCGCTTTGGCAGAAAGACGATGCTCTGTTTTTGGTGGGACCAGAGGGGCGTGGTCTATTATGAGCTAAACGTTACTAACAATAATTGACCGATTTGAACCGTTTGCTGCTTGAAAAAAGGCCTGAATAACGAAAGAGGCAACACAAAGTCATTTTTCTTCATGACAATGCTCCATCACATACGGCAAAACCAGTTCGCGACACGTTGGGAGCACTCAGCTGGGAAGTTCTACCCATGCGGCTTACTCACCAGACTTAGCTCCTTCTGATTACCACTTGTTTGCATCGATGAGTCACGCACTTGCTGAGCAGACTTTTGGTTCGTACGAAGTTGTGAAAAAATGACTCGATGAATGGTTCGCAGCAAAAGGGGAAGATTTTTACTGGCGTGGTATTCACAAATTGACCGAAAGATGGGAAAAATGTATAACAAGCGATGGAACATTCTTTGAATAAAGCACTTTTTATCAATCTTCCGAATTTAACATGTTTTTTTAGAAAAATTTTTTTTATACTTTTACACCTGGTATGTCTCCTATGGATACAAATATAAGCGAATTGTTGTTAACATAGATCAAAACTTTCAACATATATAGAGCAAATAAAGCCTGAATAAGTAGTTTTAGGCATAAATGCCTAGATTGACACCAGTAATATTTGAAAGTGCTCTTTTGGTACTGTAAATACCCCAATCTTACCAGGAGATACCCCTTATAGTAGTAAGAGATTTTAAACAAGATACGATCTGCGCCTGGTAATAAGGCATTATCGTATTAAAATTAACATTTGTCATACCAAAAATAGCCAAACATACAGATGAAAGTTCTTTGCACAATTATTTACATTTCAACCCCAATTTAAACTGTTATCAGTATAGATACATAGAAGTTACATTTTGACATTTACATTGTAACATTCATTTTGTTTTTTCTCCTTATAATTTACATTTTTTTCCCATTTTTATATCAAGCAGTGTTTACTAGCTTTTAAGCAGTGTAGTTCAGTCGGATTTTTGAACCATTTATATTACAGTGTGCAGGGCGGGTTGCCTGCTGGGTATATTAAATTCGTTTTTAACGCATCGATTATCTAGATTTTGTATCCGGGAAGTAGCCATCTTAAAGACGTGATTTATACGGAAGGGAGAAAAATATTTAAGGGTCCGGATGACAAGGCTTTTTTCCAAGATGAAGCCGTAGTGAGCTTTTTTCCAACGAGTAGCCGTCGTAGGCGCTTTACATCATGTAGCCGTAGCGTGGTTCTTTTTCTCAGCCAAAGTAAGGGTTTTTTTTTAGAAAGCCGCCAGTAGGCTTCCGCTATCAAATAGCAATACTAATATTAGTGATGGAGTAGTGTGAAAACGGTTTTAGTGCTCAATTTAAGGCCTTTTTCTTTGAATCTGGTTTATTCGCAGACATTTAGGGTCCAAAGAAAAATTCAGTAGCCTAAAGTGAACTGAAGTAACCAAGGGGGAGACATCTGTGTTTTGAACATCTCACCGGGAGAGGCCTAGAAGCTCGTAGGAAAACCGTCAGTCACCAGAATATCCATCCGTAGACCCATTTTCCCCCAGATAAGTGTGTTTCGCATCGTATTGAACCGATAACTCGTGAAGTGAATCTCACGAATCTTTAACGTGTGTGTAGCAAAGTTTTAATCCTGATTTAAGGACTTTATTTGGCAATACCACCTATTAGGCTAAGGTTTTTTGTACTACAGGGTAATAACAGAACCACAAAAGTTAATACCCCACTCTTACCAGGAGATACCCCTTATAGTAGTAAGAGATTTTAAGCAAGATACGATCTGCGCCTGGTAATAAGGCATTATCGTTTTAAAATTAACATTTGTCATACCAAAAATAGCCAAACATACAGATGAAAGTTCTTTGCACAATTATTTACATTTCAACCCCAATTTAAACTGTTATCAGTATAGATACATAGAAGTTACATTTTGACATTTACATTGTAACATTCATTTTTTCTTAGATTTTAAGATCATGTTATGTTACTGTTTTTTCTCCTTATAATTTACATTTTTTTCCCATTTTTATATCAAGCAGTGTTTACTAGCTTTTAAGCAGTGTAGTTCAGTCGGATTTTTGAACCATTTATATTACAGTGTGCAGTGCGGGTTGCCTGCTGGGTATATTAAATTCGTTTCTAACGCGTCGATTGTCTAGATGTTTGTATCCGGGAAGTAGCCATCTTAAAGACGTGATTTATACGGAAGGGAGAAAAATATTTAAGGGTCCGGATGACAAGGCTTTTTTCCAAGATGAAGCCGTAGTGAGCTTTTTCCAACGAGTAGCCGTCGTAGGCGCTTTACATCATGTAGCCGTAGCGTGGTTTTTTTTCTCAGCCAAAGTAAGGGTTTTTTTTAGAAAGCCGCCAGTAGGCTTCCGCTATCAAATAGCAATACTGATATTAGTGATGGAGTAGTGTGAAAACGGTTTTAGTGCTCAATTTAAGGCCTTTTTCTTTGAATCCGGTTTATTCCCAGACATTTAGGGGCCAAAGAAAAATTCAGTAGCCTAAAGGGAACTGAAGTAACCAAGGGGGAGACACCTGTGTTTTGAACATCTCACCGGGAGAGGCCTAGAAGCTCGTAGGAAAACCGTCAGTCACCAGAATATCCATCCGTAGACCCATTTTCCCCCCAGATAAGTGTGTTTCGCATCGTATTGAACCGATAACTCGTGAAGTGAATCTCACGAATCTTTAACATGGGTGTAGCAAAGTTTTAATCCTGATTTAAGGACTTTATTTGGCAATACCACCTATTAGGCTAAGGTTTTTTGTAATACAGGGTAATATCAGAACCACAAAAGTTAGAACTTTTAGTTTAGTCATTAATAAACCTTTTTTTCTTGTCTAAGGCTATTGTTTCACTGTACCACCTATTTTACTTTTCAGGACAAAAGGGTTGTACCGTATCAAAATTTTCCTTAACAACTACATAACCCCTTCAGTATTTTTTCATTTTTTTAGCTGAAGTTAGATCCTTTTTATTTTAAAATGAATGGTGCCCAAAATTTGTACAACCAAAAATATTAAACAACTATAGAGACTATTTCCAAAAGACGTACAAAAATTATCTTTTACCCCATATTATTCTACCAAAAAAAACTGAGCTAGTGTATGTTTAATTTCTTTAGTTCGTTTAATATTAATTCCCACTCAATCCATTCCCAGAAATTATAAAAAAAAGTATAGAAAGGAGGGGCCACAAAAATAGCGCCTCAATATGCGGGCAAAAGTGAAAGGCCACAACATCTCAACCCCAATTTAAACTATTATCAGTATAGATAACTAAAAATTTGGTTTATACCTAATTTGGGATGCCTTTGATGTAAAGTTTATAAAAACAGTTTTTTTTTGGATTAAGTTTATCTTGTTTATTTTGAACTGCTACTGTCACACATGTAATATGCTCTGCAACTTATCGACAGCCGAAATAAATTAGTTATAGCATATGTAACCATTATCGTCTGAAATCATATATATTTAGACAATTTTTGTCATTACCGACCACTGATAAGTCGTTTACAAATATTAAAAATAGCAGAGACATTTAGTTTCTTCGACCTCACTCCAGAAATATCTGTGACTTGATCTCTATCCTCCGGATATTAGCGTATTCAATCACTACCTTTTCCTCTTAGGTCATAGTGTTCAATCTTCAATACTAACAGAGTATGGTTGAGAAAATCGAAACCCTGAAACGAGAGATTAAAGAAACAATCATAATTCTATATACATATATATATATATATATATATATATATATATATATATATATATATATATATATCAAGGATATTCTACAGCTAACGCTGTCTTCTTTCTCTCAGCCTTTCATTCCATCCGTTTCTATCTTCCCAGTCTCCATCTGTTAGACCCCTGTCCTTCATAGCCTCGTCCACATCGTCTCTCCACGATCGTCTGGGTCTTCCTCTTTTTCTTCTCCCTATAGGGCTCCACTCCGTTATTTTCTTTATCCCATTATCTTCGCTCCGTCTTATGTGTCCATACCATTTTAATCGTTTTTCTTCAATGGTGTTTGTTGCGTTCTCTTTGATGTTCATGCTGCTTCTTATTTCTTCATTTGTTATTCTCTCCATACGTGTCACTCTACTCCACCTCTACCGCGTTAATTTTAGATTTATTTATTTTGTTGATCGTCCATGTTTCTGACCTGTATGTCATTATGCTTTGTATTACTGATTTGTATATGCATGTTTTGTTTCTCTTTGTAATGTGCTTGCCCCACAGGATCGAATTTAATTGTCTTATGCATGTCCGTGTTTGTCCTAATCTAGCTTTAATCTCTTCTTCTGATGTTGCGTTTTTTGAAATGATGGTTCCTAAACATTTAAATCTATCGGTTCCTTTGATTATTGTTTCGTTATCGACTTCTAGATTCTCCACGTTTCCCTCCTTTGTTGTTAGATATTCCGTTTTATCAAAGTTTATTGCTAATCCTGCTTTAGTGTATTGTTCTTTCAGTTCTTACCATATACTGAAGTCTTCCTCATCTTGCGCTATGATTACTTGGTCGTCTGCGAAACTTAGAGTATATAAGTAATCTTCTCGTATTGGGACTCCTATTCCACTACATTCTTGCTTCCATTTTTTTAATGTTTGTTCGAGGTATATTTTGAATAGTGTGGGGGATGTAGAGTATCCTTGTAATAGGCCTTTTGAGTCTCTTCCCTATTTTATGTCCTATTTTTATGTTCACTGTGTTGTTTTCGTAGAGAGCTTTTACTGCGTATATTAGTTCTTTGTCAATGCCTATTTCTTTCATTGCGTCCCATAATCTTTGTCTTGGTACTGAGTCATAGGCCTTTCTTATGTCTATGAAGGCTAAATGAACTTCTCTATTCTTTGCCAGTTTTTTTTCCATTGTTTGTTTGATAGTGTATATGTGGTCTATACATGATTTTCCGACCGTAAAGTCTGCTTGGTCTTCTCCAATTTTTCCTTTTATATTTTCCTCTATGATATTTTTTAATAATTTTTCCATACAAACGTCCCATATTCGATATTATGCTTAGGCCTCTATAGTTTGTGCATTTTCTGCGGTCTCCCTTTTTAGATATAGATACTATATAGGTTTTTGACCATTCCTCTGTTATTTTTTCTCCATTTATCGCTCTGTGGAACGTGTTTCTCAGCATTAGATGTAATTTAATAGACCTGTACTTAATCATTTCATTTACCACACCCCCAGGCCCTGCAGTTTTATTATTTTTGAGTGTTTTTATTGTCTTCTTTACTTCCTGATAGCTTAGTTCTATCTCTTTTTTTTTTCCTTATTCTGTTTTTCTTCAGGGTTCTCTTCCTGGAATTCTTGTCTGTCTTCTCTTAGCAGCTTCTTATAATATTCTTCCCACTCGCTTTCTGGGATATACTCTATATACATCTTCTCTCTATTGTTGGTCCTTAATGCTTTAATTATTCTCCATGACTCTGTGCTTCTAGTTCCTCCTATATACTGTTCTACATGTTCGCACGATTTTTCCCATCTTTCGTTCTTTTCTTTGTTTATCATCCTCCTCGTTTCTGCATTTTTCTCTTTATATTTCTGTAGATCTTCTTCTGATTTTGTATTCAGCCATTTTTGTATAGTCTTTTTTTCTCCTTTATAGATTCTTTGGTTTTTTCACAGATTCTAATTTTATTTTTCTTATTCTCGTTGTCTTCTTTACCTAATGCTTCTAGAGCCACCTGTTTGATGCATTCTTTTATGTGATCATACATCTGTTGGAGATTATCGTAGTTAAATTCATTTAATTTTTGATCTAATTGCCGTCTGTATAAGTCTCTTATCGTTACGTCTTGCAGTAAGTGTATTTTGTATTTTATTTCTTTGTCTGCTTTTTTTGTTACCTCGAACATTCTAACAATATTAATAAGAATATGAGTTGTAGTCTGCTACAAATATCGAAACCGAATATCACGCTGGGTTAAGGTTCCGTGGTATAGTTTTGAAAAGTAAAGACCCCTGAAGATGCCTCGAACGTGAACTAGTTTCTTTAATTTGCTACGCTATAATATCGAAAATCGTGAATTTTCATCTTATTAAGTCCGTGAAAGCTTCCGTTCTATATAAATAAAAGACCGTTTTGTTATACAAATTTAAAAAATAAATAATTACTCATCATTTCACACAGTAAAACAATCCTCACTATAAAAAAAAATTAAGAAATTTTCTGTGAAAAAAGAGAAGAATAGCTTTAATTAATTTCCATGATGATTTAAATTAGTCCAAAGAGTTACGTAAAATCATAAACAATCAACTACAAGCGAAACCTTCACAGAATGCCGGTGCTGCAATGTGCAGATATAGCGTACTAAAACAATGTAACAACTACGAGGGTGGATTGAAAAGTCTTGTAGAAATAAGATAAATAACATCTTTTAGCAAAAACAAAAATTTATTTCCCAACGTAGTCTCCATAGAGCTCAATACATTTGGTCCAGCGAAATTCCAATTTTTTTTTTTCCCTCATAAAAAACATGTTTCGAACTTTTCCTAATATTGGTTCACATCATAGATAACCTCTTCACTCTACGAAAATGTCGTACCCACAAGCCAATTTTTGAGGTTAGGAAATAAAAAAAAAGTTACTTGGGACCAAATCTGGAGAATACGGTAGGTGGTAAACTATTTCGAAGCTTACCTCGTGCACTTTTCCTATTGCAACTGCCGATATGTGAGCGGGCACCTTGTCCTTGTGAAGGAGCACTTTTTTTCCCACTAATCGTGGCCGATTCTGCTTCAACTCACTATGTAAACAGTCCAAGAACGTTGCTTAATAAGAGCTAGACATTATTTTACCGTTTTCTAAATAAATATTCAATGGTGATAATACCTTGTGAGTTCTAAAAAGCAGTTTCCATCACTTTTCACGACGATAAAACTGTTTCCGCTGTTTTCAGTACACTTTCACCTTCGCCAACCCACTATTTTGACTGAAGTTTTGTCTCCGAAGTGTAATAGAAGTCTGTTAAACGGTGCCAAAAGTCCTTCAGAACATGCTGCAATTTTTCCGAATACGATTTGGAAACATCCTTCCTTGTGCGTTTTTGGCCTGAAGTCAAAAACGCGGCCCATCATGCACTCAGCTGTTTCATTTTAGAACGGAAATTAGGTAGGTCGTTCATATAAGATGCCTATAATCTACTTTATTTATAAACAATTTAATTTTTCAAAAGGCGTTTTTTGAGCTTAAAAATGTGAATAACTGCGGCTATATAGGTCGGATCGAGACAAAAAAAACTAAACTCTGCATAATGAAGTATTTAAATCGCTCAATTGTGTACATAACCTACAAAATTGAAAAAACAGAAAAAAATCTGTATTTTTTTTTTCATTTTATTGTACATGTCGACTATCTCGCCTATCTCCCATTATCTAGGCTTATATCGCCTTATCTATCATTGTTTCACCTTCTCTCCAATTATGGCACCTTAATTCCCATAATCTCGCCTTATATCAAATTATGGCACCTTATCTCCCATTATCTCACCTATCTCCCATTATCTAGGCTTATATCGCCTTATTTATCATTGTTTCACCTTCTCTCCAATTATGGCACCTTAATTCCCATTATCTCACCGATCTCCGATTGTCTAGGCTTATATCGCCTTATCTATAATTTTTTTCGCCTTATCTCCAATTATGACACCTTATTTCCCATTATCTCGCCTACCTCCGATTATCTAGGCTTACATTGCTTTATCTATCATTGTTTCGCCTTATCTCCAATTATGGCACCCTTATTTCCCATTATCTCACCTACCTCCGATTATCTAGGCTTATATGGCCTTATCTATCATTGTTTCGCCTTATTTCAAATTATGGCACCTTACTTCCCATTATCTCGCCTATCTCCCATTATCTTGGCTTATATCGCCTTATCTATCATGGTTTCGCCTTATCTCCAATTATGGCACCTTAATTCCCATTATCTCACCTACCTCCGATTATCTAGGCTTACATTGCCTTATCTATCATTGTTTCGCCTTATCTCCAATTATGGCACATTATTTCCCATTATCTGGCCTATCTCTCCCATTATCTAGGCTTATGTCGCCTCATCTATCATTATTTCACCCTGTTTCCAATTATGGCACCTTAATTTCCCATTATCTCACCTATCTCTGATTATCTAGGCTTACATTGCCTTATCTATCATTGTTTCGACTTGTCTCCAATTATGGCACCTTATTTCCCATTACCTGGCCTATCTCCCATTATCTGGGCTTATATTGCCTTATCTATCATTATTTCGCCTTCTCTAGACTTACGGCACGTTATCTCCCATTATGTCGCCATATTTCCCATTATCTAGTCATATATTTCCTTGTCTATCATTGTTTCTCCTTATCTCCAATTATGGCACCTTATTTCCAGTTATCTCGCCATATTTCCCATTATCTAGTCATATATTTCCTTGTCTATCATTGTTTCTCCTTAAATCCAATTATGGCAACTTATTTCCCATTATCTCGCCAGTCTCCCATTATCTAGGCTTATATCGCCTTATCTATCATTGTTTCGCCTTATCTCAAATTATGGCACCTTTATTTCCCCTTACCTCGCCTATCTCCTATTATTGCTTATATCGCCTTATCTATCATTTTTTCGCCTTATCTCCAATTATGGCACCTTAATTCCCATTATCTCACCTATCTCCGATTATTTAGGCTTATATCACCTTATCTATCTTTTTTTCGCCTTATCTCCAATTATGGCACCTTATTTCCCATTATCACGCCTATCTCCCATTATCTAGTCTTATATCGCCTTATTTATCATTGTTTCACCTCATCTCCAATTATGGCACCTTAATTCCCATTATCTTAACTATCTCCGATTATCTAGGCTTATATCGCCTTATCTATAATTTTTTCGCCTTATCTCCAATTATGGCACCTTATTTCGTATTATCTCGCCTATCTCTCAATATCTAGGCTTATGTGGCCTTATCTATCATTGTTTCGCCTTATCTCCAATTATGGCACCTTATTTCCCATTATCGCGTCATATTTCCCCATTATCTAGGCTTATATCGCCTTATCTCTCATTATTTCGTCATATCTCTAGTCAGGGCACGTTATCTCCCATTATCTCGACTATCTTATTATCTAGGTTTATATCGCCTTATCTATCATTAGTGAACCGATCGGCTTGAAACTTTCATAAAATATGTTTTTTGCTTTAGTAAAAATGATCAAAAAAACTCGTTGGTTGTTATTTTTGAATAATAAACAAATGTAAAAGAAACGCTTAAAATGACTCCAATATTTTTTTTAATTGCATGGGAACGCTGGCGTCAAGACCTAAATTTTGAGAAAAAAAGATCCATTTTGGACCAAATGGACAAATTCAATTGTGCCCACTGGGTTTTTGAACCCAATTTTCAGGGTATTTTTGCTATAAAAAGCATATTTTCTGAGAGTATCAAGTCGACCTGTACAATAAAATGAAAAAAAAACAGTTTTTTGTCGGTTTTTTCAATTTTGTAGGTTATGTACACATTTGAACGACTTAATACTAACGAGGATTTGTTGAAAATTTCATTACGAAGAGTCTGGTTTTTTTTTGTCTCGATCCAATATACGAGGATGGACTGAAAAGTTCGCGGCCTCACCTAAAAGTAATTATAATATTTTTATTATAGTACCCTCAATAAGTTCATACCTTCTTTGGTTATCACAGTGTAAAATTTTGTTTTAGTAGAATTTGTGGTTTTTAGGTTAGAACGAGTTTAGTGAGACCAACTGCAACGTTTTTGGAAAAATGGAAAAAATTGAACAATGTGCGGTCATCAACTATCTGTTTAAAAAAAGATTAACACCAAAGGAGATCCACGATGATATGAAAACAACACTAGGGGAATCTGCTCCGTCATATACCACTGTGAAAAGATGGGTTGCAGAATTTAAACATGGACGAGAGAGTATTGAAGATGACCCTCGCTCCGGCCTGCCCTTGACGTCTACGACTGAAGAAAATATCGGCAAAGTGTATGATCTCATATTGAAAGACCGTAGATTAACTATCAGGAAGATTGCAGACAATAAAGACATCTGGTATAAACGAATACAAAACATCATTCCCAACGAACTCGCATGTTCTAAGGTTTCCGCTAGGTGGGTCCCCAGATTGCTTTCAGTTGTACAAAAAAAAATTTGACTCACGATTTCTCGCGACTGTTTGGAGATATTTGAGGGTGATCCACAAGATTTTCTTAACAGGTTTGTGACAATGGACGAAACCTGTGTTCACCACTATACTCCAGAGTTAAAACAACAATCCAAGTGGTGGAAAAAATCTTCTGAACCGACCCCAAAGAAAGCAAATTCTGTCTGCTGGAAAAGTGCTGGCGTCAGTTTTTTGGGATGCTAAAGATATTATTATGGTGGACTACCTTCCGAAAGGCGAAGCAATAACTTCGACTTACTATTGCACCTTTTTGCGTAGTTTACGTTAAGAAATTAAAGAGTAACGCCCAGGATTACTGAGAAAGAAAGTTTTGTTCCTTCAGGACAACGCTCGCGTTCAGACGACTGTTGAATCTATGGCTCAAATTCGTAATTGTGGTTTCGAATTGCTAATCCACCCGGCTTATTCTCCTGATTTGGCACCTTCGGACTTTCATCTGTTGCCAAATCTAAAAAATACACCTCGGTGGCCAGAAATTTTCATCAAATGAAGAAGTCGAAGCTGAAGTTAACCAGACTTTGAGGAAATCTTTTTTTCCAACAGTTGTGGAAGTTTTGGAAAGCAGGTGGAAGAAGTGCATAGAGCTACGTAAAGATTAAGTCGAAAAATAAAAATATTTTTTTACGTATTTTATTTTGTTTTCTTGACTAGGCCGCGAACTTTTCAATCCATATATAACCGGAGTTATTCGCATTTTAAGTTCAAAGATCGCGTTTGAAAACTATAAACAAAGGAGCACAAGTTTTTTGAGGTCCAAAACTCAGGACAATACTCCTAGTGACACCCCAGAGAGGATAAAATCATAATATTGCTGTATCTAAATGCTTTTCAGTAAAGGTCGAAAAAAAATTTGTTGAAAACTCATTTGGGGTGTGTTTTGTGAAGTCATTGATCATTTTATACCTCCGTAACAAATATTTTTATTTTAAAAGCAATCAACGTACGGTGCACTAATTGCACAAGTCCGACTTGCACTTGGCCGGTTGTTTATTTGTGAATTCTAATCTATATAAATCATAATTGATTAATAAACTGCTTCAATACCAACTACTTTATAATTAGCTCAAGAACACATACATATTAACCGAAATAATTGAGCTAGTTTTTGGCAGGTACAATGCTAAGATGCTCCATTAGCTATACTATCCTAGCATTACGCAATCACCTATTGTATTGTCATATTGCTCTAAGAAAATTGCATTAACGGTATTTTTAATTACTCATATGATAGGATTAAGTGATTTACGGTGATTTACAATAAAATCTATGATTTAGGCGGAATACCAGAAAGCTGGTTAATGTCTGCGTTTATAACGATCCCAAAAAATGCAGACACTAAAAAATACGAAGAATATTGTACAATTAGCCTTATCGTCATCTTTTAAACACTTTCTGAAAATCATTTACAGAAGAATATATAAATGGTGTGGAGAAAACATGTCAGCTACACAATTCGGCTCTAGTGATGCCATGGGAACCAGAGAATCCTTATTTTCTATGCAGGTTTTGATTCAGCGATGTAGAGACGTCAATTGTAACGTATATTTGTGCCCTATCGACTACCAAAAGACCTTTGATAGAGTCCAACATGGTCGAAATTCTGAAAGACCTTAGGCTAAATGGAAAAGATCTGCGAATTATTAGGAACCTCCACCGGAAACAGATGGCATTTATTAAGGCAGAAGAGGGCATTCAGAAACAATATCGACTGAGCGTGGAGTAAGGCAGAGTTGTGTCTTGTCTCCACTATTGTTTAATATACATATACTCTTAGCAAATCTTCAGAGAGACACTAGAAGAGGCTGATGGGGCGTGAATAAATAATATTCGTTATGCTGACGATTATAGCTGATAACTTAAAGGGTCTATACATCTTATGATAAAAATAAACGTAGTCAGTAATCGATTAGTAATTGAACTTGGTACATGGTAATCAGCAAGTCTTTGGTTCCTACTACCTTGTTGATGGTTAACAATCAACAAGGTAGTAGTAACAATCAACAAATACAAAGAACTCCATAATATACTTCCCTCGTGTCCGTGGTTAATATTACGGATCTGGGGGTTAAGTTTGATTCCGCACTGAGTTTTATTCCTCATATAACCGAGGTAACGTCTAGGTCTCTGAGGATGCTTGGATCCATTAAGCCTTGCTCATCAGAATTTTCATCCATTACCTCTATAAAAATGCTGTACTGCTTGTTGGTTAGGCTTCTCTTGGAATATTGCTCATGTGTGTCGAACCCACCTTTTGCTTGCCATGCTACGAATTTGGAGCTTGTTCAGAGTAAATTTCTACGTCATATTAATTTTAAATTCTTTAACAATGATTCTTTTAGTTATTCAAAACTGACATCTATATTAAACTTGAATACCCTATCTAACTGGACAGTTCAGCGCGATCTTGTAATGTTCTTTAAAATTTTAAATTCCATTGTAAATTGTCCAGAACTTTTATCTCAGATTAATTTGTATGCACCCTCTAGACATACTAGATCAACGTTGTCCTTCTTCAAACCATATCATAAGACAACCTACGGAGCTAATACCTTCATGACAAGATCTATGGACATTGTAAATAGCTGCCCATCACTGGACTTGTTCTCCAGCTCCTTATCTCTTTTTAAGAGGTAGATCGGGGTTCTTTTCTGAATTTCTTAGTTTTAGCCTTTAGTTTTAAGAAGTTTTAAGTAGTTTAGGTGTCATTTATAGATGTAAACTTTTGTATTTTGTCTTTATGAGTTAATGGGCCTGTCCCGTAAATAAATAAAAAAATATATATTTATATCTAGGTACCATGATAATCGAGCAGTGGGATTACTCGCAGGAATTTCGTTGCCGTATCGAAGCTAGAGCAGTGTTTCTCAAAAGGACATCACTTTTCAAAATCTCAGCAATAAAATTATGCAGAAAAATAGGACTCCTAAGATGTTATGTCTTCTTCTTAACGGTACGGAAACTTGGGCGCTGACTGAAGTCACTTCTAGGAAACTTGAAGCATTGGAATTATCGCGCTATATCGCAGAATTTTGAAAATTTCTTATACTGACCATATTACTAACGAGGATATCTTACGTTGCATAAACAAGAAACTGGAAACTATTAAAGTGAGAAAATTTGAGTATTTAGGACACATAATAAGAAATTCCTACAGATATGGATTACTACAGCAAATACTCCAAGGGAAGATTTTAAAAAAGGGGACCAGGACGCAGGTATATCTCCTGGCTAAACAATCTGCGAAATTAGTTCTCTACAGATACTACCGGTCCTTTAAGAGCTGCAGTAGATACAGTAATAACAGCCAGAATGATTGACAACATTCGAACCGAATAGGAACTTTAAAAAGACGATATGAGAAAGAGAAAGATATGAGAAGATGAAAGAAAGTTGATTATATTGGACATCATCATAAGGACGAGTTGATTTAAATTGTTTCATCTTGTAACTTCCAATAATAATAATAATAATATGAATATTTAGAATATTTAGGAGCAGATTTAATATACAGGGTGAGTCAACGATAGAGTAAAGTTCATTGTTTCGGGAATGACGAAAAAATGTTAAATACAATAGTTTTAGGGAATATTAAGGTGCACAGTTTAAAATTATTTTTGAGTATACAGGGTACTTCAAAAAAGTGTGGCCGATATAACAAATGTTTTTTTAAAATGAAACATCCTATTTTCTAATTTATTTTTAAATTCTGCGTAAAATTTTATTTTCATTGATAATATTATATACATATACCTAGTAGCTTTTCTAATATTTCAATTGTTTTTAAAAAAATACTAATTTTCAGTTTTGTAAAAAATTGCTAGTAGCGCCATTGTTTCTGAAGGTGGAATACTCATAATTGGTACAAGCGTTCTATAGAGATGAAAAAAATATACATGTGTAAAGAAATTTCAGTTAGCTGCTACCAGGTGTTCAAAATAAATTTATACATTTCGACTATTTTAAATTGAAAAATCTCAAATTTTTTAAATAACACACCCTGTATATTATTATTTTTTCTTATAGATTTTACAGTATATTATATACCTATTTCTAATAGTTCAATTTTTACTCTTGTTTTTATACACTTACGCTATAACATCATAGTTGCCAAGATAAAACAAAAATGTAGGCACTGTCAAATTTCGGTACATATCTATTAAGCAAGTAAAAATAGTTTTAATTTGTTGTAGTAAGTGACGTATAAAGGTAATAGTTATGGATTTTCCTAAAAATGAATTAATTGATATGGTTTATATACTGGGCGAGGCGGGAAAAAAATTGTATTTTGGCAGTAAGGCTTTACGGAGCGAAGTACCCTAATAGATGTATACTATCTAAAAAATCTTTTTTAGTTCTTAATGGAACGGTTTGATGGTAGTGGTAGCGTTAAGTATACGAAACGGAAAGTAGTAAACCAGAATGCTACCAATTAGGAAAAAGAAACGGAGATTTTACTTCATGTTGAAAATTTTTTATTCAAAATAATGTTTTCTGATGAAGCTACTTTTTGCAGTAACGGAGCAGTTAACAGCCATAACATGCATTATTATTCAACAGTTAATCCATTTTGGGTCCGGGAAATTCAGAACCAAAACCATTGGTTGCTTAATGTATGGTGTGGAATACTTTTTCGAATTATTGGTTCGTATTTTTTCCGCGAACCGCTTAACGGGCCTAGATATCTAAATTTTTTGCGAAACGAATTAACCCAGTTTCTCCAAGAAGTTTATAACTTTGACAGGGAACAAGTGTGGATTCAACAAGATGCTCCTGCTCATTACCACCGGGAAGTTCGGGCATTTTTAAACTATCGTTACCCACAAAAATGGAACGGTGCCCCCCTCGATCAGGTGACTTAACATCTTTAGACTTCTTTTTGTGTGGCTACATTAAAGATCGTGTTTATGTGAATCCCCCTACAACACCAGTAGATATGGAAAATAGGATACGGGATGCGTGCAGGACAATAACACCCTTTATGCTAAGGAAATTGAAGGAAAATATAGTAAAACGACTAAACATGTGTATTCAAGTGGACGGGCATCTTTTTGACCATTTATTACGTCATAACAATTAATCGTTAGATAAGTTAAACTATATTAAAATTATTATTAACTATTTGTTTATGTGTTCACAATAGCGTAAGTGTATTAAAAACAAGGGTAAAAATTGAAAAAATCAAAATAAATCGAAAACTATTGGAAATAGGTATATGACATACTTAATAAAAGTTAGAGGGTTTTGTAAAATCTATCAAAAAAAATAATAATATACAGGGACTGTCATTTAAAAAATTTGAGGTTTTTCGATTTACAATAGTCGAAATGTATAAATTGAATTTGAATGCCCTGTATCATCTAACTCAAAGTTCTTTACATATATCTTTTTGTTCATTTCTATAGACCGCTCGTACCAATTATGAGTATTCCACCTTCAGAAATAATGGCACTATTGGCAATTTTTTACAAAACTAAAAACTAGTATTTTTTTTAAAAAAATTAAATAGTAGAAAACCTACTAGGTATAGGTATATAACATTATTAATAAAAAAAACTTATAAAATTTTACGCAGAATTTAAAAATAAATTAGAAAATAGGATGTTCCGTTTCAAAAAACATATTTTATGTCGGCCACACTTTTTTGAAGTACCCTGTATACTCAAAAATAATTTTAAGCTGTGCACCTTACTATTCCCTAAAACTATTTTATTTAACATTTTTCGTCCTTCCCGAAACAAATGAGATAATGAACTTTACTCTATTGTTGACTCGCCCTGTACAATAATAGTTTCCACATATACAGAGAAATAATTGACGAAGTAGCCTGCTTGATAAAGCAGGCTACTTCGTCAATTATTACTACTACTTACAAGATTCTCAATATCTCAAATTGAAAACAAATCTAGATGTAAATTGGTTACTATTCCTTAAAACAATGTTATTATTGACGTAATAGTAAACAAGAAAAATATTTCAGTTCACTTATTACATAATAAACTTTGTTTATATATATTTTTAATTGCATAATCTATATTGCTCTTTCATCTTAAATTATCGTTCGATATCAATTTCAAAAATTTACTTTCATTACTGATTGATAATTAAGTTCCATCACTCAAAGTGATAGACCGGATGCAACGCTTATTTCTATGATAAAAAAAATTACATATCTATTTGATTATGATTTAGAATCAGTTTATCTGGGTCACAACATAATCAAAATAACCGGCCAAGTGCAAGTCGGACTTGTGTAATTAGTGTTCCGTACGTTAATGGGTTTTAACATAAACATTTTTGTTACGGAGGTATCAAATGATTGATGACTTTTCAAAACAATATACAAATATATATATATATATATATATATATATATATATATATATATATATATATATATATATATATATATATTGTAACATTCATTTTTTCCTAGATTTTAAGAGTATGTAATGTTACTGATTTTTCGCATTATATTGTACTTCTTTTCATCTTTGTATCGAGCAGTGTATTTCAGCAGAATTTTCTAGCCGCGCAGTGCGGGTTTCCGATCGAATCTATCGAATTCATAGTACGCCGGGATTGGTCAAATGTTTGTTTCCGGAGTTTGGTTCCGGCGTCACCATTTTAGAGACAGAGTTCTCACGGCTTATTTAAGGGTCCGGAGAGCGCGAATCTAGGCTTACTTCCACCAAGCCGCCGTGAAGGCTTACTTCCACCCAGCCGCCGAGAGGCTTACTTCCATCAAGCTGCTGAGAGGCTTAGTACCATCAAGCCGCCGAGAGGGCTCATTTCCACCAAGCCGCAGTAGAGGCTTCTGGCAATATTTACGAGAGCCAAGTTAAGCACGAGTTTTTTTTTAACGTAAAGCCGTAGTGGGCTTTGTGTGTTTTCTACATGGAGTAGCCAAAGTAGGCTCTTCTCATAAGTGTGATGGAATGTGTGAAATCGGTTTTGTGTTCCATTGAAGGCCTAGAAGCCCGTAGGAAAACCGTAAGTTACCAGAACATACATCAGTAGATCTATTTCCCGCAAATAAGTGTAATACAATTTGAACTGATAAATCGTGAAGTGAATATCACGACTCTTCGATTTCGGGTGTAGTAAAGTTTTAGAAATAAAATGACTGATTTAGGAACTCTAATTTTAATAACTACTGTTTAGGCTAGAATTTATGTAATTCTTAAAACTGCAAGGGTTGGAACTTTTATTTTAAAATCATGAATAAATTTTCTTTTTGTTGGTTAAAGCTAGTGTTTCACTGTGCACCTATTTTTCTTTTCAGGATAAGAAGGGTTGTACTAGACTAATTCTTTTACTAATAACCGTATAACACTTCAGTATTTTTTCATTTTTTTAGCTGAAGTTAGATCCTTTCTATTTTAAAATGAATGGTGCCCAAAACAAAAAAAAAAAAATAGTACAAATACCATAAAAAAAAATAATTCCAAAAAGACGTACAACAATTATCTCTTACCCATATTTCTCTACCAAGGAAAACTGAGCTAGTGTTTGTTTAATTTCTTTAGTTCTTTTAAAATCACTATTCACTCAATACCTTCTCAGAAATTAAAGCGGGGCTGCAAGAAAATTGCGCTCAAGCGTGGGACAAACCACTTTTCACAGGGTACAAAAAATGACGTCACAAAGTGCGGGCAAGTTCACAGGTTACAATATATATATATAAAGTTTAGCGTTGGTTCCTGAACTGAACGTCCACAAAACTAAGATCATGGTAGTGGATCATCGATTAAACAGGAACTGACTTGACTTTCAAAATAGGCCATTTTGAGGTAGTAGATCGCCATATGTATCCGTGGTCGATGATAACAAATGATGGATCCTTGGAGATGGAAATTAGAAGAAGATGCGAAATGACCAAAACATTCATGAATACACTCAACAAACTAAGGAAAAGTATTATCAGTAAACAACTAAAAATAAGATTGATGTGCTGTGTGATTTTTCCCATATTAATGTACGGATGTGAAGCTTGGTGACTAAAATAGAAAGAAAAGAAAAAGATTTAAGCCACAGAGATTTATTGCTGGAGAAATATGTTGAACATTCCATGGACTGTTCATCGTACTAATGTATCAATAATTAGAGAATTAAAAATCAAAAATCATTTACTTAGTGAAATCTATCTTCGCATGCCAAGGTAGATTGGATACATAACGAGGAAACCTCCAGATAACATGGAAAAATTGGCGAGATAAAGTGAAATTGAAGGCAAAAAACCACGCGGCCGCTCACCAACGAGATGGATCGACGAAATTACCAATATGACAAACGAATCCATGCACACACTAATTACAAAAGCACAAGACCGACAAAACTGAAAACAATTAATGCATAATGCAATATTGCCCACCACATCCCAACAGAGAGATTAGGACTGAAGAGGATATGTATGTATATATATATATATATATATATATATATATATATATATATATATATATATATATATATATATATATATATATATATATATATATATATATATATATATATATATATATATATATATATATATATATATATATATATATATATATATATATATATATATATATATATATATATATATATATATATATATGTGAATCGCTTTTTCCGCACTCGTGCCGCTCCTGGAGCGCTTTAGGGACTTCCCTGCAGCACGTGAGCTAGACCCACAAAAAAAAAAAAAAAAAAAAACCTAGTAGGTTTTCTAATATTTCAGTTTTTTTTACTAGTTTTTAGTTTTGTAAAAAATTGCCAGTAGTGCCATTATTTCTGAAGGTGGAATACTCATAATTGGTACGAGCGTTCTATAGAAATGAACAAAAAGATATATGTAAAGAACTTTGAGTTAGATGATACAGGGCATTTAAATTCAATTTATACATTTCGACTATTGTAAATTGAAAAACCTCAAATTTTTAAATGGCAGTCCCTGTATATTATTATTTTTTTCTGATAGATTTTACAAAACCCTCTAACTTTTATTAAGTATGTCATATATCTATTTCTAATAGTTTTCGATTTATTTTGATTTTTTCAATTTTTACCTTTGTTTTTAATACACTTACGCTATTGTGAACACATAAACAAATAGTTAATAATAATTTTAATATAGTTTAACTTATCTAACGATTAATTGTTATGACGTAATAAATGGTCAAAAAGATGCCCGTCCACTTGAATACACATGTTTAGTCGTTTTTTTTACTATATTTTCCTTCAATTTCCTGAGCATAACTTCCCGGTGGTAATGAGCAGGAGCTCCATCTTGTTGAATCCACACTTGTTCCCTGTCAAAGTTATAACTTCTTGGAGAAACTGGGTTAATTCGTTTCGCAAAAAATTTAGATATCTAGGCCCGTTAAGCGGTTCGCGGAAAAAATATGAACCAATAATTCGAAAATTTAATATTCCACACCATACATTAAGCGACCAATGGTTTTGGTTCTGAATTTCCCGGACCCAAAATGGATTAACTGTTGAATAATAATGCATGTTATGGCTGTTAACTGCTCCATTACTACAAAAAGTAGCTTCATCATATATATATATATATATATATATATATATATATATATATATATATATATATATATATATATATATATATATATATATATATATATATATATATATATATATATATATATATATATATATATATGTATATGTATGTATATATATATATATATATATATATATATATATATATATATATATATATATATATATATATATATATATATATATATATATATATATATATATATATATATATATATATATATATATATATATATATATATATATATATATATATATATATATATATATATATATACATATACATATATATGCATATATATATATATATATATATATATATATATATATATATATATATATATATATATATATATATATATGTTTACTAGCAATGCCCGCGGCTCTGCTAGCGTGGACTTGATTCACTACTATTGTCACTGCTTATTCCTTATATTACCTAACGTAATAAAATATCTGCCATTATTTCTCCTTATCTCCCATTATCTCTACATAATTTCCATTATCTAGGCTTATCTCTGCTCATCTCCCATTATTTCTCCTTATCTCCCCTTATCTCCCATTATCCCACCTTATCTCCCATTATCTAGGCTTATCTCGACTTATCTCGCAATATTTCTCCTTATCTCGCATTATTTCCCCTTATCTCCCATTATCTCACCATAACTCTCATTATCTAGACTTATCTCCCATTATCTCTCCTTATCTCCCGTTATCTAGGCTTATATCGCATTATATAGAACATATGTATAAATTTATAAAAACACGTCAATCGGATAAGGTTCTCTCAAAAACACAAAGGCGCACTACTAACGGACAGATACACAGACAGAGACCACGTTGGATTTTAATTAAAATGGTTCTCAAGTGATAAGCGCACTAACGGACAGATAGACAGACAGAGAGACGTTGGATTTTATATAAATGATATTCTTTACAACATGATATTATTCCATATTTAATGGTTTAGGCAGTGTATTGCAAGAGAACGCCCTAACGGTAACCTTTTTTCCGACTTTATTCACTATTATCCTCACCGCTTATTCTTTATGTTACCTAACGCAACAAAATATATCCTATAACCTGGCCAGAGAGCATATGTAAGTTTCAAAAAAAAATCACGTAACGCACTAAGGACAGACAGACAGAGAGAGACGTTGCATTTTATATACATTATAGATAGATATCCTGGCCAGAAAACATGTATGTTTTAAAAAAAAGCACGTAAATCGGATAAGTGGTTCTCTAGTGATAAGCGCACTAACGGACAGACAGACAGACAGGCGTTGCATTTTATATATTATAGATATAGATTATTATTTTTATCTAACCTGGCCAAAGAATATATGTATGAATTTAAAAAAAGACACATAAATTGGATAAGTGGTTCTCACGTGATAAACGCACTAATGGACAGACAGAGAGACATTGCATTTTACATATATATTATAGATTATAGATATTCTCTGCTACATAATATTGTTCTATATTTAATGGTTTAGGCTATGTATTGCAAGGGAATGCGCTAGCGGCAAACTTTTTTCCGACTTCATTCACTATTATCGTCACTGCTCATTCCTTATACTACCTATCGTAATAAAATATAGCCTATAACTTGGCCAGAGAACATACATATGTTTTAATAAATAAAGTACGGAAATCGGATAAGCGCACTAACGGACAAACAGACAGACAGAGAGACGTTGCATTTATATATATATATATATATATATATATATATATATATATATATATATATATATATATATATATATATATATATATATGTATATATATATATATATATATATATATATATATATATGTATATATGTATATATGTATATATATATATATATATATATATATATATATATATATATATATATATATATATATATATATATATATATATATATATATATATATATTGAAGATTCTATTACCAGAAATAGTTTTCATAACAGTGTGAAAAAATATTTACGTAAACAACAAATCATCGCCTATGTAAAACCATATATGAGGCAGTAATTAACCTGTTTTAGTTACAAAGGATATATTATTTAGAGCGATCTCAAAATTCTTTTTTAGGATATCTTTTAAATAAAAGAAGATTAAAAAAGTTGACTCGTATCTGTGTGTAGCATCTGTAACCTGTTAAGGTTCAAGCCATATATCATAATGTTTTTGTCAGGAACTGAATAGTTTTAAAAATATTGTGTTAAATAGAAATGTAATCTGATTTATGATCACAAAAATTGATAGAAGCGAAATTTTCCCTTTCTTTTGGTTTATTAGATAAGATTGTAAAGAACACAAATTTTGTGCCCTCTTGAATCCAAATTCCTCTTAATATCGACTAATCGGCTGTCTGGTTGTTCATTCTATCGGACAAGTCGAATAAAAGCCTTTAACGTTGATCATTTTCCAAAATAAAATCAATAAATTTAGTTTGTTCTGGATGAAATAAGAGGAAACCTTCAAAAGGCAGACGCCGCCAATACCGAAGGACGAAGCTGGATCAGCTTTTTTTCTAGCCAAAAACGTTTTTTGAATAAATAAGACCGTAAGTCTTAAGTTATGGGTCCTACGAGCTATTTTTAGAAAATTTAGGACTTAATTAATAAAATATCAGGAGGGCAGATGCCTCCCTCGTACCCGAACAAGCCAAGGCATTTCCGAAGTTTAAAAAAAAATCGAAATTCTGATAGTATAGACGCTATTATAGGTTCTACATAAAATTCATACCGGATGACTGAAACTGTTATTTTTTAAATACTTTAAAGTTTATCTAAAGTTTTTTTACAGTGTATTAATAAAAGAAAAATTTTCCAGCATATTTTCTATAATAAAAAAGTACAAAAAATTTTTTTTAAAGTACTTACCGTATGAATTTCTTGCAATTCTCGGCATAATATTTCATAGAAAATATGAAATTAACCATTTTTGAACGTAATTATGCTTGAAGAATGCGGAAATTTTCATTTTGATGATAAAAGCTGGTATTACAAGTACCGATTTGGGCCTAATTGGGTCCATAGTAATACACCCAAACGATTTTGCTCATTGGAACTAGTTGTTCCGAATTCCACGAATTCTATACATATGAAAATGGTCAATTTACCCTCCCAATAGATAGGCTGTTCCAGAAATTGCATAAAAAAGTCTTTTTCGGGCCCATGGCGAAAGGCCCGAATGCAATAGCCCCTCGAGAATGGCAAATTTAGATTTTACGGGTCGAAAAACATAAAAAAATACAAATTTCAGTCATCCGGTACGAATTTTATGTAGGACCTATAATAGCGTCTATACTATCAGAATTTCGATTTTTTCTTAAACTTTGGAAATGCCTTGGCTTGTTCGGGTACAAGGGAGGCGTCTGCCCTCGTGATATTTTATTAATTAAGTCCTAAATTTTCCAAAAATAGCTCGTAGGACCCATAACTTGAGACTTACGGTCTTATTTATTCAAAAAACATTTTTTAAACTATCGATTTTTTTTCTTTTGAACATTGAGAATGTCTTGGCTTGTTCGGGTACAAGCGAGGCGTGTACCCTAGTGATATTTTGTCAATTAAAGCCTAACTTCTACAAAAATAACTTGGGCAAACTCGTAAACGCAAACGACCGTTTTTGGTTAGAAAAAGCGGGTCCATCTTCGTCCTTCAGTATTGGCGGCGATTGCCTTTTGCAGGATTCTTTTTATTTTATAAAGACCAAACTAAATTTATTGATTTTATATTGTTATTCATTTTTTGATCGACGTTTTTTGGGCCCTAAAGCTGGATCCGTTCTTGGCGGCGTCTGCCCTTTGGGGCGCTCGATTTTTTATTGTCAACAAATCTTATGGCACTTGATTAAAATGTTTAAACGAGAGTCCATTTTTGGATGTAGCATTTTGGGCCTTACCTGAGCATTCCAGGACAGGGGTCGTAAAATCAACGTTAAAGGCTTTTATTAGACTCTCCGATAGAATGAACAACTAGGCAAACGGTTAGTCGACAGGTCAAGATTTTAGGTCGCTCTCTTGGTCTATAATGATATCCTTGGTAAATATTCACTCAAATGCTTTTCTAGAAGTATTAGAATGTTTTTTATTTTTGATATATGTAGTATATTCTGCAATTTTATATTTGTCAACAATAACATTTTAAATATCATCGAGAAAACAATTAGTGCTCTTTTTATTTTATTATGTATCATCAGTTTTGCAATTAACTACAATTAGAGTCAGTGGTATTTAAATTAATTTTAATACACAATAGCAATTCTTAACAATACTTAGGTCAATCAACTTATAATTTTACTAGCGTAAACGAAATACAACTTGTTTATACAAATTGGGAAAAATATCACATTGATTTATCATCACTGCACTTTTATGCCACAATTTACCACTATAAAAGTCCTTAGCTCAAAGGAATTACTTAAATTTTCATGAGAAAACAAGAATAATAGTCTTCTAATTAATTACTGTGATGAATTACTGATGATCCAAATTTAAAAATTACGCAAAAAAACCGTGGTAAACAAATCAAAACGTTCACCGAGTACCGGTACTGCAACGTGCAGACATAGCGTACCAAACAATACAACAACTATACCCACTGAATATTCTTATGACCTAGAGAGAAAATATTCTTGGGAGTTCGATTCGCACACCAGTCTTCGGCAAGTCTTTCCTCTAGTTCAGTCGCCGTGTAGACATCAATACGCCTAGTTCTCCTTCTTCATTTTGTTTGGTGTGTCTTTGTGTTCCCCTCGTACCGCATCACACTTCTTCCGGTGAGTACCTTGCCCTTTTTTGTTTTGCCCCACTCAAGCATGTCTCTTTCTCTTTCGCTTCATTTATTGCGTTACAAATGACACGGAAAGTGATCTTTAGTAATTTGATAAGAGTAACGAAGATGCCCTTTGACCCCACTTATTCCTGCTTTCTTCCCCTCTAGCGTTGTCGTATTGCCGGGTGAGATTAAAATGAGATGTCGTGGAAGATTTTAATGAAATATTAGTAGAAAGTCTATCTTGACTTTTATGCGGAAGAAATCCGGAGATATCGATGATAGTTTACGAGAGAATTTTAGTACTTTTACTATCATTTTACTGGCATCTGTTAATGCTATTAATAGTGATTTCTTTATTGAATTTAATTATGATAGTTGTGATGGAAATAAAATGATTTTAAATCCGGTTTTGTACTGTACTGTGTAATTCATGATAATATGTCTGATTTAATAATAGACTATGGAGAATAACTGAATTATTTACTTAAATAGCGGCTAATTTTGTCACATTTTGAAATTTAGAAATATCGTATCTATTTTTGCATAATTATACTTATTTAATTTATATTTTAAACTTTAGCAAAGGGTCCAAAGCAAAATTATTTTAATTAAGAAATTTAATTGTAATTGAAATTTCTAGTTCGAATTACTTCTTTTGGTATCATATACTAAGAAAATTAAATTAAATAGTAGCTGCCTCCTCAAGCAAAAAGGTTTAATTTTAAAGCATGTCCAATATGGCTATTTTGGGTTATGATGCTGAGTAGTACAAGATCAGGGAATTTGTTCTTATTTATGACTAAACCAATAAAAATGAAAAATATTTTTAAGAACTATCAACTTTTTTACATGCTTCAAGGTCTTATTTCTCGATTTTTACTTTGGACTATCTTTTCAAAATCTTTCTGCCTTGACATTTACCACACGACGTATAACAGTGTCAAAAACCAAAAGTAACTTAACACCTAACATTCTTTAATAAATAGATCGAATCTACATTTTAAGACCCTTTGGCGAATCTAGTTGTAAATGTAAAAATTGATATTAAAATTTCATTTTTTATATCGTATTAAATTTTTTGAAAATTTAAGTATTGATACTAAATTTAGGCGTTTTAATATATGTAGTCAGCAATTAATTAGTCAGCAATTAATTTGGAAATATCATGAATAAAATTAGTAAACTCCCGTCCAGTTTTTAAAATCCCATTGTTGAATCATCTCTTGAGATTCGCGTAAATTTTCATTATGACATAAATAACGATTTCTTAGAAAAATCATATAAATTGGTATCAAATTTTAAACTGATATTTCATTTCAATTGGGAGACATATACGTACAGACTCGCAAACAGTTAAACATTATATTTTTCCTAATCTGGGAACCAAAATGTGAAGAAATTTTAACAATTATGAGAGTGGCTTTTTTATATTATAAGTTCTCTAAATTTGTATGGTAGTTCAATATTTAAAAAAAAAACGGTCAAGTGCAAGTTGAGCTTGCACAATTAGTGTTCCGTACGTTGATTGTTTTTAAAATAAAAAATTTTGTTAGGGTGGTATAAAATGATCAGTGACTTCACAAAACACATCCCAAATGAGTTTTCAACAAAGTTTGTTTCCAATCTTTACTGAAAACTGGTGACCTCAAAATTTTTTTTTTTTTTATATACCAAATAAATTATTAAAGGTAATGCACTCGTGATAATTTTCGTTCAATCTATACCCCGTGGAGAATATTCCAGAATTTTTTCAAAATTTTTTGATCAGTACTTTTCGAGATAAGGTAGGGGACAGCGATTTTTCGCGATTTTTTAAAAGTAATACGAAGAAAAGTGTGCGCAAGTATTACATTTTATATATATATATATATATATATATATATATATATATATATATTACTCGTGTTTTCACAAGCTTTCATTTGACATCACACTCGATGACCTAGTAAAAAATTTTTTTTTCACTTCCGATTTCACTCCTCAAAACGAACCCTTAAGTCAAAATTTATGTTACGGTGGTATAAAATGATCAGTGACTTCACAAAACACACCCCAAATGAGTTTTCAACAAAGTTTGTTTCCAATCTTTACTGAAATCTGATGACCTTGATATTTTTGTTTTTTTTAAATATCAGTTAAATTATTAAAGGTAATGCACTCGTGATAATTTTCGTTCAATCTACCCTCCGTGGAGAATATTCCAGGGTTTTTTCAAAATTTTTTGATAAGTACTTTTCGAGATAAGGCGCGGGACAGTGATTTTTCGCGATTTTTTGAAAATAATACAAAGAAAAGTGCGCGCAAGTATTACATTATATATCTATTTTTTTACTCGTGTTTTCACAACCTTTCATTTGACACCACACTCGATGACCTAGTAAAAAAATTTTTTTTCACTTCCGATTTCACCCCCCAAAATTAACCCCTTAAGTCAAAATTTAACTTTCAAAACTACATGGCTCTGATGAGGCCATCAATTCTTATATTATTACCAAATTTCAAGTTTTTATGACAAAGAGTTTCGGAGAAAATCGGGTGTTACAGACACCAGACACCGAAGTCATCTTAGAAGTGTTCCGTACGGAACACTAATAATATATGTATTCGAATGTCGTGCAAGTTT
This sequence comes from Pachyrhynchus sulphureomaculatus, assembly GCA_019049505.1. Taxonomy (NCBI): domain Eukaryota; kingdom Metazoa; phylum Arthropoda; class Insecta; order Coleoptera; family Curculionidae; genus Pachyrhynchus; species Pachyrhynchus sulphureomaculatus. The sequence goes on from CM032449.1 coordinate 202,265,835, forward strand.
CTGGTTAATAAAGGTTTAACATTAAGCCACCGTTTATGACCTATTGGGTTAAACAAGCTTGTAAATCAATATACATGGAAGAGGAAATCTAAGTTGCTTGAGTACTGACTCAGCAGAAATATATTTATAAACCCTCCAGCCCATGAGCAAGTAATTGTAGCAAATAATAAAGACAATCGACGAAAAGTGAACATTAGAATTCCATACGCGAAAAACATAATATCTACCAATAGAAGCAATATTAACAAACATTCGAATAGAAACAGAATAGATAACAACTTGTACTAATTGCTCTTACTTAGGAGTAGTTGTAAATGCAAAAGGAATAGGTGGCAGGAAGTTTAATAAAAGAACGACAAATGCAATGGAAGTAATGAGCTTTCTAAATGAACCCTTGTTCCATTGTAATGGCAAGAAGCAAAAAAATCTATGAAACGCTTATTAAAAGTACCTTATTTTTAACAGGGAGACATGAAAGATAGAGTAAAACAAGGGCAGAATACTAGAACTGATGGAAATGGATGTATTAAAATGATTATCAGACATATCTTGAAACGACAGCATTCCAAATGAAGGGGTAAGACAACGAATGGGATGGGACTGGAGCAAATAAGATAGTATGATTAGGTACAAAGAACAGAGGAAACAAGACCGCCTAAAACAGTTACAAGAAATGTACAAATCAATTGCAGAAAACGTGCAATACAAAAAAATATCTTGCTAACAAAATTACAGAAATAAATGGATCTTAGTCGTAGGATAATGTTGTTTTGAACCCTATTTGTAGATATGGCTCCTTCAATACCAATTTAAATATTACAATCTACTGTTGAACTGATAACTAAAATAATCATACTTTTCTTTAACAATAGTTATTACATCTATCATTATTTGCTTTCTAAAATTTTTTCTGGTTTTATTCTACCTTTGTTATTTTATAATTGGTTTTATGGGATTATAAGATGTAACCAACGACACCATAAATAAGATAATAGTTTCTTAAACCAATTCAAAATTATCTAGTAGGAATTATAACTATTATAGAAATAAACGTCTCGGTTTTCCTAATAGCTTAAGTAATAAATTTATTTATTTTGGGAGTATAAACATAAATAAAATAACCGGTCAAGTGCAAGTTGAACTTGCGCAATTAGTGTTCCGTACGTTGATTGCTTTTAAAATAAAAAATTTTGTTACGGAGGTATAAAATGATCAGTGACTTCACAAAACACACCCCAAATGAATTTTCAACAAAGTTTGTTTCCAATCGTTAATGAGAACTTATGACTTTGAAATTTTTGTTTTTTTTATATACCAGATAAATTATTAAAGGTATTGCGCTCGTGATAATTTTTGTTCAATGTACACCCCGTGGAGAATATTTCAGAATTTTTTCAAAATTTTTTGATAAGTACTTTTCGAGATAAGGCGGGGGGACAGCGAATTTTCGCGATTTTTTAAAAATAATACAAAGAAAAGTGCACGAAGTATTATATTATATATATATATATATATATATATATATATATATATATATATATATATATATATATATATATATATATATATAAATTTAGTGGCTCCAAGTTTGATGAGAACAAGAAGGTAAGGGGGAGGAGTTCTTTTATATGTACGTAATTCTATTGAATTTAATATTTTGAGTAACTTAAAATCTGATACCTCTGAGCAAGTCTGGATAGAATTTAAAATTAATGCTATAAAAAGTGTTTTAGGCATTGTGTATAGACCTCCTGGCTTTAAGGAAATTAACGATTTCTTTGATGAATTCGAACATAATATGTCTAAATTTTTGTTGCAGTGCGAGAATTTGATTTGCCTTGGCGATTTCAATATCAATTTGCTTAATCTTGACTGTGTGTACACTCGGCAGTTTCTTGCATTACTGCATGCATACGGTTTGAAGCAGATTATCGATGAACCTACCAGGCGTGGACTGACTAACGCATCACTTATTGACCTTATAATATGTTCTAATAGTGACGTTGTGTTGAACAGTAATGTTGACACATGCTTTGACGTATCTGATCATTTCCTTGTTAGGTGCGAGCTGAGACTGCGGGTGACAAAGTCTGAACCATTTTTGGTAGCATATAGAGACTTTAAAAATTTCGATGAAGGAAAATTCTACAGCGATCTTTTGGAGATACCTTTTGATAATATACTCTATATACAAAATATAAACGAAAAACTATGCACATTTAATGCATATATACTTAACTTATTCAATGTTCATGCTCCTTTGAGAAGTGCACGTATCACTAAGAAGAAAGCCCCGTGGCTAAATCAGGGCTTAAGGCATGCCATGCGTCTTCGTAACAAAGCCTTAACAAAATATAAGAAAAATAAATCACTGGAGAATTGGGAAAGTTATAGACGACTTAGGAATTATGTTACACTAGCAACGGAAAATGAAAAGAAGTTGTATTTAGAAAGTAATTTTCGGTCTAGTAATCCAAAAAACAATTGGAAATTGTTGAGGGATTTGGATATTTCTTCTAAAGTATCTAGTTCTGTTCCTGAACATTTGGGGAATGTAGAAGATATTAACACATTTTTTGTTACTGCTGCTGGCACTTCGGCTCCAGATCCAGAAACCTTAAACTTTTATTTACAAAATAAAAAACGGGCCACAAGTACATTTCATTTTAGAATGGCAACAACTGGTGAGATTGAGCAGGCACTTTTTTCTATTGGCTCTAGGGCGGTGGGTACTGATGGAATTGGTATAACTATGTTGTTGAACTGTTGTCCACGCATAATTCCTTTTATTGTGCATTTGGTTAACTCATGTATAGAAACTAACTGTTTCCCCGACATTTGGAAAAGTTCCTTTATAATTCCGTTTCCGAAGGTGACCTCCCCCAAGGATCTGAAGGATCTTAGGCCCATAAGCATATTGCCAACGCTGTCGAAGGTCATTGAGAGAGTGATGGAGCGGCAAATGCGCGAGCATATTGAGCGGTACGGGCTCCTACCAGATTTCCAATCTGGTTTTCGCAAGGATCACAGTTGTGCTACTGCACTTCTCAAAGTTACAGATGATATTCTATCGGCAGCGGACCGTGGTGAGCTCACTGCCTTGGTGCTCTTGGACTATTCGAAAGCTTTTGATCGAATAAATCATACTTTGCTTTTGGCCATTCTCGGTTTTCTTGACTTTGGGGGAGATGCTTGTGGGCTTATAAAGAGCTATCTCGAGAACAGAACACAGCGTGTAAAACTTAATCGTAAACAATCAAGTCAAGTAGTCGCTAAGTGTGGTGTGCCGCAGGGGTCAATCCTTGGGCCTCTACTTTTCACATTGTACACTTCTCAACTTACTGTCAACCTGAAGAACGTCTTAACGCACCTATATGCAGATGACACGCAGATTTATATGTCATTTCGACCCGAACAAATTCTGGAGGCGAATGATAAACTTTCGAATGAGCTTGAGCATCTTCGGAAGGTTTCGCAAAACCATTGTCTTGAATTGAATCCTAAAAAAAGTCAGTTACTTTTATTTGGACGAGAGCAATGTAGGGATCAATATCGGGATCTGATACATGTCAGTATAAATAATGACACAGTACAGGTTTCCAGTGTTGCCAGGAACTTGGGATTATGGCTGGACGTTAAATTGAGATTCTCAGAACATATTAGCCACTGTATCAGGAAAGCATTTGCAAATTTAAAACTTATTTTTAACCAACGACACCTTTTGAATGCCGCTCTGAAAAAATCCTTGTGCGAATCATTGGTGCTGTCGCACTTTGCATTCTGCGACACTGTGTATGGACCCTGTCTTGCAGAGCGAGATGTCAGACGTATACAGCGTATGCAGAACTGTTGTGTGCGTCTAATTTGTGGCATAAGAAAGTATGAGAGGGGATTAAGTGCTGGAATGAAAGAGATTGGGTGGCTAATTATGAGCGAAAGAAGGCATTTACATAGTTTGGTTCTATTTAATAAGATAATTTTCAAAAAAATTCCCAATTATTTGTATCAGAAAATTAAATTTAGATATGATGCTCATGCTTTAGATTTGAGGCATAAATTTACCATCACTCCTCCTTATCATAGAACAACTTTATTTGAACGATCATTTAGCTATCAGATATCAATATCTTACAATAAGTTGCCTGCAGACTTAAGACAATTAAAACCCACCGCGTTTAAACATAGGGCACGAAACATGTTGATAACATTGCCATCCCGTGCATGATTTGCTTTCTGTTTTGATCCGGTCTCTTGTGTCACCGTTGCGTCGAAATGTATTATTGTGTTTTTACCATGTCTCAAACAACATTTGTGTCACAGTTTATTTATGTATTAGTTTTTAGTTGATATATGTAAATTTAGTTATTATTATATATATGTATAGGTTAAATGAGGAAGCCTGGCTTCAATTTCGCCTTTTGTGATTTTACTCTGTAAATTACAATAAAGACATTATTATTATTATGATTGTTCTCGTTTTTCTTTCTCACATTTGGTCAATGTGGTTCCATTTTGGCTGACGGGCGCAAACCAAGTCAGCACAAATGCATTACTATTGTGTATTAAGGAATGACCTGACAATGTTACATGTTTTCAAAATCACTGACTTCTGAATGTTTTTTTGTGTATGTTTGTGTTGAGTCCTAATTGTACTAAGTGTGGTGTGAATGTTGTTGGTGTAAGGCCTGTGGCTGATATAATGAGGGGGACAATGATGACTTTTTCTTGTTTCCATAGCCTTTTTATTTCCGTTGCAAGATCTGTGTATTTGGAAATTTTCTCTGTGTATTTCGTTTGGATGTTTATGTCGTTGGGGACAGCTATGTCAATTAGATAGGTGACTTTTTCTTTTTTGCACTGAAAAGTAATATCGGGTCTATTGGCGGAGACTGTTTTATCTGTATGGATACCGATGTCCCAGTAGAGCTTGTAATCTTCATTTTCAAGTATGGATGTTGGCGTGTATTTGTAGTAGGGATCTGTGTTTTCTATGAGTTTGTATGTTGTGGCCAGTGCTTGGTGAACTACTTTGGCAGCTGAATCATGCCTGGCTGTGTACTCTGTTCCGGCCAATATTTTACATCCGCTCGTTATGTGTTCGATCGTTTCTTTCTGCTGGTGGCATTTCCTACATCTGTCCTCTGCAATAGTCGGGTCTTTGATGATATGCTTTTGGTAGTTTCTGGTTAATATGACTTTATCCTGGATGGCAAGTAAGAAGCCTTCAGTCTCAGGGAATAGCTGCCCATCCTGTAACCAGGTGTATGATTGTTTTTTATTTACGTGGTCTTGTTCTATGTGGTATCTGTGTTTTCCGTGGAGTGTTTTCTCTGACCACGTTTTCATCTTTTCCTGTTGTAATTGGCTGTGACTGTGTGTGTCTGCTGAGTGGTCTGCCCGGGCTAAGTCGAGAGGTGTGTAGTTTTTGTCTGCTTTCACTGTCGCTGTGTGGAGGCTGGTTTGCTTGCTGTGAAAGAATTTCCTAAGTGTTTGTATTTGTTTTGTGTGTAATGATCTGATGTCTATAATTCCTCTTCCTCCTGCCTTCCTCTCGATGGTAAGTCTTTCTTTGCATGCGTTGGGGTGTAATTTCCTGTATTTGGTGAATTGAGATCGTATAAGGATGTGAATATTTTCTATGTCTGTTTGTGACCATTTGATGATACCAAATGAATATGTGAGTACAGGTATAGCGAACGTGTTGATGGCTTTAGTGAGATTCTTAGAGTTGAGTTTTGTTTGCAAAAGTTTCGTCAGTCTGTTTTTGAATTCGGTTCTGAGCTCTGTTTTGATGTGAGTGTGGTTGAGTTTGGTGCTTTGTTGGAAGCCTAGATATTTGTATGTTTCTTTGTCGAACATGTTATCGAGTGTTTCATTGTTAATGGTTTCTGTCTCATGGTGGCGCTTCCATTGGCCTTTGTTGATGTGGAGCACTTTGCATTTACTTATACCAAATTCCATATTGACATCTAAGGTGAATATTTCTGTGATTTTGAGGAGTTCTTTCAGCTGTGTTTGTGTGGCAGCGTAGAGTTTTATGTCGTCCATATATAAGAGGTGGTTTATTTTATGTTGATTCACTTTTTGGTGTCTGATATTGAAGCCATGCTCTGTTCTGTTTAGTATATTTGAGAGTGGATTGAGGCAGAGGCAAAACCATAGAGCGCTAAGCGAGTCTCCCTGAAATATACCCCGTCTGATGTACACCTCTTCTGTTTCGATGCGTTCGGTTGGTGTTTCTAGGCGTATTTTGGTTTTCCATGTTTTCATAATTTGCGCGAGAAACTGCCTGAGGTGTTGGTTGATTTTATAGATTTCTAGGGCTCTGATTAACCAGCTGTGGGGTATGGAGTCGAAGGCTTTTTTATAGTCTATGTAACCGATGTGAAGGTTTCTGTGTTCTTTTCTGGTTTGTCCCATAATCACGCTATCAATGATCAGCTGCTCTTTGCATCCTCGACTATTTTTCCTGCATCCCTTCTGCTCTTCTGTGATAATATTGTTGTCTGTTAGGTGTTGTTCTATTTTCTTGGAAATTGCGGCTGTGATGATCTTGTATAGGGTTGGAAGACAGGTGATAGGTCGGTAGTTTGACGGATTTGTGGTGTCTGAGCTTTTGGGTTTAACGTATGTTATTCCTTGTGTAAGGAAAGTGGGAAGTGTGTGTGGTTGTAGAATGGCTTTGTTGATTTGGTGTGTGAGTGCTTCGTGTGTGGTGGTAAACTGTTTGTACCAGAAGTTTTGTATATTGTCTATTCCAGGACATTTCCAGTTGTGTGTGTGTTTGATTGTTTCTGTAATTTCTTCTGTAGTTAGTGTGGAATTTTCTTGTTCTGTCAAACGTTTGTGTTTATCTTCTTCGGCTTTGATCCAGAGGGTGTTATTATTATGTAGTTTGGGTTCTGACCAGACAGTTTTCCAATAATCTGCGATTTCTTGTTTGTTTGGTGTTTTAGTTACTATTGTCTGCTCGTTGTACATAGTTTTTCGGTAGAACTGTTTTTCGCTTCTTCGGAAGAGGTTGTTGGTGTCTTTCCTCTCGTTTGATTCTTTGTATCTACGGAGTCTTGCAGCATATACGGATAGTTTTTGTTTCAAAGTATCAACGATTTCTGGCAGTGTTCGCTTGAGAGATTTAGATTTGATCTTGTCTACACCCTGTGTGACACGTTTGGACGCGTTCCCGTTCATAAACTGGGTAAGGTGTCCCAGATCTCTTCTGATGTTGTTGATTTTGTTTTCTAGTCTTATTTGCCATTTAAATTTAGGTTTTCTGCTGTTGGGGTCTCTTTGTCGTTGCGTTATTATTATTATTATTATTATTATTATTAAATTAACTTATACGTAATAACTTCTAAGAGTAGGATCAGCTCAGGTAATAAGCAACAAAATTTGTAAATTGATTTAAATCACTACAAATAGTGGTATATGGTATTTAAAATAGCGACAAATGTTGGACCATTTTTTCTTTATGCACCATCATATAATGAGTTACTCTTACAATATTGGATCATACTTCCTACGTTACATATCTTATTTAGGCATAATCCTGGCAGCTGTAGCTCCATGGAATAGTTCTGGCTTACTGTGCCTAGAATCTCAGATTTGAACCCTGACAGGTCCACATACTTTTATTTTAAAAGTGTATTTGGTTAGGCTGCATTCCACATCATACTGCTGGCCAGAAAACATCAGGAAACATGCAAAAGTCAACAACAAGGTAATTGGTGTTGAATCCTGAAAGGCTGACAATGAAGGTACCTCCTTCTCTTCCATAAGTGAAGCCGATACCTAAAGATGGCCTTTGAGCATTCATAAACATATGAAAACATTCATAGTTATTAAGGTTGGCTCTCGGTTAAGGTTTATTATCGGCAGGAACTAAAAAGAACACGATTCTGCTTGGCTGACACTACTCAGATGTTAATATGAGCAAAAAGTCCGTTTGGTTATAAGCCTCCCCACCCATACTATTCCTATTAGGCATAATCCGAATATAAGCATAAGATTTTATATATATATATATATATATATATATATATATATATATATATATATATATATATATATATTATATATATATATATATATATATATATATATATATATATATATATATATATATATATATATTTATATATATATATATATATATATATATATATATATATATATATATATATATATATTTACTCGTGTTTCTACAAGCTTTCATTTGACACCACACTCCATAACCTAGTAAAAAATTTGTTTTTTCTTCTTTCGATTTCACCCCCCAAAACTAACCCCTTAAGTCAAAATTTAACTTTCAAAACTACACGGCTCTGATGAGGCCATCAATTCCTATATTAGTACCAAATTTCAACTTTCTATGTCAAATAGTTTCGGAGAAAATCGACACAAACAGACAGACAGACAGACAGACATACAGACAGACAGACAGACAGACAGACAGACACCGAAGTGATCTTATAAGTGTTCCGTAGGGAACACTAAAAATCGGTGTAAAAATGAAGTTTTTGTTTGCTTCAAAACTTTTTTAAATAATTACTAAGATGTTTTTCTGTGGCGCTTCCATTCAGCACGTATTTAATATTGCCTTGTTATGGTAAAACATATTTTCTTGCATTGAACTGGCGTAAATTGTAAGAATTAAAAGTTATAAGCGTGAAACTGTTTAGATACGTAAGTATTATTAGTCAGTGGTAAAGAAAATGTTTTTGTTATGTTGAAAACCACTCTTGTAGATTTGTTTCGCTTTTCCTCGTTTATCGCAACGTGACTTCATTCTTTCTCAGATAATGTTAAAGGTAAACACCTGTTTTCTAGTCTATTTTAGCAAATGTTATATATTATTATGAAAATTGTATGTGTATTGATGTAGGAATGTTAAGTAACATAACGAATTATATTGTTCAATGCAGCTTTCTTTAGCTAACATAACCTTTTTGAGCATTTACTGGAATCCTCTGCAGGCGCGTTTGAGTTCCTCTTAATCCATGCGCGTCATCATTTCCATTATAAAAGCAGACCTTTAGGGCATTTTTGGCACTTATACTTTATTATCTTTGCCTCAATTACGCCACATATAGTAGTCGAAAGTCTTTAGACATTAACGCAGTTGATTACACATACAATTTTTACGTACGAGTTCTCAAATCTGCACACCAAGTATTGAATGATGAAAATTAAGGTATTAGGCAATAGTTACATATTTGCTTTTGCTATAACAAGGTATTATTTTGAAGATATTTTATGTGTTGGAGTAAATAGTAGCTTTGAGTTGCATTAATGTTCGTAGACAGTAAGTGATGGTAATCACAAACCGAGAGACCGATTGGCGCATAAAATGGCAATAAAGAAGAACTGTCCTTTTTGCCTTTTAAGTTGGAGCTTAGTCTTATTTGAAAACTCTAAGAGTTTAACTTGTTCATACAGGGCTTCCTAAAAGTTTTCAGCATTAAATCCTCTTTAAAAAAAAATGTGGTACTGTAACATCACCCTCGCTATGTTTTTGTTGTAATCACAATGCCTATTATGGGTTGTCCTGCTAGCAATTGCTAGGCTTTCATGTATCTTCTAGTAGCCAAACCATGCAATGACTTCCGAAGGATATTTTTCGGAGTAAGACGATTCAAGAATTACTGCCCTACGATCATACTCTGATCTCATGTTCAATGCAAGTCCCATTTGTTAATTTTTATGTGACTTCTTGTTCAGTTTCTCTGTTCAAAATGGCTTTATACAAACTGATGTATTGTTTTTTAAAAAGAACATAGTTTTGTTAGAATTAAAACAGCTTTTTGTACTTTTATTGATATATTTAAAGGGAATATATATTTTTACAGCGCTGAATTCAAGTTTCACACCTATTGATAGTTGTACTGATCATATTAAGTTATGATAGTTATGATTGCTCACGTCTCGCTTGTCGTTGACCAGATGTTGTTTTTATTTTAACACATATGATTTCTTTTCCAAGAAATTAGTGATAGAATTTTTTTCATGTGACAATTTTAGTGTTAGAACAATCAAATTCATTATTCTCATTTATTTTGTACTAATGTATAGTTGTGACTGCATATATTGTGTATTTAAGCCCATTCAATTTTCTGTCTTGGTTTTACATTGGTAGTGTATCCTGTGCAGTATTGATGGTCAACTATACTTGACTGTTTAATTTGTTAATTTTGAATACTACTGTTTTCTAGTTTTTTTCTACATTCTCTGTACCAAAAGAAATGGCAATTTTATAAACACCTTTAGTTTTTAAAGGAATTGTGCCTCTTGGCGATATCAAGCGTTACCCCATTTTGTTGCAAGTCATAATTATACATCTATTGGTAAATTTTTATTACCATCTTGTCAATTTCTGATGATATCATATCCAATGGTGATAACATATTGATAGAGTTCTAAATAATAATGAGTTGGTAGATAGTTTCTGGACAAGATATTGATGTATATTATTATTAATAGGTATCGATTTGTCTGAATTGATTTTCAGGAAACCGACTGTCACAAGGTACCGTTACTTTTACCTTACTGGGTAAGAAATGGAATCATTTATATGGCAGTTATAATTTCTATGATTTAATCTGGTTAACAAGAAGCTATTAAGGTGTGTTTTACCAAATGATCAGAATACTACTGGACTGATATATCAAACTTGTTTGTGAAGGGGCAGTAACTAAGGTATTTTCTTTAATGGTTTCCATGAAAATATTCTTCAATTACAGGGGATTGTGAAGAATTCACAGTTATTCATGAAATTGGCTCATAAAATGTTACTTGGAATCTAAAATGTTTTGACTACAGACACATTTCTCTTAAATTTACTAAAAATGTGTTGGGTGCGGGTCCTGCATTTTGTTGGTCCAATGGATGGTAGCCATAATATAAACAATCCTTTCAAAGTTCTTCAAGTAATATGATTTCGAAATTCTCGTAAAAAGGAATGAAAATTAAGTAGTACAGGTTATGGCTTTATTACCTAGAATATTTAGATCTTATATGGACTAACAATTATGACTAATATATATATATATATTAGTGTTTGCAGCGCAAAGGGTGTCAAGTCCATAATTACTAATTTAGGGAAATCGCAATTCAAAGTTTGGCTATTTTTGCTAAATCAGGACGCGCATGATTTTATAACTTAGCCACTGGTAAATTGCTCCGTCAAGAATGGAGGAAGGACTTGGCCCTCTATACCCACATGAAGAGGAAAAAATACTTTAACCGAGAGCGGACATAACTCATTTTTCACAAATTTGGACTTAACACCCTTTGCACTGCAAACACAGATATATATATATATATATATATATATATATATATATATATATATATATATATATATATATATATATATATACACTCCTGGACAAAATTAACGCAACAATATATGAAATCATACAAATTTCTATAATGAATTAATTTTAATAATTTTTTATGAACATTGGTTACACTAAAAGTTAGAAAAAACTTATTCGGATTCTTTAAAAGTGAATTAGCTACCGAATTTCTCTATAAGATTCAAATTAAAATTATTCTTAAGACCTAATAACAAAATCGTTGAAATTATGTAATAATGAAAAAAATAAACTGGGACACTAGTAGCAAAATTAATGGTGTAACTGGGACACTAGTAGCGTGTGTTGCTTCCTCTACTTCGGATGACAGCGTTTATGCGCCTAGGCATGCTTCTAATTAAATTTTGGATAAAATCTTGAGGAATTTGCTCCCATTCTGTGATAACTGCATTTTCAAGTTCCCTCAGGTTTCTAGGTGCAGGTATATGACGTTTCACATTTTTCTTAAGGTGATCCCATACATGTTCTATCGGATTCAGATCCGGGTTTTTTGGTGGCCATTGCATAATCGGTATATCAACTTGATTAAGATAATCGAGTACCTCCCTAGCCACGTGAGGTCGACCGTTGTCTTGCATAAACAGGAAATTGGGCCCCACAAAATGACCCAAGTTTTTGGTCTGACACATAGATGTCGCCCTCTTCAAAAAATCCATATGATTTTTAGGAAGATCCAACCTTCAAACGATACGTGTCAAAACTTCATGACATTTCGACGATTAGTTTACAAGTTACAGTGGTTTTAGTGACGGCTACTTTTAATATTTTTAAAACAATGGAAAAAATCGAATTTTGTGTGTTGATTGAACACTGATTTTTGATGGGGAAAATACCGTTTAAGTGAAGTAATGGCTTAATAAGTGTTACGGAGACTCTGCCCCTGGAAAATCACTCATCATTTACTGGTATGCTGAATTTAAACGCGGTCGTACAGATACAAATGACGCTGAATGCTCTGGACGCCCAAATGAGGTAATTACACCGGAAAACATAAAAAAATCCTCAAAATTGTTTTGGATGACCGGAAAGTGAAATTGCCTGAGATACCTAATACCCTTAAGATATCAAAAGCACGTATTGGTCATATCTTGCATGAACATTTGGGCATGAGAAAACTCTGTTCGTTTGAAGGTTGGTTTGTTCACAGTGGACCAAAAACAACAACGTGTTGATGATTCTGGGCGCTGTTTGGACCGGTTTAAGCGCAATAAAAAGGATCTTTTCATGTGATATGTGACAATGAATGTAACATGGATCAACCGCTATACACTAGAATCAAATCGGCAGTTAACTGAGTGGACAGCAGCCGGTGAAGGCCGCCCGAAGCGACCAAAGACACAACAGTCGGTTGGGAAGGTTTTGGCCTCTGTATTTTGGGATGTACATGGAATAATTTTCACCGACTATGCTGAGAGCGGAATAATACAACTATAAACATAGTTTACATGTTGTGTTTGTCCTAATTTTTAAAATAAAAATATATGACACTGACAATTGATTAAGTTGTGGTTCTTGTAACGAAAAAATGAAAAAAGAATACGCTGTAATTTATTAAAATGGGCTATGATAAATGTTAACCTTAACATCCATGTCCAAGCCAAACTAAACAAGAATTTTGAGAAAGGTAAACTGTGCCGAAAAGTCAATAATAAAAAGATCACAATAAATTTTGGAAGTTTCATTCTACAATTGACCTCCAAATCCAAGAAAATTGAAAAATAATATATATATATATATATATATATATATATATATATATATTTATATATATATATATATATATATATATATATATCAATTTTTAATCTACAAAGGGTTCACGAAAGCTTTAGATTTGGAGGTTTTAAACTTGAACTTCGTGTATTTTACTGAATCTGAGTTGAAATAAGCGAAATTTAAAAAAAGAATTTTAAAAATCGATTAATAATTTTGTATTCAAAACACGTTTGAATTTGTACAAGAACAGCCAATTACCGGAAATTTGGTTCAACAATTTATTTGATAAAATCTGAACTATTTATTAAATTCTTTTATTAGTTTGTTTTTTAATTTTCATGCTTGTCAACTTACGATAATTAAAATGTTGGCTAGATATAAAGCATTTATTTAAAGTTATATAAATATTGATCTTTAATTTATTCAAATTTGGAGAATAAAGAAACAAAATTTTGCTGTAACCAATTATAATAATGCATATACTTTTTGTTGAAGTTTTAACAAAACATTCTCAATGTAAAAATAGGTTGAAATATAAACTTACGTTATTCAACTGTATTAGGAAACATCTTTCCATATCTCTCTCTCTCTCTCTCTCTCTCTCTCTCTCCCTCCCTCTCTCTCTCTCTCTCTCTCTCTCTCTCTTTCTATATATGTATATATATATATATATATATATATATATATATATATATATATATATATATATATGCATATATATCTATAATATATATAAAACGCAACGTCTCTCTGTCTGTCTATCTGTCTGTCTGTCTGTCTGTCTGTGTCCGTTAGTGCGCCTATCACTGAAAAACCACTTATCCGATTTACGTACTTTTTTTTTAAAAAACATACATATGTTCTCTGGCCAGGTTATAGGCTATATTTTATTACGATAGGTAGCATAAGGAATGAGCAGTGACGTAAAATAGTGAATGATGTCGGAAATAAGTTTGCCGCTAGCGCGTGGCTTTGCAATACACAGCCTAAACCATTAAATATGGAACAATATTATGTAGCAAAGAATATCTGTAATGTATAATCTATAATATATATAAAATGCAATGTCTCTCTGTCTTTCTGTCTGTCCATTAGTGCGATTATCACGCGGGAATCATCCGATTTACCTGTCTTTTTTTAAATTCATGCATATATTCTTTGGCCAGGTTATATAATAATAATAATAATAATAATCTATATCTATAATATATATAAAATGCAATGTTTGTCTGTCTGTCTGTCTGTCCGTTAATGCGCTTATCCCTCGAGAACCACTTATCCGATTTACGTGATTTTTTAAATTCATACATATGTTCTCTGACCAGGTTATAGGTATATATTTTATTACATCTATAATATATATAAAATGCAACGTATTCTGTCTGTCTGTCTGTCCGTTAGTGCGCTTATCACTGGAGAACCACTTATCCGATTTTCGTACTTTTTTTTTTAAAACATACATATGTTCTCCGGCCAGGTTATAGGCTATATTTTATTACGATAGGTAGCATAAGGAATGAGCAGTGACAATAATAGTAAATTAGGTAGGACCAAGTTTGCCGCTAGCGCATTCTCTTGCAATACACAGTCCAAACCATTAAATATGAAACAATATTATGTAGCAGAGAATATCTATAATATATATAAAATGCAATGTCTCTCTGTCCGTCTGTCTGTCTGTCCGTCCGTCCGTCCGTCCGTCCGTTAGTGTGCTTATCACTGGAGAACTACTTATCCGATTTACGTGCTTTTTTTTTTAAACATACGTATGTACTCTGGCCAGGTTATAGGATATATTTTATTAGGTGACATAAGGAATAAGCAGTGACGATAATAGTGAATTAAGTCGGAGAAAAGTTTGCCGCTAGCGCGTTCTCTTGCAATACACTCCCTAAAGCATTAAATATGGAACAATATCATGTAGCAAAGAATACAATATATATAAAATGCAACGTCTCTCTGTCTGTCTGTCTGTCCGTTAGTGCGCTTATCACTCGAGAACCACTTATCCGATTTACGTGTTTTTATAAATGTATACATATGTTCTATATAATTCGATATAAGCCTGGATAATGGGAGATAAGGTGAGATAATGGGAAATAAGGAGAAATAATGGGAGATAGGTCGAGATAAGCCTCGATAATGGGAGATAAGGTGAGATAATGGAAGATAAGTATAAATAATGGGAGATAAGGAGAGATAATGGGAGATAAGCAGAGATAAGTCTAGATAATGGGAGTTATGGTGAGATAATGGGAAATAAGGAGAAATAATGGGAGATAAGGAGAAATAATGGGAGATAAGTCGAGATAAGCCTAGATAATGGGAAATAAGGTGAGATAATGGGAGATAAGGAGAAACAACGGAAGATAAGGAGAAATAATGGGAGATAACTCGAGATAAGCCTAGATAATGGGAAATAAGGTGAGATAATGGGAGATAAGGAGAAATAATGGGAGATAAGGAGAAATAATGGGAGATGAGTAGAGATAAGCCTAGATAATGGAAATTATGTAGAGATAATGGGAAATAAGGAGAAATATTGGGCGATAAGGAGAAATAATGGGAGATATTTTATTACGTTGGGTAACATAAGAAATAAGCAGTGACGATAGTAGTGATTCAAGTCCACGCGAGCGGAGCCGCGGGCCCGGCTAGTATATATATATATATATATATATATATATATATATATATATATATCACTCAATTAATGTTTCCAGTCTTTTCGTCCTCTTTTTACTTCTTCAATATGAAAAATAACAAGGCATAACACCAGTCCTTGGAAATTTAGTATAGTATCTATGAAGTGCTTAACTAGTGCGTTGTTTTGTGTAAGAATCTTATAGAAACAATTTTGCGACTATTTTATTCAGAATTATTTACACAGGTATAAGATGCCCACATTGTCCATTTGATTAATTTGATTAAAAACTGGTTCGAGGTGAATTAAACCACGGTAGAGCGTCCACGGTCAACAGAAGGTGATGCAGACGTGCAGTATGTTCTAGTGTCACTTCGCGAGAATCCCGACTCCTGGATATGTGGAGGTGTTTGAGAAATTCTTCGGTTCGGTTTATAAATTTCGATAACTGTAACTAGAGAAACTCGTATTTGCAGGATGGTGGTGGTGGCATCGCATATTTCAAACATCTTTGCCAGTAATTCAATAAATTTTTCGTAATAATTTGCTTTCCAAAGGGGTAATATAAGGTGCGTTGTTTTGCGTAAGAATCTTATAGAAACAATTCTGTGACTATTTCATTCAGAATTATTTACACAGGTATAAGATGCCCACATTGTCCATTTGATTAATTTGATTAAAAACTGGTTCGAGGTGAATTAAACCACGGTAGAGCGTCCACGGACAACAGAAGGTGATGCAGACGTGCAGTATATTCCAGTGTCATTTCGCGAGAATTCCGACTCCTGGTTATGTGGAGGTGTTTGAGAAATTCTTCGGTCCTGTTCATAAAATTTCGATAACTGCAACTAGAGAACCTTGTTTTTGCAGGATGGTGGTGGTGGCATCGCATATTTGAAACATATCTTTGCCAGTAATTCAATAAATTTTTAGTACTAATTTTGCTTTCCAAAAGGGGTAATATAAGGTGGCCTCCACCTATTCCTGATTTAATGCCTTTGAACTTGTAGGGCTTACTCAAAACTAAAATTTGCGCTTCCCGTATTAATTCTCGCTAAATGCCAGGCAAGAAATGGCAGCGATTAAGGAAATTACGTGTTGTACAGTGGTCAATAACTTTATTGCTCGTGCTTGCGCATAAAGAATTAACTTTTTAAGATATTTTGTTTTAAAATAAAGAATATTCTCAAAGATTAAAAATGTACAACAGTTAAATAGATGGAACGTGTAATTCCGTGCTCGTGTGATAAGAATTTATAAATCAATATAGACTGGTGAAAGTGTGCTTGCTGTTTCAAAAACAACTATTTTAAGCCCAAGAACTGATAACTATAAGAACACGAATTCATTATTTTTAGATAGAAACTCTGAAAATTGTTTTCTTATTAAACTTTCCCTTTTAATTGATACAGATAGGAATTAACACCCGTAATTTTGTTCCAAACAAGTGTAGCATAGGTAAAAACTGAAAATAATGAATCACCACGCCGAATTATATAACTAATTCCTAATGCTAATGTAAGTAAATTTATAGATGAATTCTGCTTTACTTGAAACCCAAAAAAGATTTTGCAGTGCCGATTGTTATTTGTCGTTTGGCGGGAAATTTAAATTTTCTGAAGTTTAAAGCGCAAAAGTGACGCTGCTTGTTCAAATACCAAAATCATTTATGACGAAAAAATGTTTATAAATCCATTTGATGACAGTTTTTAAAGAATATAAATATGATCGCAAGGAGATTTTTATTTCCTGAATTTGAAATATATTGGTTAGTTTCACAGGAAAATTTTAAATTTTTTTCGTAGATTCCAAGCTATACGAGGCTGGTTTGAAAAGTCCGTGCAAAAATAAAAACTACTTATGTGTTTGGGGAAAACCTTTTTTATTTTTCGACATAGTCTCCTTTTAGGCTTATACACTTCGTCCAACGATGTTCTAGTTTGTTAATCCCTTCCGAATAATAGGATTTGTCCAAGTCTGCAAAAATATCCATTAGTGTTTGCAATCACCTCCTCGTTTGAATAAAATCTTTGTCCCCGCCAGTCCATTTCTTCAAACTGGGCAACAAATAGTAGTCCGAGGGAGTCAAGTCTGGAGAATAGGGGGGATATGAAACGAGTTGAAATCCTATTTTCCATTAATTTTGCGACCACAACTGCTGAGGTGTATGCTGGTGCGTTGTCGTGATGGAAAAGGACTTTCTTGTGGGCCAATCGCGGGCGTTTTTCTTGCAGCTCGGTTTTCAAACGGTCCAATAACGATGAATAATATTCACCTGTAATAGTTTTACCCTTTTCCAGATAGTCGATGAGGATTATCCCTTGCGAATCCCAAAAAACAGTCGCCATAACCTTTCCGGCCGAAGGAACGGTCTTCGCCTTTTTTGGTACAGATTCTCCCTTGGTAACCCATTGTTTAGATTGTTGTTTGGTCACAGGAGTATAGTAATGTATCCATATTTCATCCACAGTGACGAAATGATGCTTAAAGTCCTCCGGATTCTTCTGGAACAGCTGCAAAACCATCCTTGCAACACTTCACACGATTCCGTTTTTGGTCAAGCGTAAGCAATCGCGGCACCCATCTTGCGGATAGCTTTCTCATGTCCAAATGTTTATGTAAAATATTATATACCCGTTCAGTCGAGATGCCCACAGCACTAGCAATCTCACGCACCTTAACTGTTCTGTCATCCATCACCATATCATGGATTTGATCAATGATTTCTGGAGTCGTAACCTCCACAGGCCGTCCAGAACATTCAGCGTCACTTGTGCCCATATGGCCAGTCCGAAAATTTTGAAACCACTTATAAACTGTTCTAATCGAAGGTGCAGAGTCACCATAATGTTTATCAAGCTTCTCTTTAGTCTCCTGAGGCGTTTTGCCTTTCATAAAGTAATGTTTAATCACCACACGAAATTCTTTTTCGTCGATTTCTTGAAAATCACTCGACTTCCTTGATTCACACGAATGCCAAACACAAAGAAATAGACCAATATGGCTGAAACTTGGTGTGCGTTCATTCAAGAGATGCTACTAACTAAATATGACCTCGATACGCGCCGGTGGTGCCATCTCTCGGACTTTGCACGGACTTTTCAAACCAGCCTCGTACTTTACTTCTTCCACAACCAGTAATTAAATAACCAGCCAACTGCAAGTCGGACTTGCACAATTAGTGTTCCGTACGTTGATTGCTTTTAAAATAAAAATTTTTGTTAGGGAAGTATAAAAATGATCAATGACTCCATAAAGCACACTTCAATTGCGTTTTCAACAAAGTTTGTTTCCGATCTTTGTTGAAAACTGATGACCTTGAAATTTTTGTTTTTTTTTATATACCAGATAAATTATTAAAGAGAATGCACTCGCGTGTTCAATCTGCAACTTGTGGAAAATATTCGAGAATTTTTTCAAAATTTTTTGAATAGTACATTTCGAGATAAGGGGGTGTAGCGATTTTTGGCAATTTTTTAAAAATAATACAAAGAAAAGTGTGCGTAAGTATTACAATATATATATTTTTGAACTCCTGTTTTCAAAAACTCATTTGACATCACATTTGGTATTTTTTTTCACTTCCAATTTCACTCCCCGAAACTAAGCCTTTAAGTCAAAATTTAACTTTCAAACTACGCGGCTCTGATGGGGCCATCAGTTCCTATATTAGCGCCAAATTTCAACTTTCTATGTCAGATAATTTCTGATATGACAGACAGACACCGAAGTGATCTTATATGTGTTCCGTATGGAACACTAAAAATTATGATTTTTATAAAACCGCAACTGTCATGTGGATAATTATTAAATATTTTTATCCTATAACATGCAGTTTGAGGTTCTTATTTTTCTAAGGACACTCTGGTGTCACAATTTTATTGCAAAAAGAAAAAGCTAGTGAATTAATATTTACTAAGGGTAACAAAGACATTGACTATACAGCACACAAAAAATAAAGAAAAACGTCAACTTAAAAAAATGTATCTAGTTTCTATTATTCTTTTATGTTTTTCAATAAATTGTGACTCTAGAGGATCTTTTTTTAAAAAAAATATCTCAAATTGCAAGTAATAGGGTAAAATTATTCGAAAGTTTCCCCCTGCGACAGTTTCGCTTTTACAAAAATCAGAATTTTTTAATTATTGTTCGTAAAACAAGTAAAGCAATACTTGAAATAAATGTTTAAAATCAATCTAAAAAATATATTTCAAATTTAAAAAATAAAGTTATCCTCCGATCATATTTCTATTCGTCAAAAACTGACAAAATATGAGTTTTGTCCAAACCAGCTAAAATTTTGCATAAATGAAATTCTAAACACTTTTTCCTAATAAATATTTCAATACTTTAACAAACAGAGTAACTTTTGGATTCTAAACTTTAGAAAATTCAATTTTACGGCCAAATGACAATCGGCACTGCAAAATCATTTTTTAGGTTTAAAGGGATATAGAATCCACCTAAAACTCGCTTTTGTTCTGAATTTAATAATAAAGAAAAAATTTACTAAAATCTGACGAATTTATTGACGACTTAAAAAAATGTCTGTTTCACATTTTCTTCTATTGTTTATCATTGGAAGCTAAAAATACCTATTTCTTATTTATTATGGATATTCTTGTGTAAGGAGTAAAATTATCTTTCAATATTCGAAAAATTCGAGAAATGAATGTCTAAATATTTATTACAAAGTTTAAAAAAAAAAAACCGTAGAAGTGGAATGTAGAAGTTTTTTAAAGTATTGCATATGATTCCTGAAGTATAGTTATCGTTGCCCAAGAAGTACTAAAATTTCAAAAGAAATTAAAAGTCAGTAGTGAAGAGAAAATAAAAAATAGTTTCTCAAATCTATAAATTTTCATAAAGGATTTTACCCATAAAAGATTGTTTTCGTAAAAACTAAAAGAAAAACATAGTTGTGTCTTTGATGCTAACCAACACTAAAATCTGCAAGAATCCGGTAACTAACAACTCGGACAATTTCGTTGCAAGTAATGGATGAACCATTTTTGATTTCTTTTTTTAAAATTGCTGTAACAATGACACAACAATTATTTAATATTTTTAAAAGATCGATAATTTCACGGCTGGTATGTCATGTTTTACTATCCTGCTGGAATCAAAGCTCGTCCAACTTCGAATAGTCAAAATGCGGCCCTAAATAATCATTTATCATGTCTCTGTAACGCGGGTCATCTTTAAAGAAGAAAGGACCAATAATGCCACCACTCCAAAAATCATACCGAATTGTCACTCTTTGGGAAGGTATTGGCTATTCTACGAGTAAATGTGGATTTTCAGAATCACAAATTTTACAGTTTTTTTTTTCTTTATTCTCCTCCAAGAATGAAGAAAATGAGCTTCGTCTGAAAGGATGATTTTGCGATCAAAATCGACGTCATTTTACAGCCAACACAAAAAAGGTATAACTGAGTGGATTTTGCTCCAATTCTCGAGTGAGCTAGGCCTTGTAAGCAAATAATCCGGGATTAGAGAGAAGTGCGACGAATGTTCAGTTGCTGAGATCGGCGCAATATTTGTGTCTGTCTGCACTGGACAAGTAGTAAGTTTACCAATAAGTATGCCATTTTCAAAACTTTACTAATTTTCTTACACCAACAATTGAAGGAGCTTGATCTTAACCAAAATTTTCGCACAGGTTCTGCAACACAGCAGTAATTTTGGAAATATTTTTTTTTATATTTCCCAGTGTTGCTCATGCATAAATTGTTCCCAATTAAATCGACTATAGAAGTGATTGAGATGTCTATCGATATCTTAGGAGCGTGTTGACAGTGTTGAACTAACACATAGTTTAAACAAAAATCAACACATGTATATTATTTTTTACTAAAAAGATTAAGTAACAAATGAGTCTTGCTTACTTACTAAACAGGATACACAGAAGAGTGTGCTTTTCTTGACCTTTTGACGACCTTGATAGTACACATTTCTACAACAATATCGTAATTTCATTATAATTGTAATGCTGTGATAATTTTGATATCCGGTATATATACCACTGATATATTATGCTGTAATGAAGGTATAGTTGCATATATTATTAGCAACTCGCAACGGCTCCGCCAGCATCAACTGCGTTATATTTAAATAATGTCAATACTTACGTTTACCTAATACTTTGCTTTCGGTGCCCTCACATATACCACCAGCATCACTAAAAACGGTTATTTCTCTGAAATTGCCCAATCCATCTTGGTCAAATGTGGACTAAACTCTTATGGAAAATCTTACCAATAGAAGAATAGAGCTGCATGAAAACTGAATTAGTCGTTTAGACAGGTATTGGGTATTATGTATGGTATGTTACATTGTAAAAAATATATCATGAAATAAAGAGCTATAATTAAATTTTCACGTAAAACTAAGCCCAATTGCCATTGAATAAACAAAATGGCGAAAAAAGTATGTGGTCATCATTGCTTATCAAGAAGACAATTTCTGCATCACATAAATGTTTTTTGGATGGAAGGACGATAGATACGCGGGGAGACTAATATCAATTCAAATACCAAAATGATCCGGAGTTTGCGAATTCGTGGCAGCTTGTCGATATTTATCATTGAAAATTATTGAATAAGCGCTAAACTTCAACTAAAAAGCATGTCGAATAATTTAAAAAAAAAAAAAAATAGACAAAACAAGACGTTAAAGTGCGGAATGTTAAAATCACCATTGCAAGCCCAGTATTTTTTATTACTAATTTGTTAATTTGTTCAAACTGGTCAAACTTACAATGAGGAGTATATAGAGATGATTATAAAGACTTTACACATATTTTGAAGGCAATCTCCCAAATGACAGAAAACTAATTTGAATTTCAATTAAATTGCTGTGCATTAAATTAGTATATATATATAT
>CM032449.1:202288554-202351600 GCA_019049505.1 Pachyrhynchus sulphureomaculatus
CCGAAACTCAATCAATTCTTAAAAGTATAGATAATAAAAATTCGTACAAAAAAAAACAAAGGCGACTTTTTTGAAAAATTCTAGGGGTATGGATCCTCTTTAAGTATCCCACTCGATTTATCACTTTTTCGTTTAGTATGAATATTAAAGTTTTCTTTACCTAAAGTCTTGTAAAAATACAACCCTGTATTCTGAATAGCAGAAAATACTGAGGAGTTTCCTTTAGAATAGTTGGTTACGTCTTAATTAGCTGAAATAGTTAGGAACGAACTTTTTAACATCATAAAATATTATATGTTTTTTTTTTTTATAATTTCTATTAAATACTAAAATACTTATTGATGAAGATGGAAGTTCTTTATATTTTCCTCCACATATATTTTATGGTTATTGTAGTAATAATATTTGACAACGATCATAAATACAAATTGTCGTAATTATGGTAATAATTCGTATCAACAGAATGGCACACAAAATGTCAACTAAACACATTAATGCATCACATCTTACAACATCATAATTTTGTCTTTCTTTGCTTACAACTCAAGGCAAGATCGGATAATATCTTTTTAAGAGTACATCACCGTGAAATGGCAATTGATGTAGAAATCTTCTCGGAAAATAATTCGAGTTATCGCTGCAAATTATCAAGAAAATTTTATCTGTGCATCGTTGGGTGTTAAGTTATATTTGCAAATAACTGTTCTTTTCTTTTGTTTTGAATAATTACGGAAGGATGTGTATTAAGTAGTTACTTGTTAGTAAACATACCACAAAATATATAAATATAGACGAAGTTCTTACGGAACACTATGGTAGGATACAACGAATTATACTAGGTACGTATACCTAATACTCTAACGAAAGTTGAGTTTTCAAGCCGACAGAGTGGTTGACACGGTTAACACTTCAACGCAGGCAGCGTTTTTCGAAGAATCCTCCTCATGCATATGAGATTAAGGTAAAATAACTGAAAACAGACAAAGCCCGTATTTCAGTAGTTTACCCACTGTTTTCTTACTCGTCAAATCAATCCCGGACGCGTTTCGCCATATCATGGCTCGTCAGTCGGGCAAGGATTGACAAAAACAAAAGAACATAATTTACTGGTACTTATCCAAGTGGTTACGGAACAGGATGGTAGGATGCAACGAATTGTACTAAGTATAGAACAATTGTAAGTATAGTAAAATTTTGAAAATATGAACTACAGAGTAGTAGCTGAAATATGAGATAACTGGAGAAAGGAAGCCTCTCAAAAAAAACTTTTCTAACACTGGAACCTTAAAAGCTTGGACGTTTCTCAACACTGGATGACCCGAGAGGTGCACCTCACAATAAAAACTAATTATAATTTTATTGATGTGGACTAACCAGCATCCAGTTTTTAGATTCCTGTTTTAGTCCTTAAACTGTGATTTACTGTACTAAAATTACGCATGTATAGTAAATCCCAAAATATAAGATCCTGCCTTTTTGCTTTTTAAATGGGGCAATAAACGACCCTATTAAGGTTTTGTGCATAGTTGCCAGGTATTACGATAAACGTGTTTTTTATTTTACCTGCTTTGTATACCCCTCACTTGCACCTGGAATCATATTGGATCTATTTTTACCTATATATTTATTACCCGGCAACCCGGTTTGGAGCCCTTTAAGTATTTGATGACCACAGGTCCCCATTAAGATTCAAAAGATACTTTGTATTATTTTTATTTTTAGTTTTACTTACAACTTACAACGTAACGGTACTATTTTAATTATGTGTCGTCCGTGGGAAAATTGCAATAGTGGCTATAGCAAGAGAAAATATTTATCACTTGACGCTAAAAACAAATAGTGAAAAATGTTTACGACAGTTTGGTAAAAAGAAATTTGAATAAAACAAAGTGCTTTGCAAGAAGCCAGTGAACTAACAAAAACCCCAATTTCTACGATTGAGGGTATTGTAGGAAAATTATAACTCAGGAACAGGAAAAAACGGAAAGATTATCAAATACATTATGTAGACAATTGTGAAAAAGACGTCATCAGAAGAAAAATATGTTCTATGTATGAAGAGCAGTTGGTGCCGACACTAGACAAAATAAAATTAAGACTGGTACAGGACGAGACCAACATTCATTGTGGCGATCAACCCTTCACAGAATTCTCTTAAGAATGGGATTCATGTTCCGAAAAATCAACAAAAGGCAAGTAGTGATGGAATCACAAAGATTACGAATCTTGCGACATACTTATTTACAAGAAATTAAAAAGTATCGATCAGAGAATTGGCCAATAATTTACCTTGACGAAACATGGTTTGGTACCCATGACACTGTGTAACAAGGGTGGGTTGACAGCAGTACAAAATATCAGACTAACGCACCTTCAAATAAAGGTAAACGAACAACCTTTTTGCATGCTGGATCTGAAAAGGGCTGGGTTTCAAATTGTCTACTATTATCTGCAAAAAACATAAAAGATTCTAGTTTGGACTATCACCGCAGAACTTTTTGAAAATTGGTTTCAAAATTCCCTTTTTTTCAAATGTTCCCGAGCAGAGTGTTATAGTTATGGACAATGCCAGTTACCATAGTCGCCTACTAAATAAGGTTCCTAATGCAGCCAACACTAAATCGGAAATACAGGAATATATGTTAGAAAATGATATTTATTTTGACTTTAGTTATAAAGAAGTGATCTTTTGGAAGTTTTGAAAGACTATAAATTAAAAAAAAATATGTTTGTGATAGTATGGCTGAGAAAATGGGACACACTGTTTTGCGGCTTCCGCCGTATTATTGTGTGTTTAATCCAATTGAACATACTTGGTATTAATTCAAATCAAAAATAAGGGCACAAAATCTTTCTCCTACTTTAAGCGCGGCAGTTGGCGAATTAGTAAAAAAAGTTATAAATGATTTACCTTGTGAAAGTTGGAGGAATTCCATTCAGCAGGTTGTTAAAGTTGAAGATTCATATATTTATGTAAATAATATAAAACCACTGATAATTACCTCAGCTGATGACAGTGATAGTGAAACCGAATTAGGCTTAAGTTCAAATATATTTTTATTTATACAATATGTCCCCTCTTGTAAACCCCATTCATTAAAACTGTATATTTGTACTTCTTATCCATTTGTTTTTACATGCGTCTATAAGTAAACATCTCCAAAAATACTTATAATTTTATTTATTTGCATTAATGAATAAAATTCTCTGCAACCTATCATAAATAAAAGGTCAGAATTTTTATATTGCCCACTTAAAACGGCAAAAATCAGTATCTTATATTTTGGGACAGGCTATATGAGTATTTTATAACTGTTTTACACAGCGTAATAAATTGATTTCACAAATTATATAAGGGCACTGTTGAGAAATACTACAGAGTTGAGAGGAGGTAGAAGATTCATAAAAAAAAGATTCTACTCTTGCAGTGAAACTTTAACAACTTGAACCTAATACCATAAAATTAATGATAACTCGGCGACCGGTGGGAGGACCTCTCAAAGAAAAACAATCCTACCTTGCCATAAAACTTGAACTCTTCTCTACGTCATTAAATAAATGTCGATGACTCGGTGGAAAACTCTTCAACGAGAGATTCCTCTCTTGCAGTGGAACTTTCTACTCTTCTTCTTGTTGACTGTGGATTTAGTAAAAAAGAGCATTTTACAGAGGGGCGATTTTTTTTCTAGACTCGGTGGAACAGAGCAGCATATAACCCCATCTCAAGCGGTAACGTCACTGCTCGAAAAAATAACTTAAGTTATTTCAACAATTTATTACAAAAAATTGGCTTGTTCATCGCTTGAAAACAAGTTGTGTAGATTAAATGTTGTTATTTTTTAACATTATGTGAGGTTATTTACTAACATGTAGCTTGTTGATAAATATAATAAATTTTGTTTTTAATATGAGATGCTGCTGGGATTCCTCAAGGAATTCTGCATTTATAGTGCCAACAGGAAGCTTGTTATTGCACGTATTGTAAATATTTTACAACGCAAAATGTGTATTTCTGGCAAACACGTATGGTAATTAACATTGGAGGTTTCTCTATTTAATTTTACCCATCGCATAAAATATTATGTTTATTATTATGCAGTACTTGAATATTAGCAGTTTGTTGTTTTTTAAGTGAGACTACACGAAAAATGTATAAGCAATATTCTGTAAAAATATTTTAAATAATTATGTTACTTTAAGGCGTAAATTGGAAAATTCTGTTTCTTCCCAGTCTAAAAATTTGCAAACTCTCTATCTGATTTCTTGTTTTAAAAGAAGATGTAAACAATAACAACATAATGCAAAGGTATAAATATTATTTTTAATGATCCCAAAATAAGAAAAAAAATCAGTTTCGTTCGAAATAAAAATAAAAACTGATAAATACCAGCCGAACCATTATGGTTAATGATGCCTCTCTGACCTTGGGGTATTCCCAAAAAAGAAAAAGGGAATTTTTAGCAACATAAGGCAAAAACAAGATACGTCATGGCGACAATATTATACCTGAAAACTTGAAAACGTTTTTGAATAAACCTTTTCAACTTTTTTGTTTTAGTATAATATGAGAATTTTTGCGTTCTTACAACTGATTTTGTTTTCTTTTCATTTCAAAATTATTAACTTTTGGTATCGGCGAGACTTCTTAATAATTAAACCAGTTGGAAATTAACCTATAAGCGAAACTGAATTGGTAAACACCTTGTCTCAAATTTTATTCTCTTTTACCGGTTTGAAAATGGCCATTGACAAACTTGTTCATTTTCCAGAAGAAAATAATATTTGGTCTTTTGTTCGGTACCTAATTTTTAAAACTTAAAATGTCCGAGGGATGTCAGCACAAACAAAAAACTGCATGATTTTCATTTAGTGTCAATTCTCGGAACATTTGCGTAAAATGTTCATGACATTTTGTCTATTAGTTAGCGAGTTACAGCTGCTTGCCATCACTGTAACGAACTCTAACGCTGAATTCAAAGGTTAGAAAACGCATCTAGTTCAGCTCTCTTGAAAATTATTTGACATTAATCGGTATCTATGTGAACTTCTTTAAAGCAGCAGTATATCGCAAGTATTTACAATAAAGTAAGAATTTATTTTGAGGTTGTCACTTTTGCTCGACTGCCTTTCGTCTGAAAAACTAAACAGGAAATATCGTTGTCTTTGTGTACTTTTTCAGTACTGTGATCTAGATAGATCTAATTTTCAACATTGCCTTTACCCTGTAGTTTTGAGTGAATAGATTTTATGAACTTTTAATACCTTTTTCAAATTTAATATCGTATTGAATAGCTAACAAGAATTTTTGGGAATTTACTATAAGAAACTAATACATAAGGCTTAGTTACTTTTATGTTTCATGATTTTCCTGCATCCACCATATTTATTATTAGAATAATACCATACTCTGTAAATGAAAACAATTTTTGCAACAATAACAACACCAAGCTTCCGCATATTTACATTAAAACATAGGCAATTAACTAACATGTCTTGAAAATTCGTTGAAATTTTATAATGTTGCCAGACTTCCTAAATTTCGATTCCTTCGTTCACCGACTTTCCCTAAATCAGTAAAATTTTAACCTAATGAACTGTAGAGTTTTTCATAATAGATACAGAAGTAAATAATATTATATTGAAAACTAACAGCTAGATATTCTGTAAATTGCAACACCGCTACGATATCCAAAGTGGATTGTACTACAAAAGAGCAGGTCATCATTCAGTATTTCAGTTTTCCTTGCGACATGGCGTGGACATAGTTTAAGGTAACGTCTTCCATAGGTCAGGGTTGCAATTTAGTCAACTGCTTTCTGCTTGCTCTCCTTGCACAAATTTTTAATGAATGAAACTTGATGGGAAACGATTTCAGGAATGATATGGTTTGTCTATATGCATGCAGCATGTCTTTGATTAACACGTACCTATACTGAGTGTGTAGAGTTTCTTAACGAGTAAAATAAATATTAAATTAGGTTAACCATTTCCACAGTCTCTAAAACTATTGAACTTAATTTGATGTTTGTGAGAGTTTCTATTTTTGGTTGTATACAAAATTTTTCTTCGTAAATAGTTACATCAGAATGACGGGTCGTACAAATATAAGACAAAAGTGGGAAGTTCCAAATAGAAGTTAATTTTTTATGGCACTTTGCAAAATATTTACATTTATTCATTGTTTTTGTCAAGCCAAATAAAACGGTTTAATCATTATTCAAGGTGTCGTCAAAGGTTTTTTTTTCTTATTAGTAGTCGTAAATTAAGGCATTGTTTTTCCATAACAATAACAACAATTATTCTTATTTGTACTTTTATTAATATAGTATATATATATATATATATATATATATATATATATATATATATATATATATATATATATGTATATATATGTATATATATATATATATATATATATATATATATATATATTATATATATATATATATGTATACAGTGCCATTCATAAAGTTTGCGCCATATAGGAAAATTTTTTATTATAAAAGTTTATGAAAATTTAACTTCGAAATATGTTAGTGCATGTTTTATGTTTACGATTACACCCAAATTAAGTCATGAAGTCACATGCTTTGTCTGTCAAGTTTGATATTTAAATTTTAAAATGTGATAAAATCGTATTTTTATTGAAAATATCCAAGAAAGTAATATAAAAAAAAAATGATTGTATTGCAGTTTTCAATTTATGTATCAATGTTCGAAAAGATTTAATGAAATTGCCTTTTTTCAATTATTTTCCCCTAAAATGGCAATCAACTCTTTTTCCACATAAATTATCTTATGTACTTATTTATTAGTTGATGTTTCACTAAATGCTTCTGTCAAAAAGTCATAGTTTAACAATGTAATCATGGTGCAAAGCTGCATAATTTTTATCACAGCTCAACTTCTAAGGGCTAATATAATAAATATTAATGTTATGTAATAAATTTGAGCAAATTTGTAGTTTTTTAAGTTTCTTAGTTCCTTCTTCAATGCAAAAAATAGTTCTTTTATAACTTATATGTCGGACAATCGCGAGAAGCTCTTTCTTAATTTCATATATAGGTTTTGGGGATAGTTCATTCTAAATATTTTTTAACATATTTTCGAAAGTTTTGTAACGCAATACTGGTGGAAAGAATATACATCCATGTTTTGCTATTAAGTCAAATAAAATTATAATATGATAGGCTTTCACGTATCTTTGTCGAAGTTGCCATGGATTTCGTGTTTTGTTCTTTTGTCACATAAAACATCAAACTGACATTAGTTTGTTCACTATTATTAACAGTTTTCTAAATTTTCTCCTTTAATAAAAATGCCAATTAAACTGACTAAGCAAAATAAAATAGAAATAGTTTTGATCGTCTGTGATCACTACAAAACTCAAAGAGAAGCTGCCGTCATTTTTAACAACGACATCCGGAAAAAGTTATAACGCATACAACAGTAGGAAGAATTCTTACCAACTTTAAAAATACTGGATGTGTGGAGAATAATTTTAAACGTCAACATGAACATTGGGGTTACTAATGAGGATGCTGAGTTTGCAGTTATACAGAGTGTGATTGAAACTCCTAGTACTTCAATTGCCAAAATATCGCACAATGTAGATTTATCTTATAACTCATTTCCAAGAGTGCTTAAGAAAAATAGGTTTAAACCTTATAAACCAAAGTTTGTCCACACTCTCAAAAAACTAGATTATGATAGGCGCATGTATTTTTCTTTCTGTCATTTACAAAGTATATTTTGTTCAGTGATGAATGTACTTACTTTTAATTCTAATGCTGTTGTCTCGTCGCAAAATTGTAGATGGTGGGTAGATAGCAATCCAAATTTTACAATAGATACAAGAGATCAATATTCCTTTAAAATTAACGTTTGGTGCGGTATTTTTAATAACAGAATTATTGGCCCGTTTTTTTTTTAGAGAAAATCTTACAGCCGCGAGGTACTTACAGTTTCTAAAGAACGAATTTTCCAATGAACTGGAAGATTTTAGTTTAGAGGAAAGAATGAAAATTTACTTCCAACAAGATGGAGCACCTAGTCACAGCACTTTGGAAATTAGAAATTGGCTATACGGAAACTTTTCTGGGAAGTGGATTGGTAGATTTTCCTATGAAGTACCTTGGCCACCGCGGTCACCCGATATTACGCCCTGTGAATTTTTTTGGTGTGGGTATTAAAAAAAATTTAGTTTATGCTCAGAGACCTTTTGAAATATAATCCCACACTTAAAAGAAACTATCCGCCAGTCTGTAAATGAAATCAAGCCGACGTTCTATGCGAATGTTCGTTATGAAGTTTATAACAGAACTATTATGTGCATTGAAAAGGAACGAAGAAGCGTAGAAAACTTAAGAACGTTTTTTTATTTAGTAAATAGTATTAATTTTCTGTAATCGTAGTCCTTAAAAATTGACGTGTCATAAATATTAAGCAGGTTTGCACCAATATTGCATTGTTAAATTACAACTTTAAAAAAAAAATAAATTTTCAGTTTAATTTTACGGCCTAATTGATTTTTTTTCGTAGGTTTAGCAAAACATTAACCACTAAAAAAGTGTATGATATAATTTATAAGAAACAAACTTTCGATTATCATTTTCGGGGGACATTATTGAAAAAAGGGAATTTTGTCAAATTTTTTTTGAAAATTGGCATATATATGTAAAACCAAAATACAATCTTTTTTTCTTTATAATTTTTTTCGATATTAATGTCAAATTTGACAGGCAAGGCTTGTGACGTCATGACCTTATTTCGGTGTAATCCTAAACATAAAACATGCACTAACACGTTTCGAAGTTAAATTTTCAAAATCTCTTATAATAAAAATTTTTCGTATATGGTGCAATATTTATGAATGGCACTATATATATATATATATATATTATATATATATATATATATATATATATATATATATATATATATATATATATATATATATATATATATATATATTTATATGTATGAGGGATTGATTAATGGATTTACTAATTCGGTTTACTTTAATTATTTCTACAAATCTAGATTAAATGTTCCCAACCGTTAAATTCTACGTTTATTCCGTTAACAACAATTGGTAAAAATTTGCATGTAATAATTGATCTTAGATTTTTGGGTGTAAAATAGTATACATATTTCTCAAATTTCAATAAAATGATTAATGAATTTTGTTAATTTTGTTTAACTTTAATTATCTGTGAAGCAGAAACTAGTTTTGAAAGATTTTAGTAGGTGAGGTTGCCAAAAATTAACCTCTTTTTGTTCTTGCAATAGATTAATAGTTTTTACGTGAAATAAATATAAATATCTAACTACTCGTTCTTCTTCATTATAGACAGATTCTGTCAGTTAGTGAGATAATATTGATAATTTTAATAATAATATATTTAGGGCTACAAGATCTTTTGGTCAACTTCTCTAATAAAGTGGGGCATTAAAAGGCCAATATTATATTTAACTAGCCGTGCCCGCGGCTCCGCTCGCGTGGACTTGATTCACTACTATCGTCTCTGCTCATTCCTTATGTTACCTAACATAATAAAATATCTGCCATTATTTCCTCTTATTTCCCATTATTTTTCCTTATCTTCCATTATCTCAACATAATTTCCATTATCTAGGCTTATCTCTGCTCATCTCCTATTATTTCTTCTTATCTCCCATTATTTCTCCTTATCTCCCATTATCTCACCCTATCTCCCATTATCTAGGCTTATCTCGACTTATCTCGCAATATTTCTCCTTATCTCCCATTATTTCTCCTTATCTCCCATTATCTCACCATAACTCCCATTATCTAGACTTATCTCTGCTTATCTCCCATTATTTCTCTTATCTCCCATTACTTATACTTATCTCCCATCATCTCACCTTATCTCCCGTTATCTAGGCTTATATCGAATTATATAGAACATATGTATAGATTTATAAAAACACGTAAATCGGATAAGTGGTTCTCGTTTTATATATATTACATTCTTTGCAACATGATATTGTTCTATATTTAATGGTTTAGGCAGTGTATTGTAAGAGAACACGCCAACGGTAACTTTTTTTCCGACTTGATTCACCGTTATCGTTACTGAGTATTCTTTATGTTACCTAACACATTAAAATATATCCTATAACTTGGCCAGAGAATATATTTATGTTTTAAAAAAAAGCGCCAAACACCCTAACGAATAGACAGACAGATAGACAGGCAGAGAGACGTTGCATTTTTATATATAATATTTATAGATAGATAACTTGGCCAGAGAACATATGTATGTTTTAAAAAAAAGCACGTAAATCGGATAAGTGGTTCTCCAGTGATAAGCGCACTAACGGACAGACAGACCGACAGACAGGCAGAGAGACAGGCAGACAAACAGATGTTGCATTTTTTATATATTATAGATATAAGATATAAGATAACCTGGCCAGAGAACATAAGTACGTAAATTGGATAAGTGGTTCTCCAGTGATAAGCACACTAACGAACAGGCAGACAGACAGAGATACGTTGCATTTTATATATATTATAAATGTAATAAAATATATATCTATAACCTGGTCAGAGAACATATGTATAAATTTAAAAAATCACGTAAATCAGATAAGTGGTTCTCGAAGGATAAGCGCACTAACGGACAGACAGACAGACAGACAGCATTTTACATATATTATAGATATAGATTATTATTATTATTATATAACCTGGCCGAAGAATATATGCATGAATTTAAAAAAAGACACGTAATTCGGATAAGTGTTCCTCGCGTGATAAACGCACTAATCGACAGACAGACAGATAGAGAGACATTGCATTTTATATATAATATAGATTATAGACTATAGATATTCTCTGCTACATAATATTGTTCCATATTTAATGGTTTAGGCTGTATATGGCAAGGGGAACGCGCTAGCGGCAAACTTTTTTCCGACCTCATTCACTATTATCGTCACTGCTCATTCCTTATGCTACCTATTGTAATAAAATATAGCCTATAACCTGGCCAGAGAACATATGTATGGAAAAAAAAAAGTACGTAAATCGGATAAGTGGTTCTCCAGTGATAAGCGCACTAACGGACAGGCAAACAGAGAGACGTTGCGTTTTATATATATTATAGATTACTAGCAGTTATGAAAATTATTCATAAATAACCATTGACAAAAGAGCAGGTAACTTTAGACAAGAAATAGCTAGAGAGGAGAAAATAAGAAAAGAAAGGGAAAAAAGAAGTATTAAAGTGCTAAAATGATTATAAAATTGGATAATAATAAAAGATTTTAAAAAATATATAAATTACAAAAATATAATGATATTGCTGTTAATACATAAGTTTTGTGGAATTTTTGAGTTCTCCTTCTTTCTTACATGGTGTTTAATATAAGTAGGCATAATGCCTGTTTTACTCCCATTAAGTCTTTTCCGTTGTGGACGTCCAGCATTCTTTCCACCTTTTCGGAGGTCTGCCCCTAGTTTTCTACCACAAGATTCATTGAGTTTGGTCCTTTTTGCTACTCTGTTGTCATCCAGCCGATCTACGTGTTTACTCCATTGTTTTCTTCTGGTTCTGATCCATTTAGATATTTTTTGGATCTTTCTTACTTCTTGTAGATGTTTGCTGCAGATTCTGTTGTTCATAGTTTTTTGATGTGTATCTTTAATCACCTTCATTTCTGGTGTACTTATCATTTATGCTGTTTTACATGTATCAGTTCCTATTATTACAGCATATGTGAGAATCGGTCTCAGTGTGGTTTTGTATATCCTTATTTTGCTTTCCAATGTGAGGCATTTATTTCTCCAGACTATATCCTTCAAGCAACCTGTTATTCGTGACTCCTTCTTAGGTTGTTGTTCCTAGGTATTTAAAATTATTAACCTATTCAATAATACTTCTTTAGTTCTTCAGCTTGCATCCTAGTAATTCTTTTGAGGCCACCATATATTTTGCCTTGGTTGTGTTAATGATCACGTTTAGTTTTCTTGGTTCTAAATTGAAGGCGTGCAAGTCTTCTGAAGACTGTTCACAGAATCGGAGATGAGGACCGCAACATCGGCGTAGCAGATTATATAGAAGTGTGTGTTGCCCATTTTTGTATCCTCTAGTTTTTGGAAGATTCTGTCCATGACGAGGTTGAAGATAAAAGGACTAAACGAATCGGCTTGTCTTATCTCGGCGTTTATTTTTATTTCCTACCTCAGTAGATGCCCCAATTTTATATTTGTCTTGCATTCTGTGTTAATGTCATGTATAATTCTTACTAGTTTATGGTTTGTCTGCCTTTCTTGTGATATTTTTATCTATATATTGTACTCTATTGAAGGCTTGAGACATGTCGACGAAACACATATATGCAGTTTTTTTAAATTCTCCTTTATCTACCTCACTATAAATACTTTTCGAGTTAAATTTTCTAATTTAAACAGCTCGTTAAGAAATCAAAACAGTGCAGTATCTTTGATGTCCTTATTACTGAGATACTTCAAAGGGCTTTTTGGCGAATATTTACATCGTAAACGTCCGTCCGAAAGGTAAATGAACAAACTAGGTGGACACTACGCTTACCAGGTGTTCAAGTATGAAATGCGGATTTTTTTTCTAAAAAACATGTTAAATTCAGAAGAATGAAAAAAAGTGCTTTATTCAAAGTATGCTCCATCGCTTGTTATACATTTTTCCCATTTTGTGAATACCTCGCCAGTAAAAATCTTCCCTTTTGTTGCGAACCATTCATCCAGCTATTTTTTCACATCTTCGTACGAACCAAAGCGCTGCTTAGCAAGTACGTGACCCATCGATGCAAACAAGTGGTAATCGGAAGGAGCCACGTCTGGTGAGTAAGCCGCTTGGGGTAGAACTTCCCACCTGAGTGCTTCCAACGTGTCGCGAACTGGTTTTGCCGTATGTGATGGAGCATTGTCATGAAGAAAAATGACTTTGTATTGCCGCTTTCGGTATTCTGGCTTTTTTTTCAAGCAGCGAACGGTTCAAATCGGTCAATTGTTGTTGGTAACGTTTAGTATTAACCGTTTCCCCAGGTTTCCCCAGCTCATAATAGACCACGCCCCTCTGGTCCTACCAAACACAGAGCATCGTCTTTCTGCCCAAGCGATTCGGTCCTGCGGTCGATGTGTATGGTGCGCCTGGGTTTACTCATGATTTTTTGCGCTTAGGATTCTCAAAATAAATCTACTTTTCATCCCCTGTAACTATACGATGCAAAAACGACTTCGTTTTGGACCGAGCGAGCCAAATGTCACACGTGTTTTGCGCTTTTCATTGGCCTGTCGTTCAACTCATGTGGTACCCATCTACCGGTCTTCTGAATCTTTCCCATCTCTCGTAGCTGATTGGAAACAGCTTGTTGACTAACGTCCAATTGCTTGGCGAGTTGTTATTGTGTTTGCGAATCATCTTCGTCCAACGATGCTTGCAATTCCACATCTTCGTATTTTTTTGGCGGTTTTCCACGTTCCTTGTCTGCACCATCGAAGTGACCACTTTTGAAACGCCGAAACCATCGTTCACACGTATCTTGCGATGGAGCATGTTCACCATAAGCTTCTCGAAGTAATCGGTATAATTTAACAACAGTTTTCTTCAAAAGAAAATAAAAAATTAATGCTGTCCGCGAATGCTCTTTGTTCGGTATAAATTTCGACATATTGAACACAACTATGCACACACTTTTCCAATTTAACACTCGTGCGCGTCTGACACTTGTTGATGACACAACAAAATGGCGCAGTGTCAAATCTTTATAGCACAAACCGCATTGGTGCACCATCTGTTGTCTGAAATCCGCATTTCAAACTTGTATACCTGATATTTACTTTATAAAAAAAAACATGACGAATGTATACCATTCCCTTTAAATATATTAAGCTCTTTTAATGTGTACCTACGTATCTAAATAGAGAGAATAAATATTTTCATAGTAATTGAATAAAAAAGTACTAGTGAGTCGCTTAGTTTTATTAGTGTTCCATACGGAATACTTATAAGATCACTTTAGTTTCTGTCTGTCCGTCTATCACATCCGATTTTCTCCGGAAGTATTTGACATGGAAACTTGAAAATTGCCACTAATATAGAAACTGATGGCCTCATCGGAGCCATGTAGTTTCGAAAGTTAAATTTTGACTTAAGTTTTGGGGGGTGAAATCAGAAGCGAAAAAAATTTTACTAAGTTATCGAATGAACGCTTGTAAAAACACGAGTTCAAAAATATATATAACTAGCCGGGCCCGCGGCTCCGCTACTATCGTCACTGCTTATTCCTTATGTTACCAACGTAATAAAATATCTCCC
Organism: Pachyrhynchus sulphureomaculatus; assembly: GCA_019049505.1. NCBI lineage: Eukaryota > Metazoa > Arthropoda > Insecta > Coleoptera > Curculionidae > Pachyrhynchus > Pachyrhynchus sulphureomaculatus. The sequence continues at coordinate 202,302,885 of CM032449.1, forward strand.
ATTATTTTTCCTTATCTCCCAATATTTCTCCTTATTTCCCATTATCTCTACATAATTTCCATTATCTAGGCTTATCTCTGCTCATCTCCCATTATTTCTCCTTATCTCCCATTATCTCACCTTATTTCCCATTATCTAGGCTTATCTCGACTTATCTCCCATTATTTCACCTTATCTCCCATTATTTCTCCTTATCTCCCATTATCTCACCATAACTCCCATTATCTAGACTTATCTCTGCTTATCTCCCATTATCTCTCCTTATCTCCCATTATTTATACTTATCTCCCATTAACTCACCTTATCTCCCATTATCGAGGCTTATCTCGACTTATCTCCCATTATTTCTCCTTATCTCCCATTATCGAGGCTTATCTCCCATTATCTAGGTTTATATCGAATTATATAGAACATATGTATAAATTTATAAAAAACACGTAAAATCAGATAAGTGGTTCTCGAGTGCTAAGTGCACTAACGGACAGACAGACAAACAGAGAGACGTTACATTTTATATATATTTTATTCTTGGCTACATGATATTGTTCCATATTTAATGCTTTAGGGAGTCTATTGCAACAGAACGCGCTAGCGTCAAACTTAATTCACTATTATCGTCACTGCTTATTCCTTATGTCACCTAATAACATATAACCTATAACCTGGCCAGAGAACATACGTATGTTTAAAAAAAAAGCACGTAACTCGGATAAGTAGTTCTCCAGTGATAAGCACACTAACGGATGGACAGGCAGACAGACAGACGGACAGAGAGACATTGCATTTATATATATATTATAGATATTCTCTGCTACATAATATTGTTCCATATTTAATGGTTTGGACTGTGTATTGCAAGAGAACGCGCTAGCGGCAAACTTTGTCCGACTTCATTTACTATTATTGTCACTGCTCATTCCTTACGCTACCTATGGTAATAAAATATAGCCTATAACCTGGCCGGAGAACATATGTATGTTTTAAAAAAAAAAGTACGAAAATCGGATAAGTGGTTCTCCAGTGATAAGCGCACTAACGGACAGACATACAGACAGAATACGTTGCATTTTATATATATTATAGATGTAATAAAATATATACCTATAACCTGGCCAGAGAACATATGTATGAATTTAAAAAATCACGTAAATCGGATAAGTGATTCTCGAGAGATAAGCGCATTAACGGACAGACAGACAGACAGACAGACAAACATTGCATTTTATATATATTATAGATATAGATTATTATTATTATTATATAACCTGACCAAAGAATATATGCATGAATTTAAAAAAAGACAGGTAAATCGGATAAGTGGTTCCCGCGTGATAAACACACTAATGGACAGACAAACAGACAGAGAGACATTGCATTTTATATATTATATAGATTATACATTACAGATATTCTTTGCTACATAATATTGTTCCATATTTAATGGTTTAGGCTGTGTATTGCAAAGGCATGCGCTAGCGGCAAACTTATTTCCGACGTCATTCACTATTTTACGTCACTGCTCATTCCTTATGCTACCTATCGTAATAAAATATAGCCTATAACCTGGACAGAGAACATATGTATGTTTTAAAAAAAAAAGTACGTAAATCGGATAAGTGGTTTTTCAGTGATAGGCGCACTAACGGACAGATAGACAGACAGACAGACATACAGACAGACAGACATACAGAGAGACGTTGCATTTTATATATATTATAGATTATTATAGATGTAATATTTGCGCATCCTTTTCTTTGTATCCTTTTTAAAAAATTCCAAAAAAATGCCGACCCTCCGTTTTCTCGAAAAGTAAAGATCGGAAAAAAATTTTGTTAAAAACTCGTTTGGGGTGTGCTTTGTGAAGCCCTGATGAATACCTAATTAACAAAAAATTTCCAACTTCCGGAGTAGTAATTGCACAAGTCCGTCTTGTACTTGGCAGGTTATTTTCATGTTGAAATTCTAACAGTGTTCCAAGAAATAAATAGTTTATAAAGTGGCATATCTTATCCATAGTTACGATGCAATATTATCGTTAAATCTAAGTGTAACACGACAATACTTCAAACATGTTATTTATTTTACTTAAATTCGGGTTTAACCAAATATTTTAAAAGTTTGCAGAGTTTTCAAGTCGCTATTAAATCTTTATTGATTGACATTGCCACATATGGTAAAAATGGAAAATAAGCTTGCTTGTCATCTGCATATAAATGGCAGTTTTAGTATTAAGTTTAGTTAGCAACGTAACTAAACGTGTAAATTGAAAATGAAATTATATCCAGAATACTGCTTTAGGGCACAAGATAAATTACATTTCGATCCACAAACTTATTGCTTTGTATATTAATATATCGAAATTGTTCTTTTATCATTAGAAAAACCAATGTGGTGCAGAATGGATATATTTGTTTCATGATTAAGCGTGTGAAATACATTCGAGCGGTCTCACATGATATAACATATTTCTGAATTAATTTGTTAACCAAGCTCTGATGGTTTTTTATATACGACACTAATCATGATGAAAACAGTATTAAAAATTTAACTTAGATTACAATATTATTTCAAAAACAAGTTTTAGTAGCAATTTACAAACATAATATTAGCATTTGCTGTTTTTGAAATTATAAAACAATAATCTTTAAATTTATTATAATTGAAATGGCATTAAATGCGATTTAATTTAATTTTCCATAATGTATGAAATTATTATATTTATTTTATTCTCTCATTTTCCCTATTGATAACGTTATATAAATTGTAAATGACAATATTTTTTTTGAATTTAAAAGTCTGATGTTTGTTAGTATAACACTTATTTACAAAAAGGGTAGTAGATCGAACATACTGAATTACAGACCAATAAGTATTTTAAGTACTATACTCAAATTATTCGGAAACATTACAACTAATGAAATAAAGGTAAGAGTCACTTCTGGTTTGACACGACACCAGCACGGTTTCTGCAGTGCTAGATCAGCGAAGACCAATTTAATGTGTTTCACTCATTTTGTTATCAGCGCTCTTGAAAATTACTTACAGGCGGACGCAATTTATACAGACGTCTCCAAGGCTTTCGATACGGTCGACATTAGTATTCTATGTGCTAAATTAAACTCTTTTGGTATTGGGGGTAGTTTGTTAAGATGGCTCCAGTGTTATCTTTCTGGAAGGGTTCAGTCTATTCGTATAGTGGGTGCAGTCTGAAGATTTTGCTGTGGCCTCGGGCGTGCCTCAGGGCAGTCATTTAGGTCCTCTTTTGTTTAACATTTTTATTAATGATGTGGGTACTTACTTAAAGTGTACTTTTTTATTTTTTGCAAATAACTGCAAGATTTATAAAGTTGTGAGCTTTTTAACGGATTGTCGCCTTTGCAGGACGATCTTGATTCCTTCACTGTGCGGTGTAAGTCCAATGGCTTGGACCTCAATGTTGACAAGTGCCAGGTAATGTCTTTTTGTAGAGCTGGTGCTGCTGTAGCATTCCCCTGTAGCATCGATGGACGGGTATTGCAAATTGTGAATAAGGCTAAAGATCTGGGTGTAATCCTTGATCCAAAATTAAATTATCACGTGCATTATGACTATATGGTCAATAGAGCGTTTAGAATGCTCGGTTTTATCTGCAGAGCCGTAGGGATTTCTCTAGCATTGACCCATTGAGACTATTATATCAATTCTTGGTGAGATCATTATTGGAATACTGTTCCCCGCTATGATCACCTTATTATGAGTGCCATATTCACTCAATTGAATTGGTGCAGAACAGGTTCTTGTATTTTGTTTCTAGGAAGCTTTTATATGGAGAACGTCATCCCATTGGAATAATTTGCCCAGCGCTGTATTTCCCACTGAGTACAATTTACAGCGATTTAAGAACAACGTGATTCGCTTTTTCCGCACACATGTCGCTCCTGGAGCGCTTTAGGGACTTCCCTGCAGCACGTGTGCTAGACCCATAAAAAAAAAATGTATCACAACTGTACCATATTAGGCCTAGCTCATCACTCGTCATATTACTCTCTTCTAGATGGGAAGCCTCATCTCTTGGGGCATGAACATGGTACAAAGCCTGCCACTCGTGTGCAAATGAGATACGTACATATGTGTCCATACGTACATAGCAGTGAAAACAAACTCATTGTGTAGGCTGTCAAGTGGAGACTTTGAAAATTTACTAACCAAATTGATGAAAATTTTAATTACCATAATAATTACAATACCATTATAGTCAACTAGGAGTCATTTTACTTTTGCATGCATAGATATATACAGGGACGCAATAATATACGAGGGTGAATCAAATATAAACGAGACTTTCTGTACTAGGAACTTAGCATCGTTCGGAGCGAGTCGCGGCTTCTAGCAATGTTGGTTGGGTTTCTTAGGAGTGGAGAGAACAATCGGTTGGCCCCACCAGGTGCATTCAGTAGTACAGCTCACGATATCGGAGCACCCTTCGATTGAGCAACGCAACGAGTCATTATTAAATTTCTCACACGTGAAGGCGTGAAACCGATTGAAATTCTGCGGAGATTAACGGCACAGTTTAGGGACTAAACACTATTAAGGCGTTGTGTGTTCGTCTGGCATAAAGAGTTCATGGGAGGCCGTGAAGAGGTCGAAAATGAGAGCCGTGATCGACATCCATGGACGTGGCGTTTTACAAATTGATTTGTTGCACGAATGTCGCACTATCAATGCGGCGTACTACTGCTACCTTTTGGAAGAGGTTAAACTTGCTTAACGCCGCAAAAGACGTGACCAACAGATAATGGACGTGATTCTTCTCCATGACAACGTTCGACCCAACACTGTCTTATTCGCGAAAAATTGAAGAAAATAAGTTGGACAACATTTGATCACCCTCCCTATAGCCTTGATATATCGCCTTGCGCCTTCATCTCTTTGGGCCACTCAAAGAAGCGCTGGGAAGACAACGAATTAATGACGACAATGCGGTGGAGGGCTTAGTGCGCAATTGGATACTGACACAACCCCCTTCTTTTTACGATAACGGTATCAAAAAGCTTCCGATACGCTGGGAAAAATACATTTCCAAAGCAGGAGATTAAGTTGAAAAATGATATGAACTGGGTATATTTGTTAGAGTAAATAAAAAAGTAAATAAATCTCGTTCTTTCGATGGTAATCGTTATTTACTCTAGGCGCATTATCTTTGTCTTGCTTAGGTTCATTTCCTGTCCGACTTGTGACGATGCATGATGCTGTTCTTCCAACATAGTTGGTTTCATTCATTGGTGTAGTACCGATTAGAACGATATCGTGAACAGTTTTGGCAAGATCGTATCTCCTTGACTCCTCTTTTTATCGGTATTTTTGGGGTCTTCATGTTTTCTTTACTAGTATTTGAATGTACGCATTGTCATAGATATATTTAATAAGAGTCGAGTATCTGGTGTCTATTCTAGCGTTATCTAGGGCTCTTAAGACCGCCCACATTTTTATAGAGTCAGAGGCTTTCTGGTAATCTACGAAAGCCAAGTGTATATTAAATTCCATGACTTTCACAATGAGCGTACGTAGTGTCTGTAGGTGGTCTATTGTGTTGACTCTCTTTCGAAATCCAGCCTGTTCCGGAGGTTGATATAAATACACTTTGTGCGTCAATCTATTAGTTATTATTTTTGTGAGTAATTTATACAAACGGGACCGTAGACTAATTGGATGTTAATTTTCTATTCTCGTTTATATTTGATCCACCCTCCTCATTAGAAACATTTTATATTGTTAATTTTAAACATATCGACTGACTATTTTATGTCCTGAATAATCACAATATTTTGGCCTTAACTATCGATAGTTAGTTATATGTTTTGGAATTTTGTTTGCGATTTATTTTTCGCAGTCATGTTTCCCGTAGAGATTTTCCTTGAAGCGGTTGTCTTCTTTACTATTGAAATTTACTTTTCTTATTTGATTTTCTAATTTAAAAATTAGTAGAAATAACAAAATAAATAAACGGCCTAGATCGTAAAAGACCAAAACTCGAAACCTCGGATTCCAATACATATTAGTCTTGATTAAGATTACATTCTTACTAGAAACAGTAAAAACTTTTTCTACATGGGAAGGGCAAAGATAAATGGTAAAGTGACATGTAAAGTGCCTTCCCTTTCTCTTTTAAATTCGGAAGTCGTTCGGCTCAGCCGATAAAAATCGAAATCGTTTACTGAATAATATTCATTATAAAAAGAAAGGATTTCTATTTTTTTATTTCTTACATAATTTCAGTCCGAGTTCCAATCCCGGTAGGTCAGTGAATTTAACTATTAATTTATTTTAAGGATACAGGCATACATAAGTAGTAGTTGCTGCAGAAATGTAATATGCCCGTGACAGAACTATCGCATTGTCTAACAAGATACCGTGAAATACAAATGTATGTTTCGGAACTTGGACCAGGTCGATATATATTACATTCTCGTCGATATCGATCCAGAAAACGTAATCCTCATTTAGGCTGGGAGGTGACCAATGAAAAAAATATATTTAATTTATCTCATTAAAATGTCAGCAGATGTAGCTAGTGATATTTCTAACTAGACGCAGCGTGATATAGGCATTTAGTTGCTGATTCTGTAATTTCCTTACCATTAAAATATAGCACCATTCATTATTTTATTAAATTGAATTTTCAAAAAATATATTTTATTCAATACACGAAACAATGTATTTATATTAGCTTCGCAGTGGTATTTTGAATAGTAAAATGTAATAATTTTGCTATTTATTTAAAATTTGTTTAAACTGATTTATTTTACTTTGTTTTAAATTGCACGAATTTCATAAAATAAATTAGAAATTTTATTATACATTTTATAGATAAAATGAAAATCGACATATTGACCTTACTAAAATTGACGTGGTATTTTATTTAATTTAGTTTAATCTTAATAAATATATTTTGTAATTTTATCTGCTTTTTATGCAGCTACTTCAAAAACTACACTGAATTAAATTTATATGAACTAATTTAGCAGTTAAAATTAACTTTAAATAGTTAAAGTAACACAACATGGCCAATAATGTTTGTTTGCAACCATTTCAAAATTTTTCAAATAAAACAAAACAATTTAAAATTGTTTAGTATTTTGCTGTACAACCAACTCACTGAGGTTTTCCTAAGGTATTATACTAAGAAAGAATATATTAATTAGCAAAGTGGGTAATTTTAACGCTTAATTAGAAAATGAAGTAGATAACCTAAAATATTATTCAGTAATAAAGGGATTTCATTCTTGATTTATTTTTAATAATATGCCTTTATACAGCTTAAAAAATAAGAAGAAATTTGTATTATTAAATTAGCCTCATTATATTTTTTAGCTCATCTTTTGGTCACTTTCCCTCTGAATAGAGTAAACTTTAATAAAGAAAGGAATCGTATTAGAAATATAACTAGAGTTAATGGTTATGACGATGACTTAGTAAATAAGCTAATAAATAGACATAAGTTTAGGTTTAATATTCAGAATTCCACCTTTTTTTTACATGAAGAAAATAACACCAAGTATGTCTCTATACCATATAATCCGAAATATTGTAAGGGACTCAATAAGGTATTTAATAAGGTAGGCCTCACCTTAGTCTATAAGTCATCAGACAATCTGAGGAATATCTTAGGAAATCCCAAAGATAAGATTCCTAGCCTAGCTCGTACACTTTTGCCATTGTAATGGTCGATATGTGAACAGGCGCATTATTCTGGTAAAGAAGCACTTTTTTGCGCGCTAATCTTGGTCGCTTCTGCTTCAAATCACTATGCAAACGATCCAACAACGTTGCGAAATAAGAGCCAGTCACCGTTTTAAAAAATAACCGTTTCCTATGAAATAGTTGATCATGATGATATCTTCACTTTTACTTCTGCCACTCCACTGTTTTGATTGTCATTTTGTCTCTGAAGCATAATGGTGGATCTATGTTTCGTCTACAATCACAAAACGATGCCAGATGTCCTTCAAATTACGTTGTAACTCTTTGACACCTTATTTTTTATGTACGATTTCTTTAACTTATACATTATATTAATCAAGAAAAATAACATAAACAAAAAATTTAGTATATTTAATTTACCTACACTTTTAAAAAAATAGGAAACAGCGAGGTTTCTGTATAATTTGAAGACCTTAACTTCTATTCGCAGAAAATATACCTTGTTTCACAATTTGTACAAGTTTTTTGCAATATTCATTTACTATTTTTCCCTTGTTCTCTTACATACTTCCAAAATACATCGGGATTAACGAGGATGAATGGTAATCTTACAGTAGTTTATTTTTCAAAAAAAAGGTTTTGGCCTAGCCACCCTAAAACTTCAAGTACTAACTAGTTTTTTAGTAATTTTGACGTATGCTTAGGTTGATTGTCATGTTGAAAAGTCACTTGATCTTCTGTATATAATATATTTGAAACAAGCTCATCAAGATACATCCGAAGAATATTTTGGTACATTTCTTCGTTCATATTCAATTTTGTTTCGTTCGACTCCTAACTCTCAGTTTAAGATCACCTTCGTCATGTTTCGCAGCCTGGATGAAACTTCTTGCCTGATTTCTATTCTTTTTTCCCACTCTATTGGCATCCATCAATAACATATCTAAGAATCGGACCAAATAACTTTCATCCAATGATCATCAGTCCAAAGGCTTTGTATGAAAGATTTTCCAGCTCTAATATTTTTTGTAGTTCGAATTTTGTTTTTCTGAATAGCTCAAAATTTTGAGAAATTTAGTGTTCAACTTCTCTCCTTAAAAGGACAGTCGCTTCAAATATCGTATAACTTTTATGTTATTGGCATGTAATCCTACAGCTCCACCCCTTCCCTTCTTTGGCATAGCAACAAATGGAAAGGAATATTTTTTTTTTTAATTATTTGCCCTGTAGATTGATCTACTTTAAGAAACTCGTTGACTTGATTCACAACATCCTTTCAAAAAGCTTTCATCGTCAAAAAAAGAAGAATAAATATAGCACTATTCCTTATACGACTAATCACGAAATAAGACTGACTGAATAATAAATAAGAAGATTTGTTCATTTACTCTTGTACTCTTGCACCTTTGTTCATTAATCTAATATTACGACATATCCGTTGATATCCTTAGGATATGAAAAAGAGTAAAATCCCTACTTAGGTGGGGAGGTGAACTATAAAAAAAAGTGTATGTATATACATGTCTGAAAAAACTGCAAACAAGAGAGTGATTCAAAGATAAAGTTTGCAAAAGAGGAAAAAGGAAGAAGATGTATATATTTCTCTCGGGACCACAAAAATGCAGGATAGTGGATAGTAAAAGGATATCATATGTAAAGAATGTTCATCCATGAGTCGCTCTCTTGGAAAACTAATCAGGTAGTTTTCAGTTGATTGCCTGATCCTATGCCGTTGGTCCCTTAAGACTCATCCGCCTTTGGGGATGTAGCTCCTGGGAAAAAAAGTTCCCACCTACCTCTTCTGCCCGATTCGCCATACTGATGATTTCCATTTTCGCTGAATAGGCTGTTGAGGTCTTCACCCGTTACCCTGGACATGGGGTCCTTGCGGATTCCTACCCTTCGGACCAGGGAAATCCGGAACTCGCGCTGAGCGGGCGTTCACGTCCCTGAACTGGTCTCTCTGTACATAACAGAGTGCCTATTTACTCGCCTAGCCTACCTCACATATGTTGGTCAGATCGCCAGAAGGAGAGATACATCATGGAGAAACTGGTAGTATAAGGAAAAGTCAGCGGCAGAAGATCAAGAGGATACAATATGAAGAGACCAACGGTAGTACCTTGTTGGAAAGACTCTACATGAGGCAGGCTAAGTAGCCCATTCCGAGAGATCTGGAAGGATCAAGTGAAAAGAACCAGCTCATGAGCAGTCATCACGCCCTACCAAGGGCCATAGGACAGAGGAGGTGATGTAAAGAATTGAAGCTATTTTATCGACATTCTTATGTCCTGAAACATTAACCTGGATGATTGATGTATAATTTCGACGTTCCTTCTGGGAAAACATTGAGAGTCATCATATTTAAATTAGAAAATAATAAAATACTTGCAAAAATCATTTTTAGATTGTTTGATAGAAGTGAGTGCCTACTTTCAGGTCAAAACTGGGTTTTGATCTTCCCGTTTAATTATCACTCACCTCGAATAAGTGGGAATGTAAATAGACAAGGATTTCAGTGAGTTATCAAATAAGGTTAATGTTAAACTTTTTGCTATAATTTGTTCGAAATTTTTATTACACACTGTACATTTATATCAAGAAGAACGATGATAAAAATGTTAGGGTTTTTTAAAGATTCAGCAAAAACAATGAAATCTGGTAATGCATAAAATCGATAAAAGCGCAGTGAATAAAAAGATTTCTTTAACGCATGATTGGAAATCATTAAAGTGGGTAAATTATACAACTTGTGGTGTCTGCAACAAAATATTTTCACTCTGAATAACAGTAAAATAGGTAATTAAAAAAAAAAGATAGTTCGAAGTTTAACAATTTAAAATTTACGTCTAAAACTTATTTAAATTTAATTGATCATATAGTAACCTTAAATGGGTAGTTTCATTCCCATTTCCTCTAGTCCATCAAAATTTACTATCATCTAAGTATGAATGACTAAAAAATTGTCAATGTTCGTTTAAGTCTTGCACGGATACATTAAAATTTTTGCAGTAAAGCTTTCTTACTACTCAGTATATATCACCACTACGTCAAACACTTTATTTTTGCACTCGACGCGCGTTTCGCTAACCATGTTAGCTTCATCAGGAGCGATGATTGACTAAAAGCTGAACTACAAATCTACCCTATTTATACTTAGCCTAACCCTTGAATTACTCAGGCGGAACTAATGGCATAGGCAAGGCCATCAGTTCCGGTCAAGTAACCAATAGAGGGAACTATAAGGAATAGGCCCTCTGTCTTTATTTATGCCTATGCGTTCAACAATATCCTATCAGATACATTTTTTATTAATCTTAGATTATCTAATGTTACAATATGCTCAGCTTCAAGGGCATGTTCGGATATGCTAGATTTTTCTGTTCTACTGTATTTTAAGTGTGCTAAATGTTCTTTAAATCGTGTTTTAATTGACCTTTTAGTTTGTCCAACATACTTTTTCTCACAATCATTACAACTAATTTCATAAATTCCACTTTTTTCACAATTAGGAATCTTATCTTTGGGATTTCCTAAGATATTCCTCAGATGGTCTAATGACTTATAGACTAAGGTGAGGCCTACCTTATTAAATGCCTTATTGAGTCGCTTGTTATATTTCGGATTATATGGTATGGAGACATATAATCCGAAATATAGCAAGGGACTCAATAAGGTATTTAATAAGGTAGGCCTTACCTTAGTCTATAAGCGTCAGACAATCTGAGGAATATCTTAGGAAATCCCAAAGTGAAGATTCCTAATAGTGAGAAAAGTGGAATTTGAAATTAGTTGTAATGATTGTGACAAAAAGTATGTTGGGCAAACTAAAAGGTCAATTAAACCACGATTTAAAGAACATTTAGCACACTTAAAATACAGTAGAACAGAAAAGTCTAGCATTGCCGAACTTGCCCTTGAAGCTGATCATAATGTAACATTAGATGATCTAAGATTAATAAAAAATGTATCAGATAGGAGATTGTTGAACGCATACGAAAGTATGGAAATTATAAAATGTAAAAGTAGTTTAAATAAAGACAGAGGGCCTATTCCTTATAGTCCCCTCTACTGGTTACTTGACCGGAACTGATAGCCTTGCCTATGCCATTAGTTCCGCCTAAGTAATTCAAGGGTTAGGCTAAGTATAAATAGGGTAGATTTGTAGTTTAGCTTTAGTCAATCACCGTTCCTGATGAAGCTAACATGGTTAGCGAAACGCGCGTCGAGTGCAAAAATAAAGTGTTTGGTGTAGTGGTGATATATACTGAGTAGTACCATTGTGCCAAAGATTCCACATTCCCAACTTAGTAAAGCTTTCTCAGTTTTTGCCGAGTCATCAAAAATGTGTGTGTTGTGGCGCTGTCATGATGGAAGACGACACCTTTCCTTTTGACTAGTTCCGGCCGATTTTTTTTAATCAGTTGCCTCAACCTTCTCAATTGCTGACAGTAGAGTACAGAATAAATCATTTGCCTAGGCTGCAGCAGCTTATGATGTACGATTCCCTTCCAATCCCACCAAACACACAGCATTACCTGGTTTTAATCCGGACTTCATTCGTTTTGATTCACGATCCTTTTTACACATTATTGTTCTACGTCATGGCTAGATTTCGTTACATTTCTGTAGAGTTCGTCGATTAAAATTCGATTGAGCCAATTTTTTAGCGTCAACTCGATGATCATGAACATCAAGCTTCTCGTTTAAGCCAGCTTTATTCGAATGATTTAAAACTGCTTGGTGATGAATATTTTGATCCTTGGTAATATTATGGCTACTTACGTGCCAGTCTCGCCCAACTTTCGCAAAAATCTTATCTACTTTTCTGTCGTTGGTTGAACTATGCAAAAAGCATTTTTGACATCGGAATTTCCTGAACGAAATCGACTGAGCCATCATTGGGCATTTTGATAACGTATCTCAACCATAAATAGCACAAATTTCTTCATAGGCTTGTGCAGCATTTGCACCTTTATCGGCATAAAATTATCAAATATAGCAGAAATGTCACTCATCTTTAAAGCCCTTTAAATTCAGTGTCAATTGCGTTTACATGTCTACTTCTGTCAAATGTCAGCTTTTACCTGACACAAAGTATGATGATGCATCTTATACTGCGTCAAATATGTGACTTCAAATCCCTCTAAGAAGAAAAAGTTTTTTCATCAACCAATATTTTGTAATGAAAGACTGATTTTGTCAAACTTCCACTTTATAGTTTCACAGAAACTGTATATATACAGTTTCTGTGAAACTAAATAAAGTGGAAATTTGACAAAATCAGTATATATACAGTTTCTGTGAAACTAAATAAAGTGGAAATTTGACAAAATCAGTCTTTCATTACATTCGTTATGAATTTCCATCAAGTAACAGCCACAACAATTCAAACCAATATGTTTGTATATATTTGAGACTGCACTAATATCAGAACTAGTATCTACAGACTGCTGTAGCGATAGAAAAAGAACAAGAGGCTCTACTTATCTGCAGTTAATGATAGAATTTAATGGCCCCTTGTTATCTACCCACTTGGTGTATTTAAACTGTAATATTCTGTATTCAGTGAGCGTTTAAAGTTAGTGTGAAGTCGTTTTGTGTGGTCACGCTTTGGAAAAGCGAGACTACGTATAGCAAAGAAATTTTGCTTGTAAATATTCATCATGAAATAAATTGTCTAAATGATAGAAGGATGAAAATAATGGTCTAAATGATAGAAGCATATTTATGTCATACAAGCCTTTAGGAATGGACAAAAATAGTTTTGTGACATGATAATGCAACATCTCTTTTCGCTAACTATTTTCAACTTTTTAGGGGATTACCTTTGCCAATTTTTTTGGTCTTTCAAGCTCAAAAATACCACAATATACACGAAATCATCTTCATCTCTTTTCAAAATATTCTGGTAACCCTGCAAACTAACCAAGGTATATATACCAAAGGGGAAGAGAATAAGACCTTAATAATTTAATTTAAAGGAATTCCAGAACTAAAATAGTTCACGTATCTCGTATTTGTCATAAAAGAGCTTTATGACTTTGACATTTTACAGAGATAGTTATTAGAAACATTTGCATGGATATTCCCACAGCTACTAATAATTCAAAACTGAATAAGTGTAGGACGTTTTGCCTTTGATCTTGTGCGTAAAAGTTTTTTTTTTTATTAATATGGTGAGATTGAGCAAGGTTTTGCAAGTGAATATTACAGTAAAATAATATGGACGTAAATTTTTGTAGGTGTTGGGAAGAAGTCATTTTTGAGAAATTTAGTAAGTAAATTTCGATATACTCAGGTATAGACACTGGAAAATGTTCAAGTAGTTTCACAAATTCTCAACAAGGGTTTTTAATAATAGATATCAAGGTATTTATATTACCTGATCAGATGACTGGCTTAAGTTTTCTGCATTCCTTTTAGAATAACTTACCTGGGTTACTGAAGGATATACCTGTGAATCTTAAAAAAAAATGTGATTTACTCATAGTGGTCGCCTTTCATTTTAGGAGTGAGGAACGGGATTTTTTAAATATCGAATCGATCTAGGATTAATTTCTTGGAGAGATTTTTAAAATGACTTTTTGAACACTTTTATATATGTGTCATAAGGACATTTTACTTACTTACTTAATCCTTAGCCATGATACCTCTCGGTGTAGGCTGGTGTGAGTGGGTTGGGTTAGGTTGGAGTTCCATATTTCTCTCCATCTTTCTCTATTTCGGGCTAGCCTTGTTGCCTCCTCCCACCTCACTCCCCTCTTCTCCATTGCTCCCCTTATTTCCTCCCTCCATGTTCTTCGTGGTTTTCCTCGACTTCGTTTCCTATTCTTTCTTGTTTCATGCACTCTTCTTACCAGTCTTTCCTGTCCCATTCTTTGTATATGTCCAAACCACCTCGACTGACTTCTATTTTCTCCTATATCGGCTTCATTTCCAGTGTTTCTTGTATATCAACGTTTCTTATCCTATCCAGTCTTGTCCTTCCTTCAATCTTTCTGAGGAATCTCATTTCGATACTTTGTATCTTACTTCTGTGACTTTGTGTTGTCCACACTTCAGATCCGTACGTAATTATTGGTGTTGCCACCCTTTTGAAGATTTGTAGTTTTGTTGATTTTGGTATTTCTTTTTTGTCTAGGAATGTGTTCTTGATACTATTAAATAGTTTCCCCGCTGCCTCTGTCCTCGACCTAATCTCCCCATCCAGCCCTCCATTCCTCGTCGCCATTGCACCCAAATATTTGAAACTCTCCACCTGCTGTATCTTTTCTTCTCTTAGATATATTTCATGCGTTTTATTCTCCTTGCTTATGATCATTGTCTTCGTTTTTTTTTTTCACATTTATGCCCATAATCATGCGTTCCAATCTTTCGTTGTACACTTTTAGGCTTTCGTTCAAGTATTTCTCGTCTTTTGCGATCAGTACCATATCGTCAGCGTATGTTATCTCCGTTATTCCAACTCTCTCCATGTTCCGGAACTCTACCCAGTATTTCTTTGAAGGACATTTTAATTAGTGGATATTAAAAATAAACAAAGTAATGACTAAACCTAACAAACGCCTGTGTACGTATATAAAGCATATGTAGTCCGGATAATTAATTCGAACCAATATCATAAATCAACAAGTTGACTAGAGTAAAAGTAATAATAGAATAACATCTGCGATATTGTCTTCCAGAATCTCTTAAATATTTTAGTTCTTTTTTTATTATTTTCTCTGATTAATACTCATTGTTCTGGGCTGTTTTGGTAGCAGATGTGACACTTTGTCAAGAAACTTGCTTAATATATTTTCGTCAAAAGATATATACGTCTTCAAAATGAATTTTAGTTTCCTTGACAAAGTAAAAACGTTAATTTTGGTGTAGGTTGGGCAATTCATACAAAA
The DNA here is from genome assembly GCA_019049505.1 of Pachyrhynchus sulphureomaculatus. Classification (NCBI taxonomy): domain Eukaryota; kingdom Metazoa; phylum Arthropoda; class Insecta; order Coleoptera; family Curculionidae; genus Pachyrhynchus; species Pachyrhynchus sulphureomaculatus. The sequence goes on from CM032449.1 coordinate 202,318,466, forward strand.
ATTAGTTTAATATGAGTTCAAAGAGAAGAACTTTTGTAGCAACCAACGTTCATCTATATATAAATAAATAAAATGTTTTGTTGTCAACTAGTTTAAATTCTACTTGAAAAACGTAACATCATTTTTAGTACGGAACACTTATAAAATCACTTCGGTGTCTGTCTGTTATACCCGATTTTCTCCGAAACTATTTGACATAGACAGTTGAAATTTGGTACTAATATAGAAATTGATTGCCCTATCAGAGTCGTGTAGTCTTAAAAGTTAAATTTTGATTTAAAGGATTAGTTTTGGGGGGCGAAATCAGAAGTGAAAAAAAAAATTTTTACCAGGTCAACGAGTGGGGTGTTAAATGAAAGCTTGTGAAAAAAAGAATTCAAAAACATATAAAATATAATACTTGCACACACTTTCCTTTATATTATTTTTAAAAAATTGCCAAAAATCTCTGTTTCCTACTTTATCTCGAATCTAAAAAATTTCCAAAAATCTCTGTTTCCTACTTTATCTCGAAAAGAACTGATCAAAAAACTTTGAAAAAATTCCAGAATATTTTTCACAGGGTGTAGATTGAACGAAACTTATCACGAGTGCATTAGCTTTAATAATTTATCTGATACATAAAAAAAATCAAAAATTTCAAGGCCATCAGTTTTCAACAAAGATCGGAAACAAACTTTGTCGAAAACTCATTTGGGGTGTGTTTTGTGAAGTTATTTATTTATTTATTTATTTTATCGCTCACCTCCCCGCCTCAGTAGGGATTTTACCCTTTTCCATATCCCAAGGATATCGGCAAGGATGTCGTAAAAAGTTTTGTGAAGTTATAGATCATTTTATACCTCCATAACAAACATTTTTAGTTTAAAATCAATCAACGTACGGAACATTAATTGCGCAAGTCCGACTTGCACTTGGCCGGTTATTCTCTAATAAACATTGATATATTTTAAACATGGTGACTGAAAGTTTTTCAATTGTTCCGTTATGTAATTACTTAAGGATTTAAGGATACGAAGAAGACTAACTGTTATTATACTAGGGCTTTTTAAAATTACCTATCTAGCTCTGAATCAAAATTTTAGAGAGTTTATTTTTATATATATATATATATATATATATATATATATATATATATATATATATATATATATATATATATATATATATATATATATATATATATATATATAGATATATATATATATATATATATATATATATATATATATATATATATATATATATATATATATTATATATATTTATATTTCTGACTTGCAAACCAGCCAGAACTAAAGACAAGGCATTTGGAACATAGGGTATATAGGAAAGCAACACACACACATACAAATGGATATGTGAGTGCTAAATCCCTCCCCTACTCCTTACAATTGCAGGCCGTGGCGAATTAGTTTCTATATCTATCCACCTTACAGACAACTCTAAGAAACCAGAGGAGCTAGAAACCATCACCATAGTTTTAAAACGGAATGAACACAAACAGCACACAATAAAGAGGCTATAAATCAACATCAAAATCCATGAAGAAATTCCAATTAGGATCCGGATAACAGACCAAAAGCCATTCTACCACACATCAAAGGGACCACAGACAGGATTGGACGCCCTCAGCGTAAACATAACATATCAGCTGCATGCAAACCTCTACGGACAATAATACCTATTATAAGAAATCCTTAAGACAAAACCCAACTGGAATATCAGGGTGTATAAAGCTTATCATGACATGGAATTTGCAACAAAGCATACTTTGAACAAACCAACAAAAGATCAAAAACAAACAAATCACATCTGCTCTTTTTCAATATCAACTTCAGACCCGTCGCAAAATAGATTTTACTATCTGCAAGTCAACACAGAAAACTACAAAACACAAACTATTCCCGAGGCTATCGAAATTTTAAAAAAAAATGGGTCATTTGAACAGAAGAGATGATGCTCCAAACAAAACGGCAATTAATAAGAAACCCATCGACCTACATACAAAGCACAACGGTCAACGACCAATCAGAGCCGCTATAACCTCCAGCGTTGATACAAATATCCATATATATATATATATATATATATATATATATATATATATATATATATATATATATATATATATATTAGCTCCAAATCACACAAAGAGCAATGGAAAGAGCCATGCTTGGAATAAGCTTTAGAGACCGAATCAGAAACCAAGATATCAGAGAAAGAATAAAACTACCGAATGGACTGGAAAAAATAGCACGGGTAAAGTGGCAATGCGCGGGCCACATTGCGAGACAAGATCCAAATAAATAGACTATTAAATTGTTGACATGGGAACCAAGGAAGACGAAGAGAACTGTGGAAAGACCACAAAAGCGATGGCGAGACGACATCCAGAGGATTGCAGCAACAAACTGGACACAAGTTGCAATTGATAGAAGGCATGAAATTATATATATATATATATATATATATATATATATATATATATATATATATATATATACATATATATATATATATATATATATATATATATATATATATATATATATATAATTCTGTCAGTTTTTTGTTGTAGCTAGGTAGAAAACTACAAAATATATCAACATATTTGCCGTCTGAACTGATTGAAACACGTAAAAAAGCATCAACCACATTATTATTAGACGTATTAGATATGGCACTTCAAGAAGAAGGTTTTTCTCCAGATATTTAAACAAAATGAAGTTGCAAGTAGCTAAATCAGAGCTACGGGGTGGATGTTGTAACTGAATCTATAGTTTCGGCAGTAACTTGAACTGTGCGATTACTGCTTTATAGAAGGATGCCAATAGAATGCCTAGGTCTCATCACCTGCGACAACTCATGAACAAAAGCTATCTAAATAATAAAAAAATAACCAAATTTATGAATTCCTCGTCTCCAAAATCCTTGACAAGGACATATAACACCATATATAGGAAACAGCTCTTTAGTCTCTTCCCCACCACTTTTGCCCCTTTTATGCGTTACTATACGTACTTATGCGAAAATTTCCATATTACGATTAAAACCATACAAAATTTATCGACCCCTACCCCTTTAAGCCCCTTCGCCTTAATCGGTATCATTTAAAAATAACCGGTCAAGTGCAAGTTAAACTTGAGCAATTAGTGTTCCGTACGTTGATTGCTTTTAAAATAACAAATTTTGTTACAGAGGTATAAAATGATCAGTGACTTCACAAAATACACCCCAAATGAGTTTTCAACAAAGTTTGTTTCCAATCTTTACTGAAAACTGATGAACTTGAAATTTTTGATTTTTTATATACCAGATAAATTCTTAAAGGTAATGCACTCGTGATAATTTTCGTTCAATCTACACCCCGTGGAGAATATTCCAGATTTTTTCAAAACTTTTTGATAAGTACTTTTCGAGATAAGGCGGGGGGAGAGCGCGCAGCGATTTGACGCGATTTTTTAAAAATAATACAAAGAAAAATGCGCGCAATATATATATATATATATATATATATATATATATATATATATATATATATATATATATATATATATATATATATATATATATATATATATATATATATATATATGTATATGTATATATATATATATATATATATATATATATATATATATATATATATATATATGTATATATATATTTTACTCGTGTTTTCACAAGCTTTCATTTGACACCACACTCGATGACCTAGTAAAAATTTTTTTTTCACTTCCGATTTCACGCCCCCAAAACTAACCCTTTAAGTCAAAATTTAAGTTTCAAAACTACATGGCTCTGATAAGGCCATCAATTCCTATATTATTACCAAATTTCAACTTTCTATGTCAAATAGTTTCGGAGAAAATCAAGTGTGACAGACAGTAAGACAGACAGACAGACACCGAAGGCGAAACACTAGTAATAGGCTTCATACTCTCATTAAATATTAGCTATATACCAAGTTTGAAATTTATATAACATTTCGTTCGAGAGTTATCGTGCCCACAGATCTACATACTGACAGACCGACAAACAGACCAACGGAAATGAATGACTAAGTTTCTCGTGATTTAGGAACTGTAATATGTGAAGAAGAGCAAAAATCGCGGATTGTGAGTTTTTTACGAACACAATATTTTCCTTTAGCAAGGAAGGCAAAAATCAGGAAAGGATATCAAAATGTAAATTCTGGATCTTAGTATCTTTTACAGGGACCTATTTAAGACAAAGTCAGAAAACCAAGAATTTTCACGTTATTGCGCGAGCTTATCGGCCCACCTGAACGTTGCACAGAGGAGCTCTTTTCGAGTTAACATCTTATTACAATTGCCAATATATTGGTTTGGCATTTATATGCGCAAGTAACGGACCAATTTTACAAACAAAATTTTGAATATTTACACAAGCATTTAATAATTAGGCATTAAAAATTAAAAGCAAATAAGTACTATTGAGCTAGCAAATATATTTCATTGCAAATAAATTTATTAAATATTAAATTTATTAATATTACATTTGCTTTGTTCTTTTAACAGAATTATTTAAAATTATGAAAATTCAAATTTTTGAATGAGTACTCAAATATTTGTTATAATGTGTAAACCAAAAGTTATTGTAGAATATATGATTAATTTAATGAAATGAAATTAACAATTTAGTTTTATACGGTTATTAAAATACTAAATTATCAAACATAATACCAAATAATAATAAAAATTAAATAAAAATATTAATACTAACATATTATCAGAGAGTGGACATTTGTAGGTTATGCATGGGAAAAAGTGTTCTAATAAATGTTTACGGTCTAAAGACAAAATAATATAACAAACTATAGGTTAGTTGCAATTTTTTAAGAAATGTTTAACTTTTACAACGTGCCAGATATTACACTAGGAAATTACACATGGACGCCGGCAGAATTACTTTCAGGGAGGTGTATCTGCATCTACACATTATACTATTAACTAATAAGATATAATTTATAACAGGATATCCTTATAATTATAGGTCGGTATATAAAATTAGGCATTTCCGTCATGTCAATTAAATAAATGTCAAATTCAAATAATGCCTGTATTTGAATATGCATCTCTGGAACGCCATATTTATAATCCGCCAAATTACCGAAAAAATGAAAAGCCATAGAGTTTAATAAGATAGCCTTTATGTGTTTCATTGATCTTACCCAGGCATTCGATGGGTATGGTTAACTGATGTCATAACCCTACTACAAAAAAGGGGAATTCACCCGAATATAACAAAAACTATCGAAGAGTTGAACACCAACAACCACACATATGTAAGAGTGGCAAATAAATTAAGCAATAAAATACCTATGACAACCGGAATCAGACAAGGAGCTAGCCTAAGCCCAATCTTATTTAACATCATAATGGATGAAATAATAAACGAAGTAAAGAAAACTGGGAGAGGATATCGATTGGGAGACAAAGAAATAAAAATAATATGCTACGCCGATGTTGCAGTAATCATATCAGAAGACGAAGATAACTTACAGAGACTCCTACATAAGTTCCAACAAACAGCAAAAGTGTTTAATATGCAAATATCTGTAAAGAAAACAAAATCCCTTACAATATCTAAAGAACCGAAAAGATGCAAACTCGCGATTTATGATCAGAGTGTAGAACAAGTGATGTCCTTCAGATATCTAGGGGCAAACATAACAAGTACCAGGAACCTTAAGGAGGAAGTAAAAACTGAAACAACAAAGGCATCGTTAATATCAGGATACTTAAGAGATATAATTTGGAGAAACAAATATATGAGCACCAGGAGCAAAGTAAGAATATACAAAACATGCGTAAGACCGATCATGACGTACGCGATAGAAACCAGAGCGGAGAACACAATAACAAAACGACTCCTAAGAACAACAGAAATGCGAACACTTAGATCGATAACAGGACATACCTTATTTGACCGGAAGAGATGTGAAGAAATAAGGTAAATGTGTGAAATACAGGATGTGGTGAGATGGGCAAGGAATAGGAGAAGAGAATGGAGAGACCATGTGGACAGAATGCCAAATGACCGGTGGGCTAAGGTTGTAAAAGAGAAGCTACCAAACACACCTCGACCGCTTGGGAGACCACCAATAAGATGGTATGAGAGCTGGTCTTCATCATCGCAATTGTTTCTGGGAAACCTTTGAAGTGAACACAGGACATGGTCCTAACGTAGGAAGAAGAAGAAGAAGAAGAACGCTTATTTACTGGGTGTCTCTTGCGCCACGCGATGGGGGGTCTCACCCACCTACGACTGCGCCAACTCGCGCTGTTGCACTATTTGCAAACAAAAGATTGTATTGCGTAGTTAGCTACAGAACCTTTACGGAGGTTTTCTATAGAATTTGTTTGCCGAGGCTACCACGTGGTACGAGATGTTTAAGACAGATGAAGTGAGTGATACGGCCTTAAATGAATCCCTTGTTGAATACGTAAATTTGATTGCCCAAGCCACTCCGTTTTACCCGGCAATCAAGATTGGCCTAACTATTTTAACGACAACATGTAGTATTGAACGTTCATTTAGTACGTTACGACGTGTCAAGACGTGGAATCGTCAACGATGGGAGATGCGCGGCTATTCTTTTTGTACTCTCCATAAATTAATAACATGTCTACTTTTTCATCCGTTGAATACCTTTTTGTTAACGAAACGTAAACAATAATAATGGCCATTTTGGTAACACACAGCAACTATGATTTTCGGTTCGTCTTTTTTATCACTGCCTACTAAGTCCGTAATAGAACTTGTTGATATCACATTATTGCATAATAAAACGGTTTATTTTCTGAAAAATATTAAATCCAATTGGCGTTAGATAGTTCTATTATGTTAGCAAAAAACCTGTAACGTGTAACTAGGTTAAATAAAAAATATGTGTTCCTATCTTACTTTTGGTGATATTGATCATTATTTAATGAGAAAATTCTGTAAATGAATGTAAAGCATAAAATTTTGTAGGAGCCACTCGCGAAATGGGCACGATAAATGAATAGTCTTAAATTGTTTACAAAGTGAGGTAAAACTAACAAAAACAATTGCTAGTACCATATATCCGCCATGGCCCCCTAAGTCTAAGAGTTTAAATCAGTTTTTTCCGGTCACTTGTCAAACAAATGTCAAATTGTGATACATCGTTGGAAAGAGAATTTTAAAGCGAATTGAAATTAATAAAAAAAGATACAGGGTTCGATTAAAAATAAGAAAGTTGCAGTCACTTCCGGTCAAACCGGAAGTAGTTAAAAATATTTCATAAGTTATAAAAAAGTCTAATAATATTCCATTCTGGTATCTAAAAATGCAAATATGTAACTTTCAAAATAAAAAAAAAATTACAGGGTGTTACATGTTGGCTGTGTCACCCGGTATATACAGTGGCGAACAAAAGTATGGAAACATTTACATTCTCATCTCTAGTCTTAACATTTAAACGGTTTACAATTACAATATTTATTTATTAATCGTGTACATGCTAATAAACATTTTGGACACTAAAACAGTTATTGTTTATTAGAAATGTGCTTAGTTTTTAACGTAACAAGATTATGCACAAACAAAAGTATGTAAACATTTTTGTTATAAAATAAAAATTCCACTAAGACGACTAAGATGTCGAAAATATTTAATATTTAGTGGGATATCCTTTTGCGTCAATCACTGCTTGACATCTTCTGCTCATAGAATCAATAAGCCTAAAACAAAAATCGGGGTGGTATTTTTTCCCATTCTTGTTTTAACGCGATCCAAAGTTCGTCCCGGTTTTTTATATTTCTTTTCCTAATTTGTTTATCCAGACTTCCTATTGGGTTTAAATCAGGTGATTGTGAAGGCCAGCATATCACCCGAATCCTTTGTTCAGAAAACCTATTCTTGGCCAAGCGAGATGTGTGTGTTTTGGGTCATTGTCTTGTTGAAAAATCCATGACAGTGGCAAATCTTCTTCATAAGGAATCAAATTATTTTCCAATATCTCAAGATATATTTGAGCATCCATTCTGACATTTATCTATGCCAATGGCCCCGTACTAGACCGTCAAAAACAACCCCATACCATGATATTTTCACGTTTGTCACGCCATGTTTGACAGTAGGTACAAGGTACTTTGAGTCATATCTTAGACCAACTGGTCTTCTTACATAACCCGTAGAATCACTTTCAAAGAGACTGAACCTACTTTCGTCACTAAAGATTACTAGAGACCACTGATTTTGAGTCCAGTCTTTATGTTCCTTAGCAAATTTCAATCTCTCTTTTCTGTGCTTTTTAACAGCACGCCTACCATGAAGATTTTCAGATAACAGACGACGCTTAATAGTCATGTCTGACACCAATACACCCTGACATTCCTGCCGTAGTTTCTTATTAATATCAACAGCAGTTTTCTTGGAATCATTTTTCGCTTTTCGAATTATAATTTTGTTTTTCGAGGTCTATCACTTAAATGCCGGATCAACAGTGCCCCTTCTCGAGAACTTCTTAACAATTTTGCTGACAGTGCCCTTATGCATGTTTAAAGATTTGACTATTTCAATTTGCTTCTTTCCACTTTGATACAGAGAAATAATTTTATGTTTCAGATCTGAAATGTAATATTTTCACTTTGCCATTTTAGCAAAAACCGCACTCTTAAACAATGCTACTAAATTACTTCGTATCAACAATAACGTACTCTTAAAGCAGAATGATAAAATTATTTCAATGTATCGCGTTTCTTAAAAACCTTATCTACCAGAAAAGGTAATCAAAGTTTTTATAGTCAATAATAAAATTTTATAAAAAAATTGTCAACAAAACAAGACTAGTTCTTTATTCCTAAAGGATAGTATTTTATATTTTCAATTAAAAAAATCTTTCCATACTTTTGTTCGCCACTATATATACATATATTGCGAAGACTATACACTGAAGAGAAATAATTAAAGAATTCTAAACCTATATATGACCAATAACGATTCATTTTATTTATTGTTTGCGTCAAATGTTACTTGCATGTAAACTTAACCCACTTTTTAATAAAGACTACTATTATTATTATTCAGTCGTCTTTGAGTTGGTAATAATTTATAGATTCATAAAAATATTTACTCATCTATTTTATTTTATTCTACTACTTATGGAAGGATGACTTCTATAAAAAGAATTCAAGAAAAACCACATATTTCTCCATTTTTATTATTTTTCTGCAATTTTATTCTGAAGGACGTTTAGCAGGTAGAAAATGCAGTATGGATGATGTAAGGCATATAATTTTATAAACCGGTCGGAGAGTCAATGTACATTTAATTCATTGGATGAGTAATAATACCGTAATATAGTAAAAACAGAAAACAGATATTTATATCACAATTTGCTCCTGTAATTTAATTCATTTCAGAAATAATATCTTATTTTAAAAATGTAATAATTCCAGAATACAGTTAAACCGGTCGGCTGAACTCCTTTGGTTATATTTTAAACTTCATCTTAGTCCACACAGACAGACAACTTCAAGAAACAATACAGTTGGGTTTTTTTTTACTCCGAACGTGTACCCACATGTGCAGTTTACAGTTACTAATTCCGATTATATTCTAAGAAAATATTTATTGCCTTTTAACAAAGAACGAGGTTTTCATTGTGAAATGTGTAATTTATTCAATTGGACGTGTATTGTTTATTTATTCTTCCAACGCCTAATATAGAATATCCACTAAAGGAATTAGAAGAAGTATAAAGTACATAGAATTTACCATTATTATACTAGTTATGGTATATGTTACCAGTATTAAAATTTCGATTCTCTTTAATAATATATGGGCGACTAAAATAAAACCAAATTATTTTTTTTATTGATCCTTGCTTGCTAAGTATGGGATACTTTTATAATAAGCTATATCTACTACAAACCATACTAAGCATTACCATTTCTTATGTCTGTCAACTGATCGAACATATTCCAGACCCTGCATTATTCTAATAACAAGTCCCTGCATGATACGTGGGTATATCGTAATTTTCCCTCTAAACTGCTTGTATAATACTTGTCGCTATGATAGTTTGCATGTTACAAACTTCATATCTTTCAGATCAACGCTATATCTTTTGGAATTTGGTCCCAAGTCAGCATCTCTATCGGTAAGGAGTTGAATGAACAAGCATTTATCCGACTTAATCCTTGCCATGAAGTCTTGTATTACATAAGTCTACCCACCATGTTAATTCGGATGAAAAGTCTATTCGTTCTAGTTCTTTATCATCTACTACTTCTATACTAGACATAAGTTAATATTCTTCTACTCTTGTTTAAGTAACTTCACGTCCAATTGGATCATACTGATAATCGGTTTCGATTGGAGTACACTGTTGGTAATTAGGGTTTTGAAAGTTTGGATTAACAGCCACAATATCATTTATGATCATCAACGTGATGAAGGGAAAGAAAAAAATCGTGTGTCTACTTACAGTCAATGATCGCTAGATATATATATATATATATATATATATATATATATATATATATATATATATATATATATATATATATATATATATATATATATATAGAGGGAGAGGGGGAGAGGGAGAGGGAGAGAGGGAGAGGGAGAGGGAGAGAGAGAAGAGAGAGGAGAGAGAGAGAGAGAGAGAGAGAGAGAGAGAGAGAATTATCATTTGGCAGTTCAATTCCCTTTTCGACAGACCCTTTTATGCCACTGTTTACCTTTTTGAGTTTTTTGTTGTTTGGTGGCATCCAATATGAGCTCATGACAACTTGGGTAGTGAAACACTTCTTATATTCTTCGCAAGAAGACTTGAAAGTCCTGAGTAACTTGGGATGGGAAATCCACTGAAATGTAACGCTATGGATTCGTCCTCCCATCAGTGGTAGTAGCAGAAGTAAATTTTTTTTACTATGTGTATAATGTTAGTCGTCTTAATCCTCATCACTGGCACCAAGAAGATGACCAAGTTATTCTTGGGATTAATAAGCCGGCTGATACTAGCAACAGCTTCTTGTATTGTTTTTTAGTTTTCCTGACATGTGCACCTTAGACAAAGAATATAATCTTCCACTTATACAACAGCATTTATTGGCCTGTTGTTCAAGTTGTATTTAACGTCGCTTTACAATATATGATCAACAATTAAGCAAAATTTCAATGAGAACAGAGGCCCTCAACCAAACACTTAACGTTGTTTTTATATCTGTTGAACAAGATGTCGTTATAATATTAAAAAATACTCTTAAAAATGAATAAGTGAAGATAAAGCTATCTTCTTTTGGCTATAACAGCCAGGACTATCTGATCGCCCGCGCTGATTTTTAGCATCTTGTTGTATGGTAATGTCCTAAGTTTGGTACACAAACATTACTTAAATCACAAACAGTGAAAATACAAATATGAACTTCGAGGTAGTTGGTCTTATTGTCTTGGCAGCGGTAGTGATTATTGAATTAAACAAGGAGAAATAACTTACGGTAGTCGGTATAATATTATGTAGGTGCATCCAGTACTTTTTTTAATAAGCAGCCTAATATTTTTAAACCCATCAGAACAGCTGTTTTCTTGACAAAATACATATTTTAAAGGTCCATTAGAGAAGTCAGAAGAATAATAAAAGACAGCCTATATTTTAGCTTCGTACCATGTAATATACAATCTCTCTTTTAGGCAAAAATACCCATAAAAACATGGATTCTATGTAAAGGCCTTAGCCCAGTGTAGAGGTACGAAAATGAACCAACTTTTAAACAATTTTTTTCGGATTGAAAAGAATTTTTATTCAAAAAAATGGACTATACCATATGATTACATATGTATTGAAATAATATATTTAATAAAATGGCGGCAAAACGCAGCTTTTTTAAAAAACATCTCCGAGGCTTGCAGTATATCTTGAGTAAATTTGATCCTGTAATAGAAAAAATTCTGCTTAATCCACACGTAAATAGCTAGAGAAGTACCTTCGATATTTTTAAAATATTGGTTTTTCAAAAAATGGAAGTTCTGGAAAAGAAATCTCGATTTTCGCGAAATAAAATGACAGAAATTTGTAAATAACTTTTGCAATTTTTAACATTTCGTAACGTACGTGTCTTGAAAAAATAATACAGAAGCTACAGTTAAAATTTGAAGTCAATCGGATAAATATGGTTTGAGTTATGCTGCAAACCGATTTCAAAAAGCATAGTTTTGAGTTTATTTTAAGTTTTAACAACGATTTCTAGCTTTTAAAATTGAAAATTGCTACAAAAAAAAAATTTTACGATTAGTCTGCGATCCCGACACCATATAAGTGGCCTTCCAAATTGATATTCTCTTCGACTTCTGTCCTTCTCGTGGATTTGGAGGAATTTGTTAGATGATTTGAATTTTTTCACAGATGTACTGACTCCCTCCGACTCCACCTCATGTCTATTCAGCGGCCGCCTCTTTAAAACGTTGTGGATTACGTGGAGTTTTTCGTGCCTTTTCTGCCACGATAAACTCTATTTCCACTAATAATTCACTTGATTATTATAAAAACAAAATTGAAATTGCAAAATCTCTTTTTTACAGTGTGTATTTGTACCTGCAGCGCATGCGTTGAACGTACTGTAAACCGCGTGGTTTCAATGGTTGTACTAACATTATGGTGAAAAACTTGAATATAGGATAAATACAGGCGCCCTCTATTATCACGTTCCAAAGGCACATCGTAAATACAGGTGTCATTTTTACTATGATAGTAAAAAGTCCGAAGCGCGCGAAATACGTAATTTCATATGTTCCGATGCGGCATGACTTTCTTAACTTAGAAATACTCTAAGTTAACATATTTTTAAAAATTTGTTTTCTATTATATTTTTGAGACTAGCCGACTTCATTCACTATTATCGTCACTCTTTATTCCTTATGCTACCTATCGTAATAAAATATAGCCTATAACCTGGCCAGAGAAATATATATGTTATGTACCTAAATCGGATAAGTGGTTCTCCAGTGATAAGCGCACTAACGGACAGACAGACATACAGACAGCCAAAGATACGTTGCATATTATATATATTATAGATGTAATAAAATATATATCTATGATCTGGTCAGAGAACAAATGTATGAATTTAAAAAATCACGTAAATCGGATAAGTGGTTCTCGAGGGATAAGCGCATTAACGCACAAACAGACAGACAGAGAGACGTTGCATTTTATATATATTATAGATATAGATTATTATTATTATTATATAACCTGGCCAAAGAATATATGTATGAATTTAAAAAAAGACACGTAAATCGGATAAGTGGTTCTCCAGTGATAAGCGCACTAACGGACAGACAGACATACAGACAGGCAGAGAGACGTTGCATTTTATATATATTATAGATGCTAAAGCATCGATTAAGCAAATTAAAAAAAAGAAAGATTTTTTTTCAAAAAATAACAATGGCCTAAGGCATAAAATCTCTGCACGATTAGGTACATACCATTTACAAAACAAGCAATTTAAGTCATACTCCCATAAAACAATCTATATCTGCCTTGTTATAAATTAAAATTATTTCATGTTTGGTACTCCATAGTTGCTGTTATATTTTTTCCATATAATATTCATGCATCCAATTTTTTTACACAAGATTGCATGTTCAGCTACATACAATGTCAAAAAATTTAACGTGCACGAAAACGTGATCCTATCCGTTTATCCACCTCTAACAGTGAGCCGAAGCGGAAGTCATGATTTACTGTTTTCAATCGTTTAAATGAAATTAAGAATGTTGGTTACGTTTTATTGATATAAGTACAAGGGTTATTCCATAAGTTGCAGAAAATATTCAGATTTCTTTAAATTAATTATTATTAGAAGGTAATTTTATTTTTGTTTTCCACTTCCTTTAAAAGAAGGTGAAAGTGACTAATCAAATGTTTATTTCAAATCCAGTGAATGTGAGCCCGTGGCTAAGACTACGTGGAACCGACGACCTACCACATTTAAATAACAATGTTGAAAAAGTATCAAAACATTCATAAGCATATATCCGCTACATTTTTAGGTTATGCTTGCGATGAGTGTAAATAACTCATAAAATATGTAGATATTTTCGTGGTTTTATCAAGAAAAGTTAATGTTATTGTGTTAAGCTACCTTTTATAAATAAAAGGCAGTTCATTATGGTAATCCAGCATCTACCACAGTTTCAGAATAACCTCACAAATCGAAAACAGACCAATAACACAGGTATAGAAGAAAAAAAATTCTCTGCCTTTTAAGTGAGACACGTGTTTTCTTAAGTATTTTTAGTGTTCCGTACGGAACACTTATAAGATCACTTCGGTGTCTGTCTGTCTGTCTGTCTGTCTGTCTGTCACACCCGATTTTCTCCGAAACTATTTGACATAGAAAGGTGAAATTTGGTAATAATATAGGAATTGATGGCCTCATCAGAGCCATGTAGTTTTGAGAATTAAATTTTGACTTAAGGGGGGCGAAGTCGGAAGTGAAAAAAAAATTTTTTTACTAGATCATCGAGTGTGGTGTCAAATGAAAGCTTGTGAAAACACGAGTAAAAAATATATATATAATATTATACTTGCGCACACTTTTCTTTGTATTATTTTTAAAAATTCGCGAAAAATCGCTGTCCCGGGCGTTATCTCGAAAAGTACTTATCAAAAAATTTCGAAAAAATTCTGGAATATTCTCCACGGGGTGTAGATTGAACGAAAATTATCACGAGTGCATTACCTTTAATAATTTATATGGTATATAAAAAAAAAACAAAAATTTCAAGGTCATCAGATGTCAATAAAGATTGGAAACAAACTTTGTTAAAAAACTCATTTGGGGTGTGTTTTGTGAAGTCACTGATCATTTTATACCACCGTAACATAAATTTTGACTTGAGGGGTTCGTTTTGAGGGGTGAAATCGGAAGTGAAAAAAAATTTTTTTTACTAGGTCATCGAGTGTGGTGTCAAATGAAAGCTTGTGAAAACACGAGTAAAAAATATATATATAATGTAATACTTGCGCACACTTTTCTTCGTATAACTTTTAAAAAATCACTGTCCCCTACCTTATCTCGAAAAGTACTGATCAAAAAATTTTGAAAAAATTCTGGAATATTCTCCACGGGGTATAGATTGAACGAAAATTATCACGAGTGCATTACCTTTAATAATTTATTTGATATATAAAAAAAAAAAAAAAAAAAAATTCAAGGTCACCAGTTTTCAATAAAGATTGGAAACAAACTTTGTTGAAAACTCATTTGGGGTGTGTTTTGTGAAGTCACTGATCATTTTATACCACCCTAACAAAAATTTTTATTTTAAAAACAATCAACGTACGGAACACTAATTGTGCAAGTTCAACTTGCACTTGACCGGTTTTTTTGTTCTGAATCTAATAAATTATAAAAAAGATATCAATGGGAAGGCTTTTTCAGAAAAAACATTTAAAGTTAGCAGAAAACTATTAAAGTGAAGAAATACGTTTTAATAAATAATGTAAAATTGTATAATCATTAAAATTATGGAACAAAACTATTATTTCGGACATCTTTAAATGTTCTAAATCTACATTTATCATAAAAACTTAAAAATATTAGATTTTAGTATTTATGTTTAACAAAAAACACGCATATACCACCTTTAACTAAGCTACGTAGCAAAATGCTGTTTAAAATAAATATATGCAACAGCTAAATTAAAAAATTGCTTTAATTTTTATTAGTATTAAACAAAACTCACTCACGCACTCGCTTGCTCAGTTACTTACTCACTCACTCATTCACATGCCCCCATACTCACTCACTCACTTCTACACTCACTCACTCACTTCTACACTAACTCGCTTACTCACTCACTTGCTCGCTCACTCACTCACTCACCACCTCACTCACTCACTCACCACCTCACTCACTCATTACCTCACTCACTCACTCACATTCCTCCAGATTCATTCAATCAATCTGTCGACAAAATTGACTTCTAAAACTAAACACTATTCCTCACGTTTTGATATCAAATTCGAATTTAAAACTTAAAAAACTACTAGAAATGATAGTTTTGTTCTAAAAAAAATCCTGTTTAGCTGTTGAATTTATTTACTTAAAAAAGCATTTCACCAACCACATAACACCCTTGTAAGTCTTAAAAGCGAGTTTTTTATTGAAACTGAACATAAAACATTATTTTTGATACCAAGTCAGGATTAAGAACACTGGAAATTATTGTTTTGTTTAATATTAAGAAAAATTCAAAACAATTTTTTAATTTAGCGGTCGCACATATTTATTTTAAACAGCATTTTACTACATAGCTTAGCTAAAGGTGGTGTATGCGTGTTTCTTGTTAAACATGAACACTCAAACCTAATATTCTTAAGGTTTTATTATAAATGTAGATTTAGAACATTTTAAGGTGTCCGAAATAAAAGTTTTATTCCATAATTTTAATGGGTATATGGTTTTACATAATTTATTGAAATTTATTTTTTTTTTCAATTTAATAGTTTTCCTGCAACTTTAAATGTGTTTTCTGAAAAAAAAACTCAAAGTGGATATTTTTTTTGTGCTTTTTTTGGATTCAGCATGAAAATATACTTAAGAAAACACCTCACTCACTTAAAAGACAGAGAATTTTTTTTTTTGCATACCTGTGTAACTTAATACTCATTTTGATGTATGAGTAATAAAACATCCCATTAAATTAAGTATTTGTCACCGTATCTATAATGTTATTTTTCTCTTAAATTTGTTACCTCTTAATTTAATTAAGACTAGATAGTGGAAAATCCGAGCTGATGTGCCTACACCTGAAAGAAAACTGCATTGAGGTTGAATTATGCTTTCTTACCTTATCGAAATACGATATTCAATAATTGCAGTTTTAGAAACAACTGAGATTAGTTGTCAGGAAGCTGCAGCAAAGCATTTAATTAGATCTATGCATGGGGTATTAGAAGATTCGGTTAAACCCTGACAAAGCCAAAGATATTTATTCCGGCAAAGCTGTACACCGATTACCATTACCACAAATTAAAGTTTATAGCTAAAAGATCAAATGGTTATCTGAGATTAAACATTTATAACTTTACTTGGACAACAAAAATAGATTTATTCAAAGCTAGAAAACAATTACACGTAATTTATGTGTCGATAAATAAAAACGGTGAACTACACTTAAGAACTAAACTTATATAAAATCTTCTACAAGTCGGTTGAGATTTTAAATGGAATCATAGAATGTTATAGAATATTTAGGAGGAGGAGCAATGGAACAAATATTTTAATAATATTATCTTATATATATATATATATATATATATATATATATATATATATATATATATATATATATATATATATATATATACTAGCCGGGCCCGCTGCTCCGCTCGCGTGGACTTGATTCACTACTATCGTCACTGCTTATTCCTTATGTTACACAACGTAATAAAATATCTCCCATTATTTCTCCTTATCTCCCAATATTTCTCCTTATTTCCCATTATCTCTACATAATTTCCATTATCTAGGCTTATCTCTGCTCATCTACCATTATTTCTCCTTATCTCCCATTATTTCTCCTTATCTCCCATTATCTCACCATAACTCCCATTATCTAGACTTATCTCTGCTTATCTCCCATTATCTCTCCTTATCTCCCATTATTTATACTTATCTCCCATTATCTCACCTTATCTCCCATTATCGAGGCTTATCTCGACTTATCTCCCATTATTTCTCTTTATCTCCCATTATCTCACCTTATCTCCCATTATCTGGCTTATATCGAATTATATAGAACATATGTATAAATTTATAAAAACACGTAAATCGGATAAGTGGTTCTCGAGTGATAAGCGCACTAACGGACAGACAGACAGAGAGACGTTGCATTTTATATATATTGTTTTCTTTGCTACATGATATTGTTCCATATTTAATGCTTTAGGAAGTGTATTGCAAGAGAACGCGCTAGCGGCAAACTTTTCTCCGACTTATTCACTATTATCGTCACTGCTTGTTCCTTATGTCACCTAATAAAATATATCCTATAACCTGGCCAGAGAACATACATATGGTTAAAAAAAAGCACGTAAATCGGATAAGTAGTTCCCCGGTGATAAGCACACTAACGGACGGATAGACAGACGGACAGAGAAACAAATTTTATATATATTATAGATATTCTCTGCTACATAATATTGTTCCATATTCAGTGGTTTGGACTGTGTGTTGCAAGAGAACGCGTTAGCGGCAAACTTTGTCCGACTTCATTTACTATTATTGTCACTGCTCATTCCTTATGCTACCTATCGTAATAAAATATAGGCTATAACCTGGCCGGAGAACATATGTATGTTTTAAAAAAAAAAAGTACGAAAATCTGATAAGTGGTTCTCCAGTGATAAGCGCACTAACGAACAGACAGACCGACAGAATACGTTGCATTTTATATATATTATAGATGTAATAAAATATATACCTATAACCTGGTCAGAGAACATATGTATGAATTTAAAAAATCACGTAATTCTGGTTCTCGAGGGATAAGCGCATTAACGGACAGACAGACAAACATTGCATTTTGTATATATTATAGATATAGATTATTATTATTATTATTATATAACCTGGCCAAAGAATATATGCATGAATTAAAAAAAAAGACAGGTAAATCGGATAAGTGGTTCCCGCGTGATAAACGCACTAATGGACAGACAGACAGACAGAGAGACATTGCATTTTATATATATTATAAATTATACATTATACATTACAGATATTCTTTGCTACATAATATTGTTCCATATTTAATGGTTTAGGCAGTGTATTGCAAAGGCACGCGCTAGCGGCAAACTTATTTCCGACATCATTCACTATTTTACGTCACTGCTCATTCCTTATGCTACCTGTCGTAATAAAATATAGCCTATAACCTGGCCAGAGAACATATGTATGTTTTAAAAAAAAAGTACGTAATCGGACGGACGGACGGACGGACGGACGGACAGACGGACGGACGGACGGACGGACGGACGGACGGACAGAAGACAGACAGACAGATAGACAGACAGACAGACAGACAGACAGAGAGACGTTGCATTTTATATATATTATAGATATATGTATATATATATATATATATATATATATATATATATATATATATATATATATATATATATATATATATATATATATATATATATATATATATATATATATATATATATATATATATATATATATATATATATATATATATATATATATATGTAGAGGAGGAGGGTAGTCTTGACGGACTAGTTAAATAGCCCTTTTAGTCCTATTCCCAAGAATTTCAATTCTTTGGGTAAGCGGTCATGGAATAGGGCTAAAAGGTTTTTAAAACCTTTTAGCTACGCCAAGCTTCCGAAAAATATTTTATTTTCTTCTTCAGGGCTACAAATACAGTAAACTATCAGTATTCTAAGGTTTTCAAGAGAAAGAAACCCAAATTATTAACATCAAAACTACTTACTGCTAAATGGTGCTTTTTTGGATAATTCCTTTCAACAAAAAGTCACATTATTGTTAATATTTATTAGGAAAAGATGAGAAAGTTTCTACAAAAATACTTTTAAAGAATATTAAGAAATAGTTTACTCCATTTTGTTATGTGTGGTACGTACCATAGATAACAAAATTGTACAGGTTGTTGTTCCATTCCCCATTTGTCCTCTCTCTCATTTTCGTAAATCCATAAAAAATATGTTCCAACTCTGATGGGATCTACAAGATGAGAATAAACTTTGGGAATCGAAATCAAATGTATACCCACCCTTGCATCTTCCGAGCTTAAGCAGAAGAGAAAATGTCATATGGAGGAGAATAGCTACGGGACATGCCGTAAGGCATGCTTGGTCTTCTCCAATTTTTCTTTTATATTTTCCTCCATGATATTTTTAATAATTTTTCCATAAAAACGTCCCATACTCGATATTATGCTTAGGCCTCTATAGTTTGTGCATTTTCGGTGGTCTCCCTTTTTAAATATAGATACTATATAAGCTTTTGACCATTCCTCTGGTATTTTTTCTCCATTTATCGCTCTGTGGAACATGTTTCTCAGCATTCGATGTAATTTATTAGGCCCGTACTTAATCATTTCATTTACCACACCCCCAGGCCCTGCAGATTTTTTATGTGTGTGTGTTTTTATTGTCTTCTTTACTTCTTCATAGCTTAGTTCTATCTCTTTTATTTCCTTAACTTGACATACATATCTTACTCATGCTTATCTTCTCAAAAATGACCCGATACCCACTTGTCAAATACATCTACGACACTTACAATAAGGCATATTTTGTCTCATGATTATACTCACATTAGGACTAAATACAATCTACGAAGACCACTAAATCAAATTCTGATACCAAATAAAGAAAACGTACAATCTCTAATAAAGTTCCTGAAATAAGCAGATCTTTATACTAAGATATAATCTAATACAGGCTCCAAATGACCTCAGTTGTCGACGCGCCTTACATTTAAACATCATCATCCATTTGTCCTCATTCGATAGGCTTTATTGATAGCCTTACTTTTTATGTATATATCTAGGAGTATTTGTCCTAGAGTTATTTCCATTGCTGTAGTGGGGATGCTAATTATAGTCGCGGTGGAACATGAGCAAGCCGACCTGTGCAGCTTTCGCTTCATGGTTGTCGTTCTCTGCTCCGTTGTGCACCATACTACAGCTCCATATGTAACTATCTTTGGTTCAACGCCCCGGGTTTTTCCAAACCAAGCTCCTGTATCTCATGAGATACATTTTGGCTTTATTAAGATTTTCTTTTGTAATTTGTTTGTTACACGTTAATTAATTTTAAGAGCAATTATTTTAAATTGTTATACTAATAGTTTCGGAGTGGAGGATGCAATGTTTTGTATCATTTTTAGGCTCTTTGGAGTAACGGAATTTAAAACTCATAAACTTAAACTGAAAAAGCACGTAAAAAGAAATAGCATGTGATTAAGAAAATCATCCTAAAAAGGTGTTTTCTCATTTGTAGAGGTCACAACCCATTTTTCCCGATGTGCTGTTAAGAGTACCCGCTATTATCTTAAAGTAGCGTGTCATAAAACTTATTTTATTGAAGCTAGACACGAAAGAAGCTTCTAGCTCTGATGAAATAGCTATTATAGAACTGAAATGCGCAAGTGAACTAATACGTTTTCTGCAGACTTTTCAACTTATGTTATAGAAAGAGAATATTTGCTTCCTGCTGGAAATCAGCTACAGTTCAGCTGATGACCAAAAAGGCAAGGAAACCTTGCCAAATAGCTACCGACCAGTTGGACTGCTTTTAATAATCGAAAGTCATGGAAAAGGTTATCAATCAGCATCTTCTAAAATAACTAGAAGAATTCAGTATTATTAACAACCATCAAGCATCGTAAGCAATACAATGGGAGATCTTATAACTTATGTCACACAAGTTTGGAACAATGCAATTGAATATTTTGGAGAATCTTGAGCGGTTGCAGTTGCAGGGTTTTGTTTATGGTTGTCATGATTTTCTCAGATATATATATATATATATATATATATATATATATATATATATATATATATATATATATATATATATATATATATATATATATATATATATATATATATATATATATATATATATATATATATATATATACATACATACATATATATCTACATACATACATACATACATACATACATACTATATAAACTTAGCAGAATCTAATGAGAATTATTTTGTGACATTTATAATATTTTTACAATATTCCAGGAATGAAAAGGTATGTAGGCTTCTATACCTTTTGTTTATTTGGAATACTATTGAATGAACGTAACTTTCTTATAAGGGAAGGACAAATGTCAGCTTCTACAAACATAATAAAAAATCATATCGGAGAACTTTTTTAACGCCCCTTGTAATATTAACTACTGTTATACTTAATCCGTTGACCCACCTTTGTTTATATGGTAGTAGCCCAAAACCAGTATTCGTTAACTTGAACTTGACATACGAAATGCCCCATTAAACTGAACAGCTGGGTTTTATTTTTAACAATATAATAAATTTATTATAATTAGAAAATTATATTATTTATTAATCAGATTATTAATTCGGTGGGCACGTGACAATGTAACGTGACAACTCGTTAAAATTTTGGTTAATGTCGTTTAAGAAGGAAATGTTAATTAAAGAAAATTAAGAAATGTTGTCTTAGGTTGGTAGAATTTAAAATGAGTTATTTGAATATTGGGATCCTTTAAAATCGGTTTATTTATTGTTTGTACCTTTGAATGTATTATAAAATGTAATTCCTTTTAAGCTAATCTGTTTATATACATATATATATATATATATATATATATATATATATATATATATATATATATATATATAAAGAATTTTTACAGCTCACGCTGTCTTCCTTTTCTCAGCCTTTGATTCCATCCGTTTCTATCTTCCCAGTCCCCATCTGTTCGACCCCTGTCCTCCATAGCCTCGTCCACATCGTCTCTCCACGATCGTTTGGGTCTTCCTCTTTTACTTCTCCCTATAGGGCTCCACTCGCGTTATTTTCTTTATCCACCTATTATCTTCGCTCGGTCTTATGTGTCCACACCATTTTAATCGTTTTTCTTCAATGGTGTTTATTGCGTTCTCTGCGATGTTCATTCTGCTTCTTATTTCTTCATTTGTTATTCTCTCCATACGTGTCACTCTACAACATCTTCCCCAATACTCCATCTCTACCGCGTTAATTTTAGATTTATTTCTTTTGTTGATCGTCCATGTTTCTGACCCGTATGTCATTATGCTTTGTATTATTGATTTGTATATGCGTGTTTTGTTTCTCCTTGTAATGTGCTTGTCCCACAGGATCGAATTTAATTGTCTTCTGCATGTCCGCGTTTGTCCTAATCTAGCTTTAATCTCTTCTTCTGATGTTGCGTTTTTTGAAATGATGGTTCCTAGATATTTAAATCTATCGGTTCCTTTGATTATTGTTTCGTTATCGACTTCTTGATTCTCCACGTTTCCCTCCCTTGTTGTTAGATATTCCGTTTTATCAAAGTTTATTGCTAATCCTGCTTTAGTGTATTCTTCTTTCAGTTTTCTTACCATATAACTGAGGTCTTCCTCATCTTGCGCTATGATTACTTGGTCATCTGCGAAACTTAGAGTATATAAGTAATCTTCTCGTATTGGGACCCCCATTCCACTACATTTTTGCTTCCATTTTTTTAATGTTTGTTCGAGGTATATTTTGAATAGTGTTGGGGATGTAGAGTATCCTTGTAATAGGCCTTTTGATGTTTGGAGTCGCTTCCCTATTTTATGTCCTATTTTTATCTTCACTATGTTGTTTTCGTAGAGAGCTTTTACTGCGTATATTAGTTCTTTGTCAATGCGTATTTCTTTCATTGCGTTCCATAATCTTTGTCTTGGTACTGACTCATAGGCCTTTCTTATATCTATGAAGGCTAGATGAACTTCTCTATTCTTTGCCAGTTTTTTTTTTTCCATTGTTTGTTTTATAGTGTATATGTGGTCTATACATGATTTTCCGGCCGCAAAGCATGCTTGGTCTTCTCCAATTTTTCTTTTATATTTTCCTCCATGATATTTTTAATAATTTTTCCATAAAAACGTCCCATACTCGATATTATGCTTAGGCCTCTATAGTTTGTGCATTTTCTGTGGTCTCCCTTTTTAAATATAGATACTATATAAGCTTTTGACCATTCCTCTGGTATTTTTTTCTCCATTTATCGCTCTGTGGAACATGTTTCTCAGCATTCGATGTATTTATTAGGCCCGTACTTAATCATTTCATTTACCACACCCCCAGGCCCTGCAGATTTATTATGTTTGTGTGTTTTTATTGTCTTTTTTACTTTTTCATAGCTTAGTTCTATCTCTTTTATTTCCTTATTCTGTTCTTCTTCAGGGTTCTCTTCTTGGAATTCTTGTCTGTCTTCTGTTAGCAGCTTCTTATAATATTCTTCCCACTCGCTTTCTGGGATGTACTCTATATACGTCTTCTCTCTATTGTTAGTCCTTAATTATTTAATTATTCTCTATGACTCTGTGCTTCTAGTTCCTCCTATATAATATAATCTGTTTAATGTAGCTTAATAATATTAATGAGTAGGTGTGTTTCATTTCATTAATATGTGTTGTATATATTTATATATACTGTTATTTAAGTCAATACGGGGGACTGCGTCAAACAATTGGTTACTTCTCGTGTTTAGGCATTTGTTATTTGGTCACTTGATCGTAGTTACTTGTCACTCATGTCTTGATCTGATCCGAAGGCCCTCGAATCGTTGGATTAGCATGACGCTTTGTCTTAGTCTGGAAGTATTGTTGTGACCGGCTGCTGACTATAGTACTAACTGAATGCCCACATTTATCTATGCTATTGGCCATTTTTAATGAAACAAATTGTATCTGCTACCATTTGTAAAGCCTTATTCTGTATAGCCTGGATGAAGGTTCTTCGTGCTTAGCACACTTAAAGCTTAGTTAGGAGATATCCAGAGGTCCTATTCTGACGAGCAGACGAGTAGATTGTCATTTTATTTTGGACCGATATATCGCTGTCGCGACAGCTTATTTGGACCATTTAGCATAAAATAGGGACTCGACAATAATTGTTTGGTATTAGTTAGTGCATACAAACATGTTTCTTACAAGGATAATTAATTGATTCTTTTTTAGTGTTCCGTACGGAACACTTATAAGATCACTTCGGTGTCTGTCCGTCTGTCTGTCCGTCTGTCCGTCTGTCACACCCGATTTTTCTCCGAAACTACTTGTCATAGAAAGTTGAAATTTGGTAGCAATATAGGAATTGATGGCCTCATCAGAGCCATGTAGTTTTGAAAATTAAATTTTGACTTAAGGGGTTAGTTTTGGGGGGGTGAAATAGGAAATGAAAAAAAAAATTTTTTACTGGGTAATCGAGTATGGTGTCAAATGAAAGCTTGTGAAAACACGAGTAAAATATATATATATATATAATGTAATACTTGCGCTCACTTTTCTTTGTATTATTTTTAAAAAATCGCGAAAAAACCGCTGTCCACCCGCCTTATCTCGGAAAGTACTTATCAAAAAATTTTGAAAAAATTCTGGAATATTCTCTACGGGGTGTAGATTGAACGAAAAATTATCACGAGTGCATTACCTGTAATAATTTATCCGTTATATAAAAAAAACAGAAATTTCAAGGTCATCAATTTTCAGTAAAGATTGGAATAAACTTTGTTGAAAACTTATTTGGGGTGTGTTTTGTGAAGTCACTGATCATTTTATATCACCGTAACATAAATTTTGACTTAAGGGATTCGTTTTGAGGGGTGAAATCGGAAGTGAAAAAAAATTTTTTTTTACTAGGTCATCGAGTGTGGTGTCAAATGAAAGCTTGTAAAAACACGAGTAAAATATATATATATATATATATATATATATATATATAATGTAATACTTGCGCACACTTTTCTTCGTATTACTTTTAAAAAATCGTGAAAAATCGCTGTCCCCTACCTTATCTCGAAAAGTACTGATCAAAAAATTTTGAAAAAACCCTGGAATATTCTCCACGGGGTGTAGATTGAACGAAAATTATCATTACCTTTAATAATTTATCTGGTATAGAAAAAAACCAATATTTCATGGTCACCAGTTTTCAATAAAGATTGGAAACAAACTTTGTTGAAAACTCATTTGGGGTGTGTTTTGTGAAGTCACTGATCATTTTATACCACCCTAACAAAACTTTTTATTTCAAAAACAATCAACGTACGGCACACTAATTGTGCAAGTTCAACTTGCACTTGACCGTTTATTTCTGTAGTACATCACAACTAAAAGAAAATATCTTTTACATTATTGGGTTTTTTAACTAGCAGCCAAATACTCAAAATCTCCGTAAATATATTTGATAAGCATTCCCTGGAAAGCAAAAACCCTCCGAGTTTAAATCTCAAACAAAAGAAAGGTTTTTCCAATTTGTCCGAATAATATTATTATAAGGGAAAAACAGACCCTATGTCGCAAAACCAGATGTTACACTTATGTCTCTGACCAATTAGTAACTTTGCAGCCACATAATATATATACATATATATATATATATATATATATATATATATATATATATATATATATATATATAACACATGGGCTGAAAAGTCCCGGGCCTAACAAAGAAAACACGGTTTTTTTTTTGGTTCAAAATTAGCTTTATTCATCAACGTAATCTCCATCAAGAGCAACGCAATCATTCCAGCGCCGCTCTAACAATGGCCAAACACTGCTCAGAATCATCAACACGTTCTTGTTTTTGATAAACAGTGAGCAAACGCGGCACCCACTTTGAACAGAGCTTTTTCATAGTCAAATGCTCATGCAATATAAAGCCAACACGTTCTTTTAATATCTTTACGATGTCAGCTAACTCACGCAAGTTCACTTTTCGATCATTCAAAACGATTTTATGGATTTTTTTTGATGTTTTCTGGTGTTACCGCCTCATTTGGACGTCCACTGCGTTCTGCATCATCGGTGTCTCTACGACCACGTTTGAAGTCAGCAAACCAACGTTTTATTGTTGTTTCTGATGGAGCGGAGTCCCCATAACACTTTTCAAGCCATTGCTTCGCTTGAACGGTATTTTTTTCCCATCAAGAAGCAGTGTAAAATTAAAACACGAAATTGTTTTTGATCCATTGTTTTGAAAATAACAAAAGTAGCGTCACTCTTAGCACAATAACTCACAAACTAATGAATAGAATATCATGAAATTTTAACAGCTGTCTTTTGAAGGTTAGTATTAACTGAAAAAAAGGTGACTGCAATAAAACTAGCGCCATCTATGTGTTAGGCCCGGGACTTTTCAGCCCATGTGTTATATATATATATATATATATATATATATATATATATATATATATATATATATATAATTTTTCTGTTGAACCTTTTGTTTACATAAACTTGATTGGTTTTTCTTGGGTACTTAGGTTCTTTTGGAAAACACAAACTAGTTTATTTGACGTTTCGCCTTATTTTTTTAGGCATTTTCAAAAATTCTTTATTTTTTAATATTCATTCTAAAATTAGAAAACACAAGGTTAAAATCTTTTAAGTCAAATTTCACTTTTAAAAACATAAAGCATTTTTACGCACACTCGGACATTTAAAATATTACACCATAACAAAAAATAAAACAATTTACTAACGTGTATATACCCTGAAAGTCAACTATTTGTGTGTTTGTGAATTTCAAATTCTGTATTTCTTTCAGCATATCGTGTCTCGTATTTTTTACTGATTTTTTTTTAAAATTTTATTATCTATAATGGGTGTCTTAACGAAAAAACTATTATTGATGTTAAGTATATATACCATTTTGTATTATTAAGAGGATATGCATGCCAGTATGTTTATTTTTTAATTAAATTCGTGTAGATATGACTGATTCCTTTTATGTCAGTCCTATCATTCACAGTGTTTTCATCTTTTTTTATTTCAATCATCTATTTGATTTGTAGTTTGGCATAATTCCGCTCTTTGCAGAGGACCTTGGTTCCATTGAATTTAAAGTCATGTTTTTCTTCTGCTTCGTGTTTACTAAGGGCAGTGGAAGCATTCCTAGTATATTTGTGTCCATTTAGTCTGTTCATTTATTGCTCGGTCTGTTAGGCCCACTATAACGCTGATTTTCTGGGACATTGCATGACTAGAGTGAAAATTCAAATAGTGGGCCAAACAGACCGAGCAATAAAGTTGACTTCCCCTGAACTAAGACCAGACGCGCTAAAAAAAGTAAAAACTGTCTTAATACAAAACAATTTTAAAGAGAATGACATCAATCGAACAATAAAAAAGAGAATATACAAGTTTTATAATAACTCAAAAAACAACACCAAAAATAGTAAACAAAACTGTGATAAATTTTTACCACTTCCTTATACAAAAGAACTTTCCGAGAAGCTGAAATGTGTCTTGAAAAAATAACATTATAGTTTGCCATAAAACTCAAAATAAACTAAGTTCATTATTTACAAACTTAAAAAGCCATATCCCCACAATGAATGAATCTAATGTTGTGTATGCAATACCGTGTGCGAATTGTCAGAAGAAATATATTGGCATGACTTCTCAGTTACTAAAAAAACAGACTAAATGGACACAAATATACTAGGAATGCTTCCACTGCCCTTAGTAAACACGAAGCAGAAGAAAAACATGACTTTAAACTCAATGCAACCAAGGTCCTCTGCAAAGAGCGGAATTATGCCAAACTACAAATCAAAGAGATGATTGAAATAAAAAAAGATGAAAACACTGTGAATGATAGGACTGACATAAAAGGAATCAGTCATATCTACACAAATTTAATTAAAAAATAAACATGCTGGCATGCATATCCTCTTAATATACAAAATGGTATATATATTTAACATCAATAATAGTTTTTTCGTTAAGACACCCATTACAGATAATAAAATTTTAAAAAAATCAGTAAAAAATACGAGACACGATATGCTGAAAGAAATACAGAATTTGAAATTCACAAACACACAAATAGTTGACTTTCAGGGTATATACACGTTAGTAAATTGTTTTATTTTTTGTTATGGTGTAATATTTAAATGTCCGAGTGTGCGATTTCATTTTCGGCAAAAAGTGCGACGTCATCAGCAAAGTTGTTAAGTCTCTCTCCGGATATGTTGTCCGCTGTTTTCCAGTGAAGGATCTTGAAGATATTTTCTAGTACCAGGGTGAATATTTTGGGTGATATGATGTCACTCTATCTAACATTATTATTTTTACTTCCAATTTTTTACTCTTCGGGATTCTATTTCTTCATAGGCACCTTTTACTGATGTTTTTATTTAATCCATATCTCTTGATTATTTTCAGGTTCTTCATTCTCTTGGATGTTTCGTATGTTTATGTTTATTAGTTCTGTAAATTGTTGTATTTCTGGAGGATATATCTTCATTCGTTGTGCCTTTATATTTTTTTATGGAGCTTTCATACGAAGAGCAATTAGAAGTTGATGATTGGAATTACAGTCTTTCCCTGGGCAAGTTCTCGTGTCCCGTGTAGATGTTTTCCACCTTTGGTGTAATATCGCTTTTAGTTTTCATTGTTCATTGATTTTTATCAGTATGTTAATATACACATTTGATCGACTCTTGCGTTTATCATCTCTTTCTCAATTGCCCAGTATTCCACTGTGTCAAAGGCTTCTCTGAATTCGACATGTGCCATACAGGCTGTGATATTGTATCCAGTTACCATTTCTATAAGTTGTCTGACCGTGTGTAGACGTTCGATTGTTCTAAATCCTTTTCGGAAGCCTGCTTTGTATATCAATATAACTATTGGTATCACTCCTTGACATTTATTGAAGAGTTTTTTAAGCCCTTTGATCAATGGCGGTCCTCCTTCTTTTAGCATTTTCATTAGGATGTCGTCTTCTCTTGCTGCTTTTCCATTTTTAATTTGATAAATAGCTTTTTCAATTTCTTCAACTTCGATGTCTAGTAGATCTTCGGAACCGATATTAAGTATTCCTCATCGGCTTTCTACCCGTATAGATCTGTATAGAATGTTTCTATCACTATTTTTGTAGTGTATTGTAGTGTATTGTATTTGTATTTGTCTATCAGTTTGTTAATCACCCTTCTGTGTGAGTTTCCTTTCTGAATATGTTCAAACCCCTATTATGTTGTATCAGTTCTTTTATCATTTCTCCTGGTATTCTCTAATATCCTGTTTTGCCATTCTTCTTGCAGTTCTGTTGGTTTCAGCATATTCCACCGTATTTCTCCTTATTATGGTAGTTCTCTCCGTTTCTTCAGTAGTTATTTCGTTTTATATGTCAATTTACCATTCGTTTAATCTTTTAATGTCATGTGGTTTGCTGCCGCTTCTTTTATCAATTTTGACAGCCCATTCATTTCATCTATATTCTCATAAAGCTGTGATGATCCCTTTGTTAATTATTGTATTAGTTGTCTATTATAGTCTTGTTTGTGTTCCTTCAGTGAGCTCGCATCTAATGGTTTTTGTTCGTTACTAAATTTCCTATATATATATATATACATACATATATATATATATATATATATATATATATATTATATATATATATATGTATATATATATATATTTATTATATATATATATATATATATTATATATATATATATGTATATATATATATATATATATATATATATATATATATATATATATATATATATATATATATATTCTGGCCTTTTTTCAAGCAGCGAACTGTTCAAATCGGTCATTTGTTGTCGGTAACGTTTAGTTATTAACCGTTTCCCCAGGTTTTAACAACTCATAATAGACCTCGCTCCTCTGGTCCCACCAAACACAGAGCGTCTTTCCGCCAAAGCCTTTCGGTCTTACGGTCGATATGGGTGGTGCGCCTGGGTCTACCCATGATTTTTTTGCGCTTGAGATCCTCAAAATAAATCCACTTCTCATCCCCTGTAACTATACAATGCAAAAACGACTTCCTTTTGTACCGAGCGAGGAAAATGTTACACGTGTTTTTGTGCTTTTCCATTTGCCTGTCGTTCAACTCATGTGGTACCCATCTACCAGTCTTCTGAATCTTTCCCATCTCTCGTAGCCGATTGAAAACAGCTTGTTGACTAACGCCCAATTGCTCGGCGCATTATTTTTGGCTGTTTTTCACGTTCCTTGTCTGCAACATCGAAGTCTTGCGATGGAGCATGTTCACCATAAGCTTCTCGAAGTAATCGGTATGATTCAACAGCAGTTTTCTTCAAATGAAAACAAAAAATTAATGCTGTCCGCGAATGCTCTTTGTTCAGTATAAACTTTGACATATTGAACACAACAACACAACACTATGCCCACACTTTTCCAATTTATCACTCGTGCGCGTCTGACACTGACACAACAAAATGGCGCAGTGCCAAATTCTTATAGCACAAACTGCATTGGTGCACTATCTGTTGTCTGAAATCTGCATTTCATACTTGTACACCTGGTATATATATATATATATATATATATATATATATATATATATATATATATATATATATATATATATACCTGAATTCGGTCTTCTCATTAACCTCGTATCCTTGCATTTATTGAATGAATTTTGACCAGAACTTTGAAACTACTATTGTTACTACAATTTTTGGCCGACTTTCGGAATTTTATAAACCAACTTTTGCGTTCTCATTGTAAAAAATATAAAACTAAAAGTTTATTCCGGTATTCCTTAGATTATGTCAACAAAATTAATCTAAAAAAATATATTCTGATTATGCCAAGCTTATCCAGCATTTTCCAAAATCCCTTTTGTCGATGACAACTTATCCAAAAAACCCTTCGCATGACGTATTTAATTTTATAAGCCATTATGACAGCTTGGTTGATGGGCTACCGCGCTAACAATTTTTATTCCAGCCACGTTTATATCCGACTTCCATACGCCCCAATCTTGTTATTCGTTTCTTATCAGAATCGTTTCTTTTATTTCACATACGGTCACGCAATAACTAGATACCGTATTAATGTTTGAAAACCTCAAAGAGTTCAACTAAAAATTTTTCTTTTTTATAAATCAGTTACATCCACTTATATCATAATATGTTCGAAATTATTTTCGTCTAGACTACCTTTTCATAAATTTATTACCAAATTTTTTAGGAAATTATTCTACATGAATGATGTCTGTTTCTCGAGTTTGATTTTCTTTACTGAAAATCATTCTTTAATCTTAAACAAACGCAAGTTATAAAGGTAAAATTGCTGCGTGCTCCAAAAAACTTATACCAATAACTTCAAATAGGGATTAAATATATTTTAGAACATATTTTGAAATTAAAAAAAATAATAGCTATAAACATATATAACACAATATTTCAACGAACTAATGAAATTTGATCTACGCTAACATAATATTAGTCTACTACTGTTTAAACTTCAGTGACGATATTAATTTAAAAACATATACGCCACCCTTATCTGTTATTTTCTAAACCTTTTTCTGTCGATAATATCCTTTTCAAAATGCTGGAAATTTCTCCTCATTTAATTTTATACACCATTATTGAAGCTTAGCTGCTCTGCTGTCATTTTCAGTGGTTATATTTCAGTTACCGTCCCTTTACATCCGACGTCCATCTATCACAATCAATTTATTCGTTGCCTGTTAAATTCATTTACGCTATTTCACACGTCTTCAAGTATTAATTGGATGACTTATTTCTTGTTTTAATATCTAAAGGCCACCGAAGATTGTTATTATAACTTTTACACTTTTAAAAATCATTCACTTTTATTTAAATATTCAACTCAGTTTGTACTAGGAGGAAAAAGGATAAAACTTTGTATGTTTATGAATATTTTATTCATCCGCCAAGCTCTGTCGGCCTTAAGAAAGGGTCAGATTATAGAAACGAGAGAATAAAATTAGCCAATAACGAAAATGACACTCAACAACCACATTTATTCGTCAGTAAAGTCTACATCTATGCCCGAAAAAAATTCCTTCGTCGGAGTGTATACAGGATATCGTCATCATCATTAGCTTATTCCATCCATAGTCGGATGTAAGCGTCTCCAAGTTATCTCCAATGAGCTCTGTGGTTTACTTTTTGCATCCAATCGTGTCTCGTTGGCTGAAGATCCCCAATTAAAAGAACCGGTCAAGTGCAAGTTGAACTTGCGCAATTAGTGTTCGGTACGTTGATTGCTTTTAAAATAAAAAATTTTGTTACAGATGTATAAAATGATCAGTGACTTCACAAAACACACCCCAAATGAGTTTTCAACAAAGTTTGTTTCCAATCTTCACTGAAATCTGATGACCTTGAAATTTTCGTTTTTTTTAAATACCAGAAAAATTATTAAAGGTAATGCACTCGTGATAATTTTCGTTCAATCTACACCCAGTGGAGAATATTCCGGAATTTTTTTAAAATTTTTGATAAGTACTTTTCGAGATAAGGCCCGGGACAGCGATTTTTTTTCGCGATTTTTTA
>CM032449.1:202351700-202381700 GCA_019049505.1 Pachyrhynchus sulphureomaculatus
TATTTATTTGGAAAAAAACAACTTATTGAAATTAAATTAGTAAAAGAGTCTTCTAAAAAGTATGAACTACTTTTTGTATTAAATATGCCTTACTTAATTAACAATAAATAATTAATCAAATCATATGCAATTTTAACGTCACAGCTTAAATGATGCAAAATAACAACAGGGGTCAAAACTTATCGCATTTTTGAAATTTACGATGGCAGCGTTGCTTTGATTTCTTAGTGCAATTGTTTTTTGTTTAGTTTGACATTTTTTCCATTCAATAAAACGAAATTGTTTAAGAATGGGTCGTCGAACTACAATTTCTGAGAGAAATTTAATTATTACTCATTACAGGAATAGATACAGCCAAAGAGACATAGCCAAAATGGTAAATAAATGTCCGTCAAGTGTTCAGCATATCATTGAACGTTACCGGAATGAAAATAGAGTCGAGAATAAGTCAAGGTTGGCTCCGAATAAGATCTTCAATGAACGTGAAGAAAGATGGATTTTAAGAGAGGTATCAAATAATCCAAAAAAAGTGCACCAAAGTTGTGCGCCGAGGTGGAAAGACAGTTTGGAAAAAGGTGTAACCCCGAAACAGTTCGACGGATCTTGCGAAATAATAGTTTACATGGTCAAACTGCTGGAAATAAGCCTTTCATTAGCCAAAGAAATAGACGCGTGAGATTGGAATTTGCCAGAGAGCATATCAATAAAGACTTGAACTTCTGGAATTCAGTAATATTTGCTGATGAGACCAAAATAAACTTATTTGGGTCCGATGGAAAAATATCAGTGTGGAGAAAGCCTAACGAAGAATTAAAATTGAAAAATAAGAAAGCTATGGTAAAGCACGGTGGAGGTGGAGTGATGTTATGGGGCTGTATGTCAACTGTAGGAGTAGGTAACATGCATTTCGTCGAAGTGAATATGTATGTGTACTTGGATATACTAAGGCAGCATCTCGTCGCTAGTGCCAAAAATTAGATATTGAAAACAATTATCGGTTCTATCACGACAATGATCCAAAGTACACGTCACTTCGAGTCCGCAGTTGGTTGCTTTATAACTGTCCAAATGTTATTATAACGCCAGCCCAGTCACCAGACTTAAATGTAATTGAAAATTTGTGGCTGACATTAAAAAATAAAGTAAATAGTGCTCCAATATCAAATAAAACCGAATTAAAAGTAAAAATTACTGAAGCATAGAACACTATTTCCCCGGAGTATACTAGAAAGTTAGTTGAATCAATGTCCAGAAGATTACAAGCCGTTATTGATAATGAGGGAGACTCGACCAAATATTAGCAAGCTTATTTCAAATTCTACAGTTTGTTTTCTTTAATAATTTTGGTATATTGAATTTTGCTTCATTTAAGCTGTGACGTTTAAAATCGCATATAATTTAATTAATCATTTATTGTTAATTAAGTAAGGCGTATTTAAGACAAAAAGTAATTCATACTTTTTAAGAAGACTACTAATTTAATTTCAATAAGTTGTTTTTTCCAAATAAAAAAAGAGGCACTGAGACCAGTTAGTCTTTTCTTATAGCGAGTGCATCATTTAAGCTGTGAGTCACTGTATATATATATATATATATATATATATATATATATATATATATATATATATATATATATATAGATATATATATATATATATATATATATATATATATATATATATATATATATATATATATATACTCGAGCTTTAGATGATAAATGAGAAGATTAAGTTGAATCCTAATAAAACAAAAGTGATATACTTCAGTACCTTTGACAAAAATCAAAGTAACTAATCCAGCAATTGGTTGCCATTCGATAAAACTTAGGACTTTGTTCCAGTAAACGTTTAAACTAGATAAATAACACAAACGAATTATTCTTCAAAGCAAATTCTAAAATTCTTACAATGAATCCTTTGTTAAATTCCAAAAGTAAAATGAAAATCAAGGTTAAAATAAACCTATTTAAACTCTTCATGCGAGCTGTTCTATTATATGATGTTACATCATGTTACACTGTAATTAAAACGAAACTTAAAAGGCTATAAATGATCCAATATATATTAAGAAAAATTATCCTTAATGCCTACAAGAATCGTCCATCGTAATTTAAATATTGAGACATTTCCCGAATATCCTTACAAAGATATTCGTAAATATTTAGAGAAGAATAATGCATCGTTAAATCTCTTAATAACAGAATATCATATAAACTCCAACTCCAACAGTAGATTCCAAAAATTACAAAAAAACATCGG
This sequence comes from Pachyrhynchus sulphureomaculatus, assembly GCA_019049505.1. Classification (NCBI taxonomy): domain Eukaryota; kingdom Metazoa; phylum Arthropoda; class Insecta; order Coleoptera; family Curculionidae; genus Pachyrhynchus; species Pachyrhynchus sulphureomaculatus. Next base: position 202,353,962 of record CM032449.1, read on the forward strand.
TTATATCACTAACACTTAAATAGCTCACCAGTTGCAATTTTTTTTCTTTCTCTGTTCCTTTTTTCTTAAACTCAAACGGAATAATAGATTAGACTTGATTTTTTCTTTTTTCACTCTACTAACAAATAGAAGTAAAAGGTCAGTGATCCGACTTGAAAATCGAAAAAAGATCAAAAATATACACCAGTAAATTCCAGGCACTATTGCTTTGAAATTGCTGCTATCATTTTTTACTCCATTTTTTTTTAAATATTCTGGAGAGCTAGTGTTGTTAATCTAAACTTTAACTTTGAAGTATCTCGACAAAAAAGTCTATTGGCATCAAATCTCTTAAGGTGCAAGGCAACTTATGTTATGTCATATCTCGCGAAAATTAATTAACATTTTTCAAATTACTAGCAAAAATGCCTCTAAAATACGTGTGTTGCTCGTCTAAAGTCTAAATTTATTTTTCAACATACCATAATCCCCATTAGGCGCAATATATTTGGTCCAGCGAGATTCCAGTTTTTTTATTCTCTCAGAAAAAAAAAAAATTTGGAACTGTGTTTAACACTCGTTTATAGCACAGGTAACCTTTTTATTCGACGAAAATTTCTTCTTGCTAAGTAAATTTTTGTAGTCAGGCAACAAAAAAAGTCATGGGAGGTCATATTTGGGGAATAGCGTGGTTGAGGAACTATTTTGAAGCGCAGCTCGCACACTCCTATCATTGTATCAGCCTATGTTTGAGCAGGCGCATTGTCCTGGCAAAGGAGCATCGTGTTGCGAGCTAATCTTGGTGACTTCTCATTCGGCTTACTATACAAACAGGCAGCAAATAACGTCACGTAATAAGAGTAAGTAAATGTTTTACCCTTTTCCAAATAGTCAGTCGTGATGATACCCTGTGAGTCGCAAACAACAGTTGGTATCCCTTTTCCCGCCGATAAAAACTATTTTCTCTTTTTTCGGTGTACTTTCACTTTCACCAGTCCACACCAGTTTGACTGATATTTTGTCTTCAGTGTACAATTACAAAACGATGTCAGATTAGGCTGGAACTTTTTGTACACGATTTTGCGTTTTTGGTCATAAGTTAACAAACGCTGCACCCATAGTGCACACAACGTGTTCATTTTAAGAACTTCATGCAGGATATTGTAGACCCATTTATATGAGATGCCTACCAAAAACTGGGTCCGGTCTCGACGGCGTCTGTCCTTTGGGGCGCTCGACTTTTTTAGTTTCAACAAATGTTATGGTACTTGATTCAAGTGGTTAAACAGTCCATTTTGGGCCTTATCCAGGCATTCTAGGGCACGGACGCTGCAAAATCAACGTTAAACCCTTTTATTCGACTCGTCTGATAGAATGAACAACTAAGCAGTCGGATTCTTGGTCTGTTATCAATCCACCCTCGTATTCAACTACAGGACCATAATTTAGAATATGTTACTGTGTTTTCTCAAAACAGTACTGAAATAGTATCCAATACAATCATTAATAATTATTTCAATGCATCCTAACTTAATGACGATATAAAAATATAAAACTATATAAAAGTAGCTTCTAAAACCTCGTAAATTACCTAATAAGTACTGAAATATATTACAGAAATGACACTAGGTATTAACAAAATATTATTCCTCCAACACCACAAAACTAATGTTTTCAGCTTCGGGCTAGTACACCGAGGGGTTGTAAAATGAAACTGATGTGAAATTCTGTTAAAATGAAATGACTCCCATGCGAACTGAATCGACTATTCGATTAAGAATGTGAAGTGGTGTGGGTTTTACATTAGATTTTGAGTTCATTATTATTATTTAAAGACATATATAGTTGAAAATGCTTATAGAAAATTAAAGCTTACATTGTATATAGTAGAGATGAGCGATATTATCATAACTGTGATTTTTACCTGTGACTTAGATAGTCACAGGTATTACCTGCGACCCAGTTCTTCGTAAAGCAGCCACTTTAGTTGTTGTTTTAAATACTCGAGAGGTCGTAGATCCGCCCAACCTGAAGGTAATGATCGGCGACGGCGCCTACCGTCTTATTGTGGGAGCCATACACGTACCGGCAAGCCTGTCATTTATGCCTGAACAGTCCACCGAAAACCGGCGGCCTGTTGGACCAGAAACCCCATACACCTGCAGTTGAATCCAGGCAGGCAAGCACTCAAAATGTTCCCCGGTGATGAAGATGCGCGCGCTCACCACAAAACAAGAGGACACATGAAAACTGACTGACGGCCGGCCTGTACCCATAGACATAGAGGATGGACTGAGCATTAACCTCACAAAATTGTGACCAGTCTGTAGAAAGAGACAAAGCGACTGTGCGGCCAATACCTGTCTCTTTTCTGTAGGCCTGTAATAAACAAGGCGCAGTACCCGAGACGGAATTCAAGGCGAGAAAATCCCCCACCCGATTTTAGTTCAAATAGAACACTTAGGAATATTATTTTCAAGAGTGCGGTAGCTTAGCGGCATTCTAGAAAGAGACAGCTACTAGCCACTCATTCGCTTTTTCTTTCTCACACTTTTGCGTCCATATTTACTTCACAGAGGGATACGGAACACTCAGTCCATCCTCTATGTCTATGCCTGTACCCTATAGCCTCATCCCACTCAGGAACCGTACCTGCGCTCTGCAGCTCGGCGGGTTCGACGAACGTATTTTCGTTCGTTCTCCTGCTACCATTTAATTCGTCTTTGACAGGCAAAAAAAAGAATCATCGTGTACCGCCTGTGACGGGCACCGCTGTCGATCCTTAATAAGGTATTACAAGCACCTGGAATTTTCAAAAATTCGATTTTTTTTGACGGATTTTTATTCTCTATACTTCTAAGAATTATTCAAAAAAATTTTAAGAAAATTCCATTCTATTACAAAGTTATAACATTAAATGTGACCTGGCGTCGGATTGGGACCGTTACTTCTCTCAATGCACTGTCTGCAATATTAAACAGTCAATTTTTAATATTTTTTTAACTTTTTTTTTCTACGAAATGTCGAGAGGTTTTTAAAATTTTTCTAATATACAATTTTTTATAAATAATTAAACACAAATTGTTTGGTTGAAAATTGCATACTAAAGTTTGAAACACCATAAATTTTTTATTTCTGAAGAAAAAAACCCATTCGACAATATTTAACTACTATTAAAACATATTTTAAAAAAAATCTTATAAAGTACAGTGTAAATACATAATCTCCATTCTTTTGTATTATTCACTTAATAATCTTTAAAATAGACCCCTTTTAAGCAGCAGTAATTTCGAATTTCCGGAGATTTCGGACGAAGTGAAGTAGCGACCTAAGTTGCTGTTAAAGAAACTGTGACTTATAAATCATCGTCGCGGTCATACCTGTAACCTAAAGTCGCTGTTAAACTCATCGCTAGTGTACTGTGTCGCACGAAAATAGTTTACTATATTGAAACCAGTCTAATTTTATATCGAAATAAATAGCATTGCTCAATAGTCAATCGAAAAAAAAATTCTTGAGCTCTTATTCCGGCTCTGACTGACTAAACCTTAATTTGAAAACCCAGCTTAGGCAATCTAATCGCTTGAAGTTGTTATTTTAGTCTTCCATACACATATCTATAATCTATAATATATATAAAACGCAACGTCTCTCTATCTGTCTGTCTGTTCATTGGTGCACTTGTCACTCGAGAACCACTTATCCGATTAACGTGTTTTTTTTTTTTTTTAATTCATACATATGTTCTCTGACCAGGTTTTAGTATATATTTTGTTACGTTAGGTTACATTTGGAATAAGCGGTGACGATAATAGTGAATCAAGTCGGAAAAAAGCTTACCGCAAGCGAAGTCTATCTCTCTTGTTTCGTACTAGATAGTTTTACACCCCCCAATAACTGATAATTTTGTATAAAGCTCAAATTTGACCAATGATGGAATACTGCTCCCACACTTGAGGCTCTGCACCCAGACATAGACTGCATATGGTGGATTCTATTTAAAAGAGAGCTATTTGTCTGCTTGGGGACCCAGAACTCCTTAATAACCTTGATTTCTTGGAAGATCGAAGAACCTTTGGTGAGGTAGCTCTATTCTATAAGTATTTTCATGAAAAGCGTTCGATGGACGTAGGTAGCTTAAGAACTCCCAGAGCGGTGTATGCTAGAAATACACGACACGCTAATACTTCACGTCCGTATGAGGTTCAGCTTGCTTGCTTGCTCGTACAACTCTTTTCAAGGAATCTTTTATATGGAGTAATTAATCCTTTTGGAATAATTTGCCAATGATATTCTTTTCCGCCGAGTACGATTTACAGCGATTCAAGACCGTCATGAATATCTTTTCGTACAGTGTCGCTTTTGTAGCACTTTAGAGATTTTTCTGCTGCACTATGCTACGCGCATAACAAAATGTTTTAATAGTAAACAATACTAGAATTATAGTTTAAATATTAATTTATGATAACACGAACTGTGATTTCCTCATAAAGTTATATGTATTTGCAATATTAGATCCATTATCTTATGGAATATTAGAGGGATTTTGCAAGGCCTAGTTTGGCAGGCCGCTGTCTTTATCTTTATTTGAAGCATACGCAATAGTAACGGGAAGAAATTAAATAAAAGAATTCAGCTGTTATCGTTATTTGAAACATGCGCCCACCGGTTGGGGCGTGCGCAGTATTGAAACAAAATAAGAGAAACCTTTATTAACGATTTCCCTTATTTAGGAACTTATACGAGAGGTTATTTGAAGTTCATAATTCTTATCCCTATTATGTTAGGGCCTGTTTTTTTCCTACTTAGGTATGCAGACCACTAAGTAAACACAGTAAAATTTAAATTATAATATTCTATTGCAAATAAATTAACAAAAATTAATTAGTGTTATGATTATGTCAGAATTTTGCAATCTTCGGCACAATGGCATTATAGAATAGTTATCATCACTACAACAAACAATTTTTTTTACACCTGACACGTGTTCCTCTAACTATGTGAACATAATCACGAGTAATGACTGTCGACTTACTAATCACTCCTGATGATCCTAACGTGGTTAGTGTAACATGCATCTAGTAAAAAATAAAAGTGTTTGAGGCAGTGATGATAACTGTTGTGTAGTGCTAATTTCAAATGAATTTTTATTTAACGCACATTTGTCTTAACTTGGAAAAATTAAATACTAATAACTGGTACGAGGCTGGTTTGAAAAGTCCGTGCAAAGTCCGAGAGATGGCACCACCGGCGCGTATCGAGGTTATGTTTAGTTAGTAGCATCTCTTGAATGAACGCACACCAAGTTTCAGCCATATTGGTCTATTTCTTTGTGTTTGGCATTCGTGTGAATCAAGGAAGTCGAGTGATTTTCAAGAAATGGACGAAAAAGAATTTCGTGTGGGTGATTAAACATTACTTTATGAAAGGCAAAACGCCTCAGAAGACTAAAGGGAAGCTTGATAAACATTATGGTGACTCTGCACCTTCGATTAGAACAGTTTATAAGTGGTTTCAAAATTTTCGGACTGTCCATATGGGCACAAGTGACGCTGAACGTTCTGGACGGCCTGTGGAGGTTACGACTCCAGAAATCATTGATCAAATCCATGATATGGTAATGGATGACAGAAGAGTTAAGGTGCGTGAGTTTGCTAGTGCTGTGGGCATCTCGACTGAACGGGTACATAATATTTTGCATAAACATTTGGACATGAGAAAGCTATCCGCAAGATGGGTGCCGCGATTGCTCACGCTTGGCCAAAAACGGAATCGTGAGAAGTGTTGCAAGGATGGTTTGCAGCTGTTCCAGAAGAATCCGGAGGACTTTAAGCCTCGTTTTGTCACTGTGGATGAAACATGGATACATTACTATACTCCTGAGACCAAACAACAATCTAAACAATGAGTTACCAAGGGGGAATCTGCACCAAAAAAGGCGAAGACCGTTCCTTCGGCCGGAAAGGTTATGGCGACTGTCTTTTGGGATTCGCAAGGGATAATCCTCATCGACTATCTGGAAAAGGGTAAAACTATTACAGGTGAATATTATTCATCGTTATTGGACCATTTGAAAACCGAGCAGCAAGAAAAACGCCCGCGATTGGCCCACAAGAAAGTCCTTTTCCATCACGAGAACGCACCAGTACACACCTCAGCAGTTGTGGTCGCAAAATTAATGGAAATAGGATTCCAACTCGTTTCACATCCCCCCTATTCTCCAGACTTGGCTCCCTCGGACTACTATTTTTTCCCCAATTTGAAGAAATGGCTGGCGGGACAAAGATTTTATTCAAACGAGGAGGTGATTGCAGACACTAATGGATATTTTGCAGACTTGGACAAATCCTATTATTCGGAAGGGATCAACAAACTAGAACATCGTTGGACGAAGTGTATAAGCCTAAAAGGAGACTATGTCGAAAAATAAAAAAGGTTTACCCCAAACACATAAGTACTTTTTATTTTTGCACGGACTTTTCAAACCAGCCTCGTATGCTTAACCATTCAGACATCAGCGGGTCGTGCGGTGATTGAAAAAAAATCCTCCAGAAGATGAATACTAACTTAACCTTACTTTTAGTTTATTTTATTGCAAATCTGTCGTAGTGTACAATTTCTTCACGTTAATACTGCACTTGCTTGAGATAACAATAAGAAAAAAATGGCATGTGAAAAATAAACGTTGCAAAATCTCTCTACCGATAAAATAAAAATAAAAAATCAGTACCATAGTAGTTATGTCATTTCTAACACAAAAAATACAAGGTTAATATATGTAAAGCTCTTTTGTAGTAATCAATTAATCTAGTATGTTATTTATTGCACAGTCAAAATTATGACATAGGTGTTTATTTGATTTGTAATATCAGTTAACGAAAATAACAATAATTATTAATTCCGCGTCTATAAATTGCCAAACGGTAAAAGAGTTTTCCGCCTCCACTTTGTTGGAATTCCTTCAGCTTAGAGTGCTTTACTTTCCGGAAATTCATTGGTTATTATCAATTATGCCTATTTTTTTACACAGTGAAGGTTATGAAACCTTTTACAATAAACACCAGTCAGAATATAAGGAAAAATTACAAGTAACCTTGATTTTTTAAACTGACTCCCCATCTTTTGAAGGATAGTATAATATTTTTGATGGAACACTTTTTAAACGTTATTATTCAACCAATCCAAACATATATGTACAAAACAACAGTGATTACCACTAACCCGAACACTATTTTTACACTCGAAGAGCGTTTCGCTAACCATGTAAGCATCATTAGGGGCTATTATTAATTGCGGTACATACTACAGGGGTCGTACAAGTGCGAAACAACCGATTCAAATGTAATCGTTGGTGGAAAAAGTCGTCCTGGATAACTCATTCCGAAGAAATGAAGTTCTCTGTATAAAAATGTGTGATATGCTGAACTTCATACGGATGTGATGAATTAAAGAGAATTACATTCCTAGTGGGCACCGCTACGGGTGGAATCAAGCGAGCTACATCCATTGAATACTTTCTATGAAGGCACTTTAGAATAGACTCAAATTATCAACTGTTTTTCGATATTTCAAGGAATCAAGGTTTCTGCTAAGTTCTGGGTCTCCAGTCAGACGACTAACTCTATTTCAAATAAAATCTAACAAATGCAGCGTATGTTTGGTGAAGATCTTCCATGCCATCAATTTTTTAGTTTAGGTTGTTAATAAGGGTATAGGTTGTAAAGTTCTATGCCAAGAGAGAGATTCTGTTTGAGAACTCTCTAATCCCCTGGTCATCTATATTTATTTTAGGGTGGTAGGAAGGAAGAAACAATTATTTAAAGCTGCTTTTCAAGATAGGTTTTATATATATATATATATATATATATATATATATATATATATATATATATATATATATATGTACATACACAGGGTGTGGCGCTTATATCCGGACAAATTAAACATTGTTTTAAAAGAAAATTTTATTCGTCAAGAAATTAAAATGAAAGAAAATCCTTTTGCATGCCAGTTGTTTGACCACACAAGAAGTGTGGAATTATTCGATGTAACTTCCCTCAACAGCAATGACCGTCTCCATCCTTGGCCTGAAGCACTGGTATGTTTTTTTAAACCAGGGCTGTTCATATTGGCAAATGCTGCTTCGATAGCGGAGCGTAAAAATACCACATTAGAGTGTCTGGACTTCTTAGTAAATCTTTTGATTACGCTTCAAACATAATAGTATAGGGCAGGGGTCGGCACCCTATGGCACGCGTGCCATCTCTGGCACGCCAAGCAATTTTGAATGGCACGCGTACCTATTCAAAGTTTACCCATTAATTCTGTAATCTGTGACATGTTTGGAAATTAAGTAAATAATTGAAGACAGTATTACTTTAACGATACAAACCAAAACGATATATTATATAGGTCACTAGGTATTATTACCAAAAACTACAAAATATATATTTTGTAATTTATAATTTTACTGAATACATTGGTTTGGCTTTAATTTCGACAAGTATTAAAGACGGCAAGCCTCAAAATATAAGCCTAGGCAAAAACACAAATAACCGTCCTCAATTCAGATCAAAAGAGCCGCTATAAGGCGGTTTTTTGTTTGACTTGACTTCAATCGTTCCGACGCGCGCCGCAACTCTTTTTATATTGCCGAACTTTAGTTTTTGTTAGATTTAACTTCTCGGCGGCCCTTTGATTGCAATGGGCGCGTTGTAGATAATAATTTTTGTTCTAAGAAATTTAATAAACATAATTATTGGAATTTTCTGGAAACATTATTTTTCTATATATAGCAAGCGGCTACACGTTTGGATCATTTAGTATAGAAGTAACATCCGTTTCAGTCAATAGTCGTCGAAAAGTTTAAAAATTAAAATTACGTTGCGTTATGGCCGCGAAGAAACAAAAGGTAGACGTTCGATCATTTCAAACTTCATGGACAACAGATTACGGTTTTGTACAGCAAAACGATCGAGCCATTTGGGTCCTATGTCGGGAAAGCGTAGTTTTCCGGACATCTAGTGTTCAACGACATTTCCAGATAAAACATGAATCGTCATTTAAAGATAACGCTGATAAAAGGAAAGCAATACAAAGAGCAAGTAAACAATACGAGAAACAGTCAACATTCTTTAGCAAAGTTTTCCAAGGAAAAAATCAGGTAACTGAATGCAGTTTCAAAATTGCACAATCGTTGGCACAAAAGGGTAGGCCGTTCACTGACGGAGAATTTATGAAGCAAACGTTTTTGAGTACTGGCGAGATTTTATTCGACGACTTGCCCAATAAGGATACAATATTGGCCAGGATTAGGGATATACCGGCATCAGCGCGGACCATCGAGAGACGAATTACCGAAATGACACAAAATGTCCAAAAACAGCAGAGAGACGCTATCAAACGGAGTTTTGTATTTAGTGTAGCTTTGGATAAAAGTGTAGATATTAATGACATTGCCCGTCTGGCAATCGTTGCGCGATACTTCGATGATAGCAGTGTGTATGAAGAGCTGATTTGTCTGCTCCCATTGCAGGGAACAACAAGAGGAGAGGATATATTTTCAGAATTTGTTAAATATTTTTGAAAAGCGGAACATTGATTTAAATAAAATTTTTTGCGTAACGACAGATGGCGCTCCTGCTATGATTGGGAGACATAAAGGATTTGTTTCTCTTCTTATTGAACGCATGGGTCGATCAGTTTTGAATTTTCATTGCATAATTCACCAAGAGAGTTTGTGCGCTAAAATCTCCTCTGGAAGTTTAAAATTCATGATGGATAGGGTGGTTAAAATAGTTAACTACATTGTCGGTCGTTCTTCACTGATCATAGACAATTTAAGGCGTTTCTGCAGGAATTAGAAAGTGCATATTCAGATATACCATTGCACAATAATGCGCGCTGGCTCAGCCGTGGTAAAGTGCTCTCTAGATTTGTGCAATGTCTGGGCGAAATTAAATCGTTCTTGTTGCAAAAAAAAATCAAGTAGATGCTTATCCTGAACTAGAAGAACTGGATCTGTATGTTAATTTTCTTACTGATATTACAAACCATCTCAGTGAACTTAACTTAAAGTTACAAGGTTCAGGCAAAACAGTTTTGGATTTATACGAATCCTGGAAATCATTCAAATTAAAAATAGATTTATTTATCAGCGATATTACTACAAACACATATAAATATTTTCCGAAATTCTTAAATATATGACTGATTTAAAAGAGGAGTTTGTCGAGAGGGGTCAGGATTTTGATAAACATGGTCCTATGTTCGCTTTTTCAATCAAACCAGATTTAATGGATTTTTCCAGCAATGATTTTGATCTTCAATACATTGAATTTAAAAGCTCCGAGTTATGGAACACGAAATTTGTAGAATTAAGAAGGGTATTAGAAGGTGACTGCCAGAACCATTCAAACGAGATACTCAGTTGTTGGATGAGTTTACCAGAGAAATTTATTTGTCTTAAGAAAGTAGCGTTTGCCATGCTTACAGCTTTCGGATCACCCTATATCTGTGAACAACTTTTTTCCCATATGAGATGATGATTTTAAACCCGTACCGAAGCAGGCTGACAACAGACAACTCGGAAGCATATGTGACACTGAAAATAACCAAACATGAACCGGATATAAGAAAACTCTCTAAAGAACTTCAAGCACAGGGTACACACTAGGTCCTAGGACTAGTATAATAAAATTATTTGTTAAATGTTAAAATTTTTTTGTAACTAAACCTTCTAAAAGCACTATATTAAGTTAATTTAAGTTAATTTTAGCTGTAGTAAGTACCTATGTCGGCACGCAAAAAGTTGTATGGATGAAAACTGGCATCCCTTAGTTAAAAGGTTGCCGACCCCTGGTATAGGGGGTTTAAATCCGGGTTATTGGGGAGCCAGAACTCGTTGGACCAAAACATGTCCACATTATCCGATAACCAGTTTTGGAGTAAATGGCTCGTGTGTGCCGGTGCATCATCCTGTTGATACACATACATGCCTCATGTCGTACTTAGTTGATTTCGGGTACCCGAATAAGCGAATTATTTCAGTCGCCGAACGTCTAGCGCGAAGACTTTCGATAATCGCGGCTCTTCGATTGTACTCCGCAATTGTTCGCAACGGCTCTGTCATTTCGAGGTTATGACTGTTTACTAGAAGTATGTGGCTTTCACAGACGTCAACAACGACCTACAGTGGAACTACTATATGGCGGAAAATTCAAATTTAAATTTATCCGGATTTAAGCGCCGCACCCTAAATATATATGTAGATGTAGATATATATATATATATATATATATATATATATATATATATATATATATATATATATATATATACCTATCGCCTGTCCCAAAATATAAGATCCTGATTTTTGCCGTTTTAAGAGGGCAATATAAAAATTCTGACCTTTTGTTTATGATAGGTTGCAGAGATGGACTTAAGAATTTTCTTCATTAAATTCAATAAATAAAATTATAGGCGTTTTTAGAGACGTTTATTTATAGATGCATGTAAAAACCAATGGATAAGAAGTACAAATATACAATTTGAATGAATGGGGTTTACAAGACGGGATATATTGTATAAATAAAAATATATTAATTATATATAAAATTAAACACACAATAATACGGAGGAAATCGCAAAAGAGTGTGTCCCATTTTCTCAGCCATACTATCACAAACATATTTCTTTTTCGATTCATATTCTTTCGAAACTTCCAGATCACATTTTTTATAACTAAAGTCAAAATAAATGTAATTTTCTAACATATATTCCTGTATTTACGATTTGGTGTTGGCTGCATTTTATTTAGTAGGCGACTATGGTAACTTGCATTGTCCATAACTATAACACTCTGTTCGGGAACATTTGGCAAAAGGGAATTTTGAAACTAGTTTTCAAAAAGTTCTGCGGTCGTGTCTTCGTGATAGTCCAAACTAGAATATTTTATGTTTTTTGCAGATAATAGTAGACAATTTGAAACCCAGTCCTTTTCAGATCCAACATGCAAAATGGCTATTCGTTTACCTTTATTTGAGGGTGCGTTAGTCTGACATTTTGTACTGCTATCAACCCACCCTTTTTGCACAATGTCATGGGTATCGAACCATGTTTCGTCAAGGTAAATTATTGGCCAATTCTCTGATCGATACTTTTTAATTTCTTGTGAATAAGTATGTCGCAAGATCCGTAATCTTTGTGACTCCATCACTACTTGCCTTTTGTTGATTTTTCGGGACGTGAATCATAGGATTCATTCATAAGAATAGTCTTAAAAGAATTCTCTGAAGAGTTGATCGGCCACAATGTATATTGGTCCCGTCATGCACCAGTCTTAATTTTATTTTGTCTAGTGGCGGCACCAACTGCTCTTCATACATAGAATATATTTTTCTCCTGATGACGTCTTTTTCACAGTCGTCTACATGATGCATTTGAAAATCTTTCCGTTTTTTTCCTGTTCCTTAGCGATAGTTTTCCTACAATACCCTTAATCGTAGAGATTGGGGTTTTTGTTAGTTCACGGGTTTCTTGCAAAGCACTTCGTTTATTCAAATTTCTTTTTACCAGACTGTCGTAAATATTTTTCACTATTTGTTTAGCGTCAAGTGATAAATGTTTTCTCTTGCGATAGCCACTATTGCCATTTTCCCACGGACGCCACATAATTAAAATAGAACGTTACGTTGTAAGTAAAACTAAAAATAAAATAATAAAAAGTAACTTTCGAATCATAATGGGGACCTGTGGTCATTAGGTCTATATTATCAAATACTTAAAGGGCTCCAAACCGGGTTGCCAGGTAGTAAATATATAGGTAAAAGTAGATCCAATATGATTGCAGGTGCAAGTGGGGGCGGTATACAAAGCAGGTAAAAAAAAAAAAAAAGTTTATCGTAATATCTCGCAACTATGCACAAAACCTTAATAGGGACGTTTATTGCTCCATTGAAAAAGCAAAAATGCAGGACCTTATATCTTGTGATTTACCATATACATACATACATACATATATATATATATATATATATATATATATATATATATATATATATATGTATGTATATATATATATATATATATATATATATATATATATATATATATATATATATATATATATTATATACATATATATACATATATATATATATATATATATATATATATATATATATATATATATATATATATATATATATATATATATATATATATATATATATATATATATATATATATATATATATATATATATATATATATATATATATATATATATATATATATATATATATATATATATTATATATATATATATATATATATATATATATATTATATATATATATATATGTATATATATATATATATATATATATATATATATATATATATATATATATATTAGATATATACATATATATATATATATATATATATATATATATATATATATATATATATATATATAAATATATATAGACGTTTAAATGTCAAAATTAGTACATTTTTACATTCAATTTTTAGAGTAACTTGACTGTCTGAGGGTATATATATTTCTTATAATAGCATACCATTTGGTGTAGAAATTTGACTCATAGTACATGCAAAAATAACCTTCATAATTATCTGCCTGGGGTAAAAAAAAAAAAAAATTTTTGGAGCTAAATTTAGAACGGCCTGTTCGTATAATATCCAGAATATTCATCCAGGTTAGTTAAATATTAAGAATGTTACAACAGTCAGGAAGGGGTTATACATAAATTTAGAGCAACAAGTAAATTCCGTGACGGACTGTCATTTAGGAAAACAATCTTAGGAAAACTTATTTTGCTCTAAATTTTCCTGTCCATCAGCCACACTAATAGCACCCAATTATTCTGTTGACTCGGCACGCAGCGCTTCCACTGTGCTTAGGTAATTTCATCTTTAGTTTTATTACCGTGCACTTAAAATGCATAAAGGCACTAAAAGATTATGCAAACAAAAGTTTATGCACGTGAAATTTGTAAATTAGAGAGCGTTAATCAGGTTATGTTTACTCATGTAATATGTTTCTAAAGGTGTTAATTATAGCGAATTTTCATTATTGTAGTAGCAGAATCAGATTATTCATTTTAGTTATTTATTTCCCATAAATAAATAATAATAATAAATGGCCTGAAAACACCCCTCTTGGGGTAGGGCCACCTTTTGGGTTCTCTACATCTAGTTTATGGGTTGATCAGACCCGTTTGCCTTGTTGTTATATTTCTCTGCTTAGATGTTTCCAAAGTTTTCTGTTAGACGTCTTCTCCTTCCAGTTCGTAATCCCTCCATGTCTTCCTTGACTTTCTGCAGCCATCCTATTCTAGGTGTAGCTCTCCTTCTACGTCCCGGTTCCCATTGAAGTATTTCATCTACTGGTGCTCCTGGGCCTGTTCTCCATGTGTGCCCTAGCCAATTAAATCTCTTCTGTTTTATTTTTTTGACTATGTCCTCCTCCACTTCTTCCAAAATTTCTTGATTAGTCCTCCTTCTGTAGACTTCTTCACATATTCTTATTGGCCCTAGGATCGCTCTTAATATCTTTCGTTCAATTCTTCTCATGTCTTCCTCTTGTTTCTTTGTCATGCTTATAACTTCGGTAGCATACATTAGTTTTGAGAGTATTATTGTCTGGTATATCGTCATCTTACTGTGTCTTCCTATTATCTTACTACTTAACAATTTCTTATTGGTATGGAATAACTTATTTGCTATTATTAATCTTTCCTTTACTTTCATTTCCTTGTTACCATCCCAATACAGCATCACTCCCAAATATTTAATCTTGTCTACTATTTGGAAGGTATACTCGTTATTTCCGATAAAAACCAATCAAAATTACTTAAAATTACTGGCATAAAATCTACATAATTATTTAAAATACGACATCAATTTATTTATAGATATTATGGACTTGCAACTTTGTAGTAAATAAATACTTGCTCAAATCAATTTATTACAAAGATGTAAAGTTAGAATTATAGGCGCATTGGTCAGAGAAAGTAATGAAAACTTCTTTGTTGAATGTCTCACTGTCTCTCTTGCTTAATTCTTGCTCGGGCTGGACTGGTACAGATCGAAATTATCGGGTGGAAGTTGGTCAAACTAAGCGCCAGTGGACAGACATATTTTGATATGTATTATTGATTACTTCACAAGCTGTGAAATGTGTAATGAAATTTAAAGAGCAATGAGGTTTAACTTTTAAATGTAACTTTCCGCAAAATTGTTGACATAAATGTCATCTGTCAGTTATTAAGATACTTTAACTGCAATTACAAAAAGCTTAGACTATATTTACCGTATTCATCTCCTGACAGGTTAACTTGGCTGAATGATTCGCTATTAATTGGTAATTAATTTTAAAATAACCGGTCAAGTGCAAGTTTAACTTGCGCAATTAGTGTTCCGTACGTTGATTGCTCTTAAAATAAAAATTTTTGTTACGGAGGTATAAAATGATCAGTGACTTCACAAAACACACTCCAAATGAGTTTTCAACAAAGTTTGTTTCCAATCTTTACTGAAAAGTGATGACCTTGAAATTTTTGTTTCTTTATATACCGGATAAATTATTAAAGGTAATGGCCTCGTGATAATTTTCGTTCACTCTACACCCCGTGGAGAATATTCCAGAATTTTTTAAAAATTTTTGATCAATACTTCTCGAGATAAGGTGGGGGGAAAGCGATTTTTTAAAAATAATACAAAGAAAAGTGAACGCAAGTATTATATTATATATATATTTTTTACTCGTGTTTTCACAAGCTTTCATTTGACACCACACTCAATGAGCTAGTAAAAAAAATTTTTTTCACTTCCCTTAAGTCAAAATTTAACTTTCAAAACTGCGTGGCTCTGATGAGGTCATCAATTCCTATATTATTACCAAATTTCAACTTTCTATGACAAATAGTTTCGGAGAAAATCGGGTGTGATAGACAGACGGACAGACGGACAGACGGACAGACGGACAGACGAACAGACGGACAGACGGACAGACGGACAAGCGGACAGACGAACAGACGGACAGACGGATAGACGGATAGACGGACAGACAGACACCGAAGTCATCTTATTGTCTATCACTAAAAATATAGTAAAAGAAAGGTATTAAAAGTTTCTCAAAGTTGTTAAAGTCGTCTTAAAAATATAAGATGATACAAAAATGTCCTGTATTGATTTTTGTGACGTGTACTTGACATGATAATGCAACAGAAGGAAATAAAATTACTTGTCAATCAGTTAATATCGGGCAAAATGTAGCAGAATTCTGATAACACAGCTCATTTATTTTCTTGTATTCTACGAGCCACACATGAAGCAAACAAAAATATATATATTTATGTTTATTCTGATTCATATATAGATTGCACATGAATAAATATTATATTTTTGTTTTGAGAACGATGTTAACGAAATAAGAATATGTAAAACGATTCAGTCCAGTTCCTTTTTTCATAACTTGTTGACCGTAAGATGATGATATAGATGAGTTATAATACTGTATTACGTTGGAATTAAAAATAATTATGAAATATTTATTTAACTTTGAATTGGTACAATAAATATTGAAATATTTTTAAAAAATGTTACAATGGAGAGAAAAAATATTTAAAATTAATATAATATATATATATATATATATATATATATATATATATATATATATATATTTTTATATATATATATATATATATATATATATATATATATATATATATATACATATATATATATATATATACATATATATATATATATATATATATATATATATATATATATATATATATATATATATATATATATATATATATATATATATATATATATATATATATATATATATATATATATATATATATATATACATATATATATATATATATATATATATATATATATATATATATATATATATATATATATATATGTATATATATATATATATATATATATATATATATATATATATATATATATATATATATATATATATATATATATATACTAGCCGGGCCCACGGCTCCGCTCGCCTGGACTTGATTTACCTTTATCGTCACTGCTTATTCGTTATGTTTATATTATTATACAGCTCAAGGGGCCTTAGAGACTCATGGCTTGGTTGCATACTTGTCTCCACTTCTTTTTGTCTCCTGTTAGCTTTTCCCGGTGCGGGATTTCCATCAACTCCGGATCTTACTTTACTGCCTGAATCAACGTAGATCGAGGTATACCCTTGTCTCTTCTTCCAACCACTCCTCTTATTAGGGTTTGCTTTGCCTGTCTTTCTTCCTTCATCCTTGCGACGTGTTCCAACCATCTTAATCGCTGGCTTATTATGATTTGGCTTATAAGGGGTTTCGTATATAGGCATTTTAATTCGTAATTTGTTCTTCTTCTCCAGAATCCCTCTTCTTTCCTTCCTCCGTAGATTCGTCTCAAAGCTTTCCTTTCCCACACCTCCAGCGTCTCCTTTTTTCTTGCATTCAATTTTCATGTTTCGCATCCATATGTCACCGTGGGTCTGACAACTGTCGTATATATTCTTTCTTGATACATTCTTTGATTTCAATATTGGATTCACTGCCCCCAAACATCTCTGTCCTTTCGCTATTCTTTCTTGTATCTCCGTCCTTTCTTGTCCCGTCTCTGTTATTGTTACTCCCAGATAATCGAAATTGTCTACTTTTTCAACCATATATGTTTTCCCTAAGTTGGTTATTATATCTAAACTTTTGTTGTTTTTATTATCTTCTTTTGTAATTTTCATGTATTTTGTTTTTTCCTCATTTATCTTTAGTCCTCTCACCCTTCCCCTTTCTTCTATCCTACTTATGCCTTTTTTAAGGTTCTCTTTTGCTCTTGCAATCACTGCTACATCATCCGCATAGGCCAAGCAGTGGCAGGTTTGTTTGTATATCGTTCCATTTGTTTTTATTTCTGACTCCCGAATTATCTACTCCAGTACCAAATTAAATACACATGTCGACACTGGTTCCCCCTGTCTTACTCCTCTCTTCACCTCAAAACATGTCTGATACTTTGCCCTCAAACAACACTCTGTTTTCTGTGTCATTCAGGGTCATTCTCACTATGCAAGTCAATTATTTACAGAGTCATATGCTTCTCTGAAATCCACAAAGACCAAGTGTAGTGCCAAATTTTGTTCTAAGCTATTATCTTAGCTTTGCTTAATCGAAAATATCTGGTCTGTAACCGATCTATTTTTCCTGAATCCACACTGGTACTCTCCCAGAATAGACTCGGCTTTGTCTGCTAGTCTTTTTTTGATAGTCAACACTACTATCTTGTACACGACATCCAGTAAGGCTATTGGTCTATAATTAGCACATATACTTTCTTCTCCTTTTTTGTATATTGGACAAATGAGCGACTCTCTCCAGCTCACTGGCATCTTTTCTGTTTCCCATATTTCTTGCACCAACCGGCATATTTTATTTTCCAGATTTACTCCTCCAGCTTTTATCAGTTCTATAATTTCCACCCGGGGACTTATTTTTTTTGGGTTCTGAGTATTTCTCTTACTTTCTTCTTTTCGGAGTTTATTTGTCCCCTCCTGCCCTTCAGTTAATTTTGCTTCCTGTTTCTCATTCAACTCATTTTCATCTCCATTTAGTGTTTGTTTAAAGTATTCCCCCCATCTATTCAGTCTTTCTGCGAAGCTTACTGCTAAACTTCCATCTTTTTTCCTACATATTAGCATTTTGTCTCTGTTTATTCCCTTTGTATTTTTTAAAAAAAAACACGTAATTCGGATAAGTGGTTCTTGAGTGCTAAGCGCAGTAATGGATAGACAGATAGACAGAGAGACGTTACGTTTTATATATATTATAGATTTTTTTTTGACATATATTAAATTAAGAATTAAAAAAAAAAATCACGTAAATCGGATTGACTTAAAAGCATTTATACGATATGCTATTACGTACATAGATATTTATTAAAACAAAGAATAGAACAATTAGTTTACTTATTTTATGTATATGTATGGAAAATCGAAAATAAAACAGTTTCATTCACAATTTTAATGTCTTAAGAATGAGGTAATTTTTAACTGTACTCGTTTTGCGTTAGTTCTGTTTTTGGCTGCAATGTCTCTCCAACATTTGATAAGCAAAACGTCAGCGGCGGTTGCATTCTCCTGTTGTTCTACATAAGTTAACGCTTTTTCTAGTCCTTTTGAATGTGACATTTTTACTGGAATATTGTCAGTGGCTTCGACTTCATTATCATCATCGTCATCACTGTCTATTTTATTAGTATTTTTGCATACACTTTTAATTAATTCTTGGTTAGTCATTTCGTCTTCCACACTATCACTGTTTAACCATTCGCAAACATCGGTTTCCGTAACACTTTCACATCCTGATATTCTTGTAATAATTTGATGTAAACTTTCATTACCTTCGGTTTCTGCCTCTGAGTAATGTCTTTTCTCTTGTGGAATCAATTTTGACCAAGATTTTTCCAGAACACTACTCTTTACTTGATTCCAGGCTGAAGCTATCCAATATATAACATTTTTCAAATTTATCTTTTTTAGACAATCAGTAAGATTGCCACTTTGATCTACTTCTTCTAAAACATGCTCCAATAACAAACGCCTGTAATTGCGTTTTAAATTTTCCAGTACACCCTGATCCATAGGCTGAATGAGAGAAGTTAAAGCAGGAGGCAAAAACATTGCTTTTATTTCCTGACTTTCAAGTTGGTCCGCACTTGGGTGAATGGGGCATTATCTAGTAATAGAATACATTTTCTAGGATATCCATATTCTTTTTAAAAAAGTTCCACTTTGGGAACAAAATCTCCAAAAAAACAGTCTTTAAATAAAGTCGCGTTTATCCAGTAGTAGAGAAGAAAGTAAATAATGTTATATTTATAATGTCCTCGAGTAAGAAACTATTGAATACCTTTTTAGCCAAACATTGTAGGGAACAAAATTATTTTCAGTATAACAATCAATTTCTTGTTCAAATAGAAGACTCAACAATGAGTAATTGATTATCACTATTTATGACAAATTTTATCATAAGTAACTTTGAAACCGAGGCCGGTCCAGAATTTGATTACTTTTTGAGAGTATGGTATATGTGTTTGTATATAAGATTTGCGATTTTAGATCCAAAAAAAAATCAAATGCAGAAGATTTTGTTTCTAAATTAAACAGCCGATACGATTTCTTTACATTTACTTATGAAACTTATGAAATTGAGAACAACTACCAATTACCCTTTTTGGATATTTTAATTAGTAAAAATATTAATAAAATAGAATGAAATGAACTTGCCGCGCTACACTTTTTGGTTCATTTTACTTTACTACAGTCACTTTTCCGTTGAATAAAGTCAAATTTAGAAATGAAAAGAATCGTACGTCAAATGTCATTATATTTATGAGAAACAACTGAATATTTTCAAACTTTGTACTATAATAGGCTATATATAAAAAGATATAACCTGCTATTAAAATTAGGAAATAAAAGCGGCAACTTCTTCTTCTTCCTGTTCCGTGTATTCACATACGTCGGGGTACCATTTCTTCAGTTTATATTTTTCCCTGAAGAATAAGCTTTGAAATCGAGTAGCGGTCACCTGTTAGTATATGGTACATTCCAAATAAGACACCTTTCTTTGTCTCATTATGTTAAGTAGTCGCCTCTCCACTCCGACCCTTTGAAGCACCTCTTCATTAGTTAGGTGTTCTGTCCAAGAAATTTGTAGCAAACGTCGCGCTATCCATAGCTCGAAACCTTCGATACGATCCAATGATCTTACTTTTAATGACCCTGTCACTACACCATATAAGGGGAACGGCCAGACATCGCATTTTATTACTCGCAGGCGCAGGGCGAGTGGCATTTATCTTTGAAGCAGCATATTTTTCAATTTTAGAAAGATATCCTTTGTCATGCTAATTCGGAGTTTAACCTCCCCATCACAATCCCATAGATCGTTGACGACAGAGCCAAGATATTTGAATTTAATTTTGATCTTGATCTTGATTTTTTACAAAAAAAGAGATGCATCCTCTTGAAGGTGTTTACTACTCACCATCATTTTGGTTTTCCCAATATTTATACGTAGACCATACTCCTCGCCAGTATCATTCAGCTTAGCAACTATTGCGGTATCGTCTGCATACGGAATATTATTTATAGTTTATCCATTAACTTCTATCTATCTGCATTCATCTTCTAGTGCCAGTTGAAATATTTTCCTTACGTAAATATTAAATAACATTGGTAACAGTATGCACCCCTGCCTCACACTCTTTAAGACACTGAAAGATATTGTTAAAATGTCCTTATCAATTTTGATCTGGGCAGATTAATTCCAGTATAGCGGTCTTATTATTCGTACATCCTTATCACCAATACCAATCGCATGAAGCCACTGCATCAGAAATCCATGCTGTATGTTGTCAAATGCCCGTTGATAGTCAGTAAAACATATAAATATACCCTGTCGTTGGTCGTAACATGAAAGTGGCAACATCAGTACTTATCAGTAGCAGGTTTTACTAACAAGCCACGTCCGATATTTCAGTTTTTAGTAGTGCAGTACTGAAGCGTAATTAGATAATTTTTTATCATATTAGAATTGCAATTTTATCCAATGTTTTCTACGTGGCCTTACTGCACTCATTAAAGGTTTTAATGGATCATTGATTTGGCAGGAAATGCTATACCGCATGACATACTTTGTCTTCTAATAGAATGGCTTTGGTAAAAGGCGATAACAAAATATCTTTAGCATATTCGTGCTATTTATCTTTTGATATATTGTCGGATATGTTTACTTGAACAAACAATGTCAAAGAGTATGTATGCATAATTTGAGTACGTTATGGACATACGTTCATGGACAGGACATTCCATAAATAGGTTCGAATCTTTTTTGCTAATTACGCGCATCCTACGGGCGGAAGAGGTACAGTGCTTAATCCTACTCCTTGAAAATTTAGTGGCCATAAGCTTTTTACCAATGCTGATCATGTCATATGTTTATGTGAAAATTATTTCTTCATTCACTTTAAACGCTCGAACATGAGCTAGTCATGCAAATATCCGCAGACAGAAGAAAGTCGTTCAATTTAATAAAAATCTGAAAGAAGCTGTTGGATGGATGTAGCTCGATTAATTCCTTTCAGAGCGGAGCACACGTCGTGCTGCTAATACTTCACATCCGTTTGAGGTTCAGCTTGTGACTCCTTGTACAACCCTTATTCAAGCAGTCTCTTATATGAAGAACCTCATCCCTTTATAATCATTTGCCCAGAATTGTATTTTCCACCGATTACAGTGCAATGTGAATCTGCGCTGTAGGGGTTTGCAGCATGCGTGCTATGCCTATAAAAACGGAAGAACCTATTCATTTTTCAACTACTCTAATTTTATTTTTCTCTCATACAGTCTTTTCATCCATAAAGAGTACTCAAGCAAACTTTTTATAAAAAATAAAACCCTATCTATATCATCAACAAAGCATAAGATTACTCCATTATCTCAAAATGCATTAAAAATAAGCACAAACATTCTCCGCTTGTATACCAACTACGAAACTTTATTCGAGAACTTAAAACGCCCTTTTTCTCTTCTTTAAAAGCCATATTACTTCACTCTATGACAATCGTAATTTCCGAGACGTTCTACGAGAGTTAATATTAAGAGAAGTGACAAAAAGTCCCGTCTGTGGTGTGGACAGATACTTATTGTACTTAGTATATACGGCACTTGTTGTAAAGTAATACCATTGGAGAGGATTTAAGTTTGCCAATTTTAAACTGGCACAGATACAAAAGTGCACGCCTGAGAAAGATGTTTATGAGTATGGCGGCGGTTGCTTTTTATGAAATATGGTCTCTTTTTAAGGAAATAAACATACTTCTCTAATGAAAGCAATAGTGCATTTTTTTGTCTAATAAAAATATTAATTTTCGACGTAATGAAATAAATTGGGAAAAATGCAAACAAGCACCTGTCTGTTTAATATTAATGATGAGAAAATTACATAACTAGCTACAGAAAATGAAAACTGTTGTATCAAAGTCAGTACGGAGCATATACAATGTTAGTTAACAACCTTGAAGACCATCAGTCAATTCTAAATAACCGGCGAAGTGCAAGTCAGACTAGCGCAATTAGTGTTTCGAACGTTGATTGCTCTTAAAATAAAAAATTTTTGTTCCGGCAGTATAAAATATTATATAACTTCACAAAACACACCCCAATTGAGTTTGCAACAGAGTTTTTTTCCGATCTTTGTTGAAAATGATGACCTTGAATTATATATATATATATATATATATATATATATATATATATATATATATATATATATATATATATACATATATCAGATAAATTCTTAAAGGTAATGCGCTCGTGATAATTTTCGTTTAATCTACACCTTGTAAAGAATATTCCAGAATTTTTTCAAGGTTTTTTGAACAGTACTTTTCGATATATGGGGGGGACAGCGATTTTTAGCATTTTTTTTTTTAAATAATACAAAGAAAAGCGTCCGCAAATATTACATTATATATATTTTTGAACTGTGTTTTCACAAGCTTTCATTTGACAGCTGATAAAACTTTTTTTCACTTCCGATTTCACCCCCAAAAACTAACCCTTTAAGTCAAAATTTAACTTTCAAAACCACACTGCTCTAATGGGGTTATCAATTCCTATATTAGTACCAAATTTTAGTTTTATATATCAAATAGTTTCGGAGAAAATCAGAAGTGACCTACGGAGAGACAAGCACCAAAGTGATTTTATAAGTGTTCTATACGAAAACACTTATAAACCTAACGAACATTGCCGAAATAAAAACAGTAATAATTATTAGAAAACTTAAAAATATAATTCTTAAAATAACGTAATATACAGCGATTCAAGAACAACGTGAATCGCTTTTTCCGCACACGTGCCGCTTCTGGTGCGCTTTAGGGACTTCCCTGCAGCACGTGTGCTAGACCCATAATATATATATATATATATATATATATATATATATATATATATATATATATATATATATAAAAATACATTAAAATTTCGGGTTTCAATTCGTTCATCTAACACTCGATCATATGATCTTGCTGCTACTGCCGCGCGGAGCTAACTTAGCTTTGAGGTAGCTTCGAGCAGCAGCAGCAGTGAGATCACAGTATCGAGTAGCAGCAGCAGCGGAAGCACTTGAAAATGCCTAATGAGATTTTGGCGAAAACGTCGTGCAAATTCATTGTTAGGCGAACGGATTAAAACCCGGAATTTTAATGTATTACATTCCACCATCCGTGAAAACCTCTATTGTAACATATATATATATAATAAAGAAAGAAAGCAAAAGTTACCGTATCTAACAAAATTCTTAAATATGAAATTAGTTGGGAAACTCGACAAAGGGCGCAACAAGTGTTCATACCGTGTTCATTTAGCCAATATTTCGGTCCTAGGTTGGTACCTTCATCGGGGCACAAACTAAAAAAGAGAACGAAGCGACAATTGAAGTAGCACGGACAAATAAACAAAAGTGTAAGTTATTTTATTTCAATATGTTGTTGTAGAAAAAATATAATAAAGACCACTTACATAATAAATGCGATATAAATATAGCAAAAATGACCATAAACCAATTATATAAATGCGACTAACAATTAAGTAAATCTTACACCAAACACTAACATATTAGTACAAGAAAAAGGCATTTACAAGAGGGATGCCATTAAAAACCTTGGATGCGAAAATCAATTACAAATTAATTCAATTTTAATTAACCACCTGTGACTTGCAATTTGAATGACACATTTGACACAACACTGACAGAAAACAGCCATCTGACAGAAGCAAGGGATCATTTTACCTACAGGATCAAAGCCACTTGTTGCGCCCTTTGCCGAGTTTCCCAACTAATTTCATATTTAAGTATATATATATATATATATATATATATATATATATATATATATATATATATATATATATATATATGTATATATATATATATATATATATATATATATATATATATATATATATATATATATATATATATATATATATATATATATATATATATATATATATATATATATATATATATATATATATATATATATATATATATAAATATATAAATATATATATATATATATATATATATATATATATATATATATATATATGTATATATTATATATTATATAATATTTATAATTATAATATTAATCTAATAGAAACGAAATAAATATTTTACCAGGCGCAAAATTCACATACCTTGTTAATTCTACCAGATGATCACTTGCTCTGTTTCTTACATAACTTTCTTGTCGCTAGCCAAGTGGGAGATGCAAGTGACGCCGACGACGCAGGCTGTACGGGTGACGAGGCAAGTGCTAGCGATAAAAGGGTTGCGAAGTAAGTGTCCTGTGTAGAAACAAAAATTGTATAAACTATAATCTGAACTAATAGTTGCAACAAACACTGCGCTGGACGAATGTTTCTTCTAAGTAGGACACCATCCCAGGCCAGTCAATAAGCTTTGAAAGCACCTATGGAGACCGTCGATTAACCGTGGATGATATGAATCAGTACATGAGATCTTAACAAATTTTTTGGGTATAAGGAAGCTTTTTACAAGATGGGTGCCGTATTTGCTAACGTCGGAACAAAAACGCACTCAAAAGAATCTTTCGAAACAATATTTGGCTCGTTTCGTAAAGAATAAAACGGATTTTGTGCATCGATTTGTAACTTTGGATGAGACTTGGGTTTACCAGTATGATCCTGAAGTGCGACAACAAACCGCTCAGTGGACTGAGCCCGGTTGTTCAGCTCCAGAGCAGCCAAAGTGGACAAAGTCGTCCAAAAAAATTATTGCATCAGTTTTCTGGGAGGCAAAAGGAATGTTGTTAATTGATTACCTTCAAACCGGTAAAACAATCACAGGAGAGTATTATTGCAACCTTTTGGACCAGCTGGATGAGAAAATTTTTGAAAAAAAGACAGATGTGCAGAAAAAAAAATCATCTTTCATCATGACAATACGCCTGTTCACAGAGGTGCTTTGACAACGGTAAAACTGAACGCATTAAAGTACGAATTGTTAGAACATCCACCCTATTCGCCAGATCTGGCTTCTTCTGTTCCCAAACCTCAAAAGGTTTCTACGTAGGAAACGTTTGTCAACAAATGATGAGGTGATAGCATCCGTAAATGGATATTTTGAAGGTCCTTTGAAAAACCACTTCATAGATGGGGCCAATGAAATGAAAAATCGCAAAAAATGGAGATTATACTGAAGAATAAATGCATTTCGACTCATTAATTTATCTTGTTTATACGGTACAGGCTAATTTTTATATAAAATTTGAACAAGTAGAATTAATAGTCCCACTGAATATCAAATATACTCCATTGTTTAATCTACTGTTAATAATTATTTTAGTAATTTATTGAATTTATTCCATTTTACTTGTATTCCTGATGAACTAAAATGTTTCGACAGCTGTTTTGTTTATTGATGTTATTATTGTGTTTAGTAATTCAACAGTGAAGACTGCGGGAAACAACTACCAAAGTTATTAAAAGGTTGTTAGAAGTTACTATTATATTATAGATCTATTATTAATTAAATTGTTTTACATTAGATAGTCACGCACAGAACTTTAAGTAGTATATAATTGAGATTTAGCGAGTTTAAAAAACTTAAATATATCTTGGATTGACGTTTCAAGTTTAGGAATATTTTCTGCTTTTTATATATTCGTTAAAAAATTAAAACCGATATAGACAATCAAGACATAATGAATTCTTATGTCCTATATCAACCGAAAGAATTTTAGAAACTCTCTTAATCCTCATACTAAACAAAAACAATTAACAAGCAAACGCGAGAAAAAAAAAACAATTGAGCATTAGAGTCCAACTTATCGTCATCGTCATTAGGTTATCCCATCCATAGTAGGATTTAGGCCTCCCCAAGTTGTCTCCAATGAGCTTTGTTGTTTGCTTCTTGCATCCAATCGTGACCTGCTAATCTTTTTATGTCGTTCGTCCATCTTGTCTGTGTTCCACCTCTACATTTTTTGTGGTTTCTAGGCCTCCATTCAACTATATGGCGTGTCCATCTGTTATCATTCATCTTTGCGATATGCCTCGCCTAATTCCACCTTAATATACATGTTCGTTGTATTACATCTGTCACCTTTGATCGATCTTGGAGTCTAATATTTAGCATTCTCCTCTCTATTACTCTTTGGATTAGCTGGAGTTTATTTATTATACTTGTATTTAAAGCCTACGTTCCAATTTAAATGTAGATTGTAACCTTCCTAACGCAGACCAAGAACGAGACTCTTCTGTCCAAGTCAGCCTTTAAATTATTTCTTGATATTTCGAATGTTTGTACCTTTCCTATTATTTTATCTTCTATTAATAGTTCCTGGCTGTTATTATCAAGTTTATTATTAGACCTATTTCTCGAGACTTGTTATTCAATTCTATCAGGATTTCTTGTAATTCTTTTTTTGTGTTATACGAGAACTAAACTAAAATAAAAACTACACACATAAAATAACATGCTACAATCCAAGAAGCCAACTAG
Source organism: Pachyrhynchus sulphureomaculatus (assembly GCA_019049505.1). NCBI lineage: Eukaryota > Metazoa > Arthropoda > Insecta > Coleoptera > Curculionidae > Pachyrhynchus > Pachyrhynchus sulphureomaculatus. Next base: position 202,381,615 of record CM032449.1, read on the forward strand.
AAAAATTTTTCGTAGGAACACATTTTTAGTTTTCTTCCGAACGATTGTTTCACACATGACACAGTACGGCCATGTATGTCGAGAAA
>CM032449.1:202389200-202551700 GCA_019049505.1 Pachyrhynchus sulphureomaculatus
CACAAGCTTTCATTTGACACCACACTCCATTACCTAGTAAAAAATTTTTTTTTCACTTCCGATTTCACCCCCCCAAAACTAACCCCTTAAGTCAAAATTTAACTTTTAAAACTACATGGCTCTGATGAGGCCATCAATTCCTATATTATTACCAAATTTCAACTGTCTATGAAAAATAGTTTCGGAGAAAATCGGGTGTGACAGACGGACAGACAGACAGACAGACACCGAAGTGTTTTTACGTTCCGTACGGAACACCAAAAATGGAATTATTATTGAGTAGAATACATGTTGCCGTAGGAGAGACAATTTTAGAATTAGCGGATGTATACGAAATATCTAGATTGGAATCCCGAAGATTTTAGGTGGTGATCGGAATAAAAATATTAAAAAATAGTAAATAAATAGTAAAAAATATACTGTTTTTAAATTATTGTCTTTAGATGTTTTAGTAATTCGAAAATTTGTCTAATTTAGTTTCTCGCAGCATAACTCGTAAATTACTCTACAGATTCTTATGACATGTATCTTAAATGATATATTAACAACTGTTTCTATACAATCACACACAAACTAAATCAGTCAGTTCTTAAGACACTTGTTTTTTTTTAAATTATTAGCTAATCGTTAACATATTTCACGTTTTAAAAAGAATCCAGGAATATATTGAAACAAACGTGACATCTCTTCAATAAATATTTTTTTGGTGGCATTGATTAACGAAACAAAATGAAAAGAAGAGTATATTTCAAAAATTCATTTTATTATTTTTTTTTTGCGTTTAGTGCTAAGAATTGTCAATGAGGAATCGTTAAATAGAAACCTGATGAATATGTGTAAATCATTTCGTTTTTTGATCATATACTTACTAAGATTTTTGACCGATGGAAGGGAAACGATACGACACCAACAAAAATATTCCAGCAGTAGTGACTATGACCGCCAATAAGATGGAAAACACATAACAGCGAAGCAATCGTACTTTTAGGGATAGAGTAAGGTATCTACTACACAGAACTTTACCCATCTTTTTGCAGCAACAACGGGCTTGTTTTATTCTCATCTAACTTCATTCTTGTTATTTCAGTTGCCATTTAGTTAGCACTCAAAGTATCTGTAGTTCTTTATTTGCTTTAAGCAGGTGTCCTATTTTCAAATTTATGGATACATCAGATTTCTTGCTAATATCCATTAATTTTATTTCCTTAATGTTGATATTTAACCCTGATTCTCGACAAGATTCAATTACGCTGTTCAATAAGTTCTGCAAACTCGTGTTATTTATCACTTCACCATTAACAGTAATACCCAATTTTCGTACCCAATAACGCTGTTCTGAAAATGCTTTCTGAGAAAAACGTGGAACATGATTGGAGATAAGACGCATCCCTCTTTCATTCCACGCTTTAAAGGAATTTGCTGCGATTTCTCGTTATCAACTGTCACTGTTGCCTTTTGATTCCAATATAACTTAGCAATGAAACGAATGTCCTGACCATCCAGTCCAATCTTTTTTAAAACCTCCATTAGCATTTCATGCCAGACACAATCAAAGCCCTTTTGGAAATCAATAAAACATAAACATCCACAACATCTCTGGACGAAGACATGATTCCAAACGATGTATCGAAATTTGGGAAACACATATCGATTGAAATAAATAATTTGAACAACTATTATTAGTAGATGTGTGTTTAATTTTTTATAAATGCTTAGTTTTATTTTGGAAAGAGGGTGTATAATTGCCGTATCATTATATCCGAGGATGGATTGAAAAATTCATGATCTCACCAAAAAATAATTATAATATTTTTATTATAGTACCCTCAATAAGTTCATACTTTCTTTGGTTGTCACAGTGTAAAATTTTGTTGCTGTAGAATTGGTGGTTTTTAGGTTAGAACGAATTTAATGAGACCAAGTGCAGCATTTTTGGAAAAATGGAAAAAATTGAACAACGTGCGGTCATCAAGTACCTGTTTAAAAAAAGATTAACATCAAAGGAGATCCACGATGATATGAAAACAACTGGGGGGGGGGGGGGGGGGGGAATCTGTTCCGCCATATACCACTGTGAAAAAATGGGTTGCAGATTTTAAACGTGGACGAGAGAGCATAGAAGATGACCCTAGCTCCGGCTGGCCCACGATGTCTACGACTGAAAAAAACATCGGCAAAGTGTGTGATCTCATATAGAAAGACCGTAGATTTACTATCAGGTAGATTGCAGTCACTATAGGCATCTCGTATGAACGAACACAAAACATCATTGCCAACGAATTCGGATTTTCTAAGGTTTCCGCTAGGTGGGTCCTCAGATTGTTTTCAGTTGTACAAAAACGCATTCTACTCACGATTTCTTGCTTTCTTAACAGGTTTGTGACCATGGACAAAACCTTGGTTCACGACTATACTCCAGAGTCAAAGCAACAATCTAAGCAGTAGAAAAAATCCGGTGAACCGACCCCAAAGATAGCAAAGGCAATTCTGTCGGCTGGAAAAGTTATGGCGTCAGTTTTTTGGGATGCTAAAGGTATTATTATGGTGGACTACCTTCTGAAAGGCGAACCAATAAAATTCAAAAAAGTAACTTGGATATTTGCCTCCGAAAAGATCTGGTACGGATGATATCATCAGCTCTTCATCTCTGTACCTGTAGCTCTCCGATTCTTTTTTCAAATTCCTAAACAGGTAATAGTCGATAGGTGCTAGACTAGACCTGTAGGATGAATGATTAATTCCTTCAAATAGCACGTTTTGCAACCAGACCTGCGTGAAGCTGCTGTACACAAGCTAAAACACAGCTGCTAACTTTTTCAAGTTGTTTCTCTTTTATATCTTTGCAAATTCTGCCAATTTACTCAGTATAGTAATCGCCCGTCATTGTACTGTTTTTTTCGAAGGTAGTCAATCCTTATCCTAAAACAAGGAGGAAAGAATTTTTCCTGCTGATTTTTATAAGCTAAATTGCATTGGGCAAGGTGAGCCAGCATGTTTTCTACTTCGTCAGCTGTTCCTTTGTTTCTGGATCATAATGCAATTCTGTAGGCTGGAAATGCGATGGCGTCAGTTTTTTGGGATACTAAAGGTATTATTATGGTGGACTACCTTCCGAAAGGCGAACCAATAAACTCGACTTACTATTGCACTCTTTTGCGTCGTTTAAGTCAAGAAATTAAAGAGAAACGTCCACTATTACTGAGAAAAAAAGTTTTGTTCCATTAGGACAACGCTCGCGTTCACACGTGTGTTGAGTTTATGGCTCAAATTCGTGATTGTGGTTTCGAACTGCTGCCCACCCGACTTATTTTTCTGATTGGCAAACCTAAAAAACACTTCGGTGTGGAGATTACGTCATAAAACTAAAAATATTGTTGTACATATTTTATTTTGCTTTCTTGATTAGGCCGTGAAATTTTCAATGCAACCTGGTACTTCAGACCTGCACCGCAAGGGTAAAATGTGTATCCTGCAATAACAATTGGAATTTTCTTGCAGGTTAGAAAAGGTATTGGATAGTAATACCGGTCGGGCCTTTTGTATTAATGAAATTGCTCTTCTATTTTGGCCATATTTTTTCAAACACCCACGTGCCATTACGCCACTGCCTATTTTTATGATATTGTGTTATACGTTTCGATTACACTCTATGAAACAAATATAGGATAATTGCCAAAATATTAATTAAATTATCGCAATGTATTAAGCAAAAACAAAACGAATAGAAACAATATATCGGCAAGTGGTTATACTGAATTGCCCAAAACAGTATAACGGATATTTCAACAAGTATAAATATTTTTTGTTAGTCAATTTTATATTATTGGAGCGTATCATTTATAAAATTTCAATTACTAACTTTGTTTCAGTCCGAAAATAATTTATAAAATTTTCACCATGCGTATTATACGTATATATGCAAAAACTCTTGTGACAAAATTAGTGCGGAATACCGGTCGTTATATGGCAATCATGCAAAATAACCAGCCATTCGAGTGAATTCCGATCGGTAATTACATATATTAAGTAAAATTGTATTATGAAAAAGATGTTTGGTTATAGATCAGCGTTTCTCAACCTTTCAGTATTTACGACCCAATTTTCAAAACATAATTTTCATCGTGCCTTCCCCCCCTCTCTCATACAATAACAATGCATGCAATAATAATGTATTTTCAGTATTTTGATGCTAAAGCTACACTATGACCTTAATTACAAACCTTACAAACTATCAAGAATAAGTAAATTTATTCCTATTTGGCAACACATATCTGCTTCGTTGACAAAACTAGAATCAATGCCTCTCTACTGTTCTCTGCCACGTCCACCATATCGGTAGCGGCTTCGCGAGAAGTTCCGAGTTGTCTCGAACATTCGGAAAGTCTGCTCAAAAGTGTATAAAATGCTGCACCTAGTTCAATTACAGCCCGTCTCAGTCGAGTTGATCCTTTTACTGCTATCGGATTTATGGTGAATGCGTATGTTGTAATTTAGGTGTTAACTGAAATTCAAGGTATTAAGTATTCACGGCAATAAATTTATACAGAATCATGGATAAATTTATAGTAGGCGTAAGCGAGCATTAGACGATAGTGAAGCATCAACAAGTGCACAGACGAGCGTGGTTCTGAAAATAAAATCAAGAAAATATTCTCAAGAATACTTTAGAGAATAATTTAGGGTTTACTAGTACTGAAGTAAATGAAGAAGAAAAGCCCCTGTGTGTTATTTGCTCAAAAATCTTGGCAGCAGACAACATGAAACCAAATAAACTTAAACGACATTTGGAAACGCTTCATAGTGAGTACCTTAACAAATCCCGAGAATTCTTCGAATTAAAATTAAAATCATAAGTAAAGCAGAAATCATTTTTTAAAAAAACTTTGTCTATGAATGAAAACGTTTTACTTGCCTCTTATAAAGTTTCATATAAAATAGTCAGATGTAAAAAGCCTCACACCATTGGTGTAGAACTTGTTTTGCCAGCAGCAATTGAGATTGTATAAACTATATTTGGAGATAATTTTGCCAAACAATTGCTATCCATACCTATATAAAATGATACTATTGCCCGTCGAATTGGTGATATAGCTGAAGATGTACAGCATCAGCTTTTCGGGAAGTTGCATGACAAACTGTTTTCAATCCAGCTTGATGAGGTAACAAATAGCAATAAAAATGCTCATTTCATTGCCTTTGCTCTGAATATTGTACTCACTACAGTTGTAACCATAGTAAATGATATTAAAATGACACCCCTAAAATCTAGAATTATTTCTGCACTTTGTAAAGACATAGACACTGAACGTTCAGCGTTACTATTTTATTGCGAGGTAAGATGGTTATCACGTGGGAAATGTTTGCAACGTGTTTATAAATTAAGAAATGAAATCGCCATTTTTCTAGAAGAAGAAAACTAACCGTAAGCCTAGAAGTTTCGAGATAGTTTATTTGTGATGAAATTGTGCTACTTGGTTGATATATTCGAGAAAAACTAAATACCTTAAATCTTCAACTTCAAAGAACAAATACACATATATTCGATACAAGTGATAAAATTAGTGCTTTTTGTAGAAAATTGGAATTGTGGAGCAGAAATGTATAGCAAAAAAACCTAGAAATGTTTGCAAATGTGGGTGAATGTGTTAAAACATACAAAGCTGAAGAACAACATGTAAAAGTAGTTTTAGTAACCATTGAAAATCATCTAGCCATGTTGACAAAGAATTTTAAAAAGTATTTTCTTACTAACGACAACTTGGTAGCAAGTTACGAGTGGGTTAGGGATCCATTTCAATTTAATAATAAATCACTCTTTGAATTTTGGGAAGGGGTGAATGATGAGTTTTCTGCACTGAAAACAAGAACATTTCGTATACTATTACCATTTTCAACATCCTACTGTTGCGAAATCGGATTTTCTGCGATGGCTGCTTTGAAAACAAAATATAGATCTCAATTAAATATAGAAAAAGAACTCAGAGTGTCTAATATTAAACCATCCTTCGAAAATCTTTGCTCTGCAAAACCTGCCCAAGGGAGCCACTAATAATTATTAAAGTTGTTTCTAATTTAGTACTGATATGTTAATTTTTAGGTAAATACACTGTGTAGTACTAATACAATCTATTTATAGGTATATTATATCAGTGTAAATGTGTATTTTATTTTTTATTATGTCAGAATGTATTTTGTTTTGCTTTCCTTTCAATAAATTATATTAAATGTATTTAGTGAATGTTTTTAATGATAATTTCTTTTTGATACGCTCGCGCCCCCCAATAGTGTAATCACGCCCCCCCTAGTGGAGCACGCCCCACAGGTTGAGAAAAGCTGTTATAGATCCAGTAAGATACGTTACATAAGTAAAACACCACCTACTCAACATACCCTTTTAACACAAAGTTTAGTCGGTTACTTGGCCCTAAAATTTGACATTAGTTTACACTGCTTAAAATTCTCGTCTTGAAATTAAGTTTTAGGAAAAATATTGCGTCGAAACTAAGGACTGCATAAGTGAGATTACACATTACAGTCTGTCAAGTCAGAAAGTGTCCGTGATGATTCATTTTTAATAGATGCGATTCTAGCGATTCAACAAAAAATCGGTAGATGGAACCTTTGTCTACGATGCATTCTAGTAAAAGTATCAGGCAATTCCAAATTTTTGTCGAAACCACGTAAAATTTAAAGCGGCCTCTAAATATATTAAAAATTCGGTATCATTTGTGAACAAATGGGTAAATCATTTTAAACGAGATGAAAAATGTCGACGACTTGCCAAAACGTGGCTCGGTAGGCAAAGTCACTCCAAAAATCGAAAATAGGCGAAAATCACGTCGCAAAGCGGCTCGCTTGGGGCCACGATAAAATACTAGAGTGGCCCTTACAATCGCCGGACGCTAACTTTATTGAAAAACGTTGGGTCCCTTGTAAAGAGAAAGCTCATAGGAAAGACTTTGAGGACTTTGACTCAGTTGTCTCGCGAGATTCGAAAAATTTGTATACCTCAAAGAACTTACTGAGGTAATTGCGTCGTTGTTGGCACACCAAAGAACACATTTTTTCAAAAATTCGAGCGGTCACGTTCTTACTGTATGTACCGATACTGTCAACCTAAAGATATATAAAAAATATTCAGACTTTCAGCTATACATTTCAATCCAATTCGTCGATTCTTAAAAATCGTTTCCTGCACAGCTTCAACATTCTTTCGGATTGACAGAGACACGCTTCTTCAAGTACGGCGTTAATAAGGAATGTCGATTCTTCTCCTCTTGAAATCCAAGGATGTTGTTCCTTTAATATATTAAGTATCTCGTCGTACATTTCAGTAGCGGACGGTACTTTCAAAAAGTGATACATTATCACCAACAGATTTTCCATTTTGCTACTTTTACAACTTCTCCAAAATTTCGCCCTAAATACGAAAGTTGTATAATAAGTATCTGGCCTTGACAAGAAAAACACATTTTCATGTGTAAAATTTATTTTATTTTGCAACATAGTCTCCTTTTAGCTCGATCGACTTAGTCCAACCTTTTTTTTATCTTTTCTATCCCGTCTAAAAAATACGATTTCTCTAATCCTTCAGAATCATCTCATTGTTTGAGCCAATTTTTTTTTCGCCTAGCCATTTTGTCATATGCGGAAATAGGAAATGATCGCTGAGGGCTAAATCTGGCGAATATGGTGGATGCGGAAACAATTCGTAGCCTAATGCTGGAATTTTGCTACGGCGATGACACAAGTGTACACGCGTGCATTTTCTTGATGAGAGAGAATTTTTTTCTTCGACAAATGCGGACATTTTTCTTTCACAGTGTGAGTTTTCTTTTTCAAAAACAATACATATTTTATCACTGCTCGAGAATCAATTTTTTCCAATGTTGTAAAATCACAAAAGTTGTTCTATTAAAAGGCTGTCACACAAGTTAAATTAGGCAGCGACTTGAAAATTTGACAGGATTCTTGTGGATTTGTTATGTTTACGAAAAAGATAATTTTCTAAATAGTAGCAGAGCCATCTCCGGCCGAGGCCAGGTATTTATCATACAACCTTCGTAGCACAATAAAATTTGGACTACCCAACTTTGTGTATGTATTTACTAAATATCAAACTACTATCCATAGCAACCGCATTTGTATTTGATAATAGGCAGTGATCTAGGCTAACTAGTTATCAATACTCTTAGGATGTGCCTTGTTTAGACGGCGTAGATCGTCAGGTTCCAAATTCATGCTCACAATCTTAAACAGCGTCGAAGACTTATACTTTTAGTGCAATAGCATTGAAAAGAAATGCCTAAAAAATCCTTACCCTACCAGTTGAAGAACCAATTATTCCTATCCCAGCGATAAAATGTATTTTTCTTTTCTCAGTTTTTGTCATGTCAGGAAAAAATGTTTTCATTTTTATTTTGTTTGCTACCAAGATTTTTTGCGTAAAATGACTACTTTATAGAAATCGAAATATTGAAAAAAACACGTCGCCTTGTTAATGTCCTTCTTTTGTGTTATCTTTAGGTGTATTTTCACATTTTTTGCACTATTAGGTAAGCAGACATTTAAATTTATAAGATGCGTATGTTTTTTTTTGGCTAAAACAATAAATGATCTAGGACTTAGCATAAATTGTTTATTTCAGTTGATTTGGTGGTAGATATGAACAAGCCTTATTATAAAATGGTGCAAATATTTAAATTGAATTATGTAAAAGAGGTGCAAGGTCACTTAAGTAATATTTTATGGTCAATAATTTTTCCTTTCCAAACAATTATTCTGTAAATATATGAATTTTTTCGTAATAACTAGGTACGAGTCTAATAATTTCAAATCTGATTTCTAATTTCAGTGTATTGCTCCCTTCATGTTATGTATTTTATTTTCATTTTTTTAAGATATTTTCGGAGAAAATATAATTTACCGTTTACAAAAAAACATGAATAACTTCACTATCAACGCCTGTGTACCACAAGGGTCCATACTGTCTCCTACTCTCCTTTCTCCTTTACATTAATTGAATGAACAGGAATCCTAGGTACAACCTTGCCAATAATAAAGGGTGATTCATTTAGAGGTACTTTTTTTTAAATAAAAAAAAATGAATAAAAACAATTTTATTTTATAATCTTTATTATCATATAAAAGAACCATTCTTTACAATTATTTCTTAAAGATAATTTCTTTCAAATGTTGTTCGCGACTACGGTTAACAACGTCCATTCTGAAGTTCCAATTTTCAATGACGCGTGTGAGTATTTCGAGTGGTATTTGGCCAATGACTCGAGTAATATTGGCCTCCAATGCCAAAATTGTAGCTGGCTTATCCATGTAGACTTTGGACTTTACATAGCCCCAAAAGAAAAAGTCAAGAGGTGTGATGTCACATGATCTAGCCGGCCAATTCACTGGTCCAAAGCGTGAAATGATCTGTTCGCCGAATTGCTCCCGCAGTAAAGCCATGGTTTCACGGGCTGTATGGCAAGTGGCGCCATCTTGTTGGAACCAAATTTCGTCGAGACCACGGGCTTCAATTTCTGGCATCAAATAGTCTGTTATCATGGCGCGATAACGGTCACCATTCACAGTAACATTCCGGCCGGCCTCTGTTTTGAAGAAATATGGACCGATTATTCCACCGGCCCATAAACCACACCAAACAGTTGTTTTTTCTGGATTTAATGGCAGCTCTTGAACCTCTTCAGGTTGTTCATCACCCCAAATACGGGCATTTTGTTTATTCACGAACTCATTAAGCCAAAAATGGGCCTCAAGGGTGAACAAAATTTTTCTCGAAAACAGTGGATCTTCTGCAAGCTTGTCAAGAGCCCAACGACTAAAACGAAAACGATTCGGAAGGTCGGTCGGCTTCAGTTGTTGCACTAGTTGAATTTTGTATGCTTTTAAAGAAGGATCCTTACGTAAAATACGCCAAGTTGTTGAATATGACAGGCCAAGCTGTTGAGAACGGCGACGAATCGACACTTCACGGTCTTCGCGTACACTCTCCGCTACCGCCCCTATATTTTATTCACTACGTGCTGGATGTGGCCTATTCGGTCGAGCATTATCCAATAATGAAAATTGGGTCTCAAACTTATTGATGGTAGAGCGAACTGTGCGTTCGGTAGGCCGATTATGTGGACCATAAGTTGCTCTAAGCGCCCGATACACATTCCTCGTAGAACGCCCATTTTCGTAATAAAGTTGAACAATTTGTAGACGCTGTGCCGGGCTAAGTCTTTCCATTATGAATTGTCAAACACTACTGAACAGGAATGCCACTTCAGTTGACACGACGCATGCGCAATCTGTAGTTAAATCCCCATCACAAAACGTACCTCTAAATGAATCACCCTTTAGTACGCTTATTTCTTCATTTACTTTGAACGCTCGAATATCAGATACTCATGCAAATATCGGCAGACAGCATGCAGTTTCTTAACTTAACAAGAGTCCAGAAGAAATTCTTTCTTAGTGTGAGAGTAATTAATTAGAATTTGACGATGCAATACTCCAAGTCGCTATTTTTTTAAGAATATTAACTTTATGGAACCTGACGTAGTTCTCCAGGGACACTCTATTTCTCTGGCGTCGTAACTCAACTTAGTGGAGATTAACTTCGAGGCAAATATGTCTCGGCATGAACATGCTGCATGCGTAGCAAAGAAATCTTCTCAAAAACTTTCAATATTATTTCGTAATAGAAAGCTTTACACTCGATAAAAACTTTTAATCCTGTACGACGCTCTTGTGTGTGGGTCTCTACGTCCACCACTACTCCTACTACGCTGCATTTGTTAGCTTCTATTCAGGTTCTTTGAAGCATCGAAGAACGGTTGACGACTTGAGTCTCTTGAACAAGTGTCCTCCCAGAGTGGTGCATGCTAGTACTACGAGTCGCGCTAATACATTACCTACTCCTATGAGGATCAGCTTATAATCTCTCGTACTCCCCTCTTATATGTAGAACTTTATCTCTTTGACATGATTTGCTTAGGACTGTGTTTCCAACCGAGTACAATTTTCAGCAACTTAAGTTCAACGCGAATCGTTTTGTCCGCGTCTGTGTAGCCCTTTAGGGACTTCGCTACAGTACGTGGGTTATGGGAGTCATAGAAATATTTTTTTTATTAGTATTCCATGTCCGTTCGTCCGTCCATCTGTCAGTCTGTTACACCCGATTTTGTCCTAAACTATTTGAAATAGAAAGCTGAAATTTGGTACTAATATAGGAATTGATGGCCTCATCAGAGCCGTGTAGTTTTGAAAGTTAAATTTTCACTTTATAAGTTAGTTTTGGGCGGTGAAATCGGAAGTGAAAAAAATACCAGGTCATTGAGTGTCAATATATATAATGTAATACTTGCGCACACTTTTCTTTGTATTATTTTTAAAAAATCGCTAAAAATCGCTGTCCCCCCTTTATCTCGAAAAGTACTGGTCAAAAAATTTTGAAAAAATTCTGAAATATTCTCCATAGGGTGTAGATTGAACGAAAATTATCACATGTGCATTATGACTAGTAGAGTTATTTTTTTCTTTTAAAAGATGAGCAACAGTCCGCATTATTCTTTTATCCCACCTACCTTGAGAGTGTCGCTCATTTTTTCTTTGAAGTCCTGATGAAAATGTTCATCCATCTCTTCACTGAATGCTCCGACATTTCCCGAAAATGAATGGTATGATTGCAACGAAGACGGCAAACTAATTATTCTGAAAAGTTTTTGGTTGGACACATAGATGTCGCCCTTTTCAAAAAAAATATGCCATATGATTTTTAGAAAGTATTAACCTTCAAACGAAACGTGTCAAAATTTCATGACATTTCGACCATTAGCTTACAAGTTACAGTGGTTTTAGTGACGCTACTTTTGATATTTTCGAAACAATGAAAAAAATCGAATCTTGTGTGTTGATTTAACACTGTTTTTATGGGAAAAAACACTGTTTAAGCAAAGCAATGGCTTGTTAAGTGTTACGCCCCTGGAAAATCACTCATTATTTACTAGTATGCTGAATTTAAACGCGATCGTACATACACAAATAATGCTGAACGCTCTGGACGCCCAAATGAGATGGAAATAAACACATAAAAATAATCCACAAAATTGTTTTCGAATGACCGTAAAGTGAAATAGTGTGAGATAGCTGATACGCTAAGGATATCAAAAGAAGGTGTTGGTCATATTTTGCATGAACAACAACGTGTTGATGATTCTGAGCGCTGTTTGGACCAAATTAAGCGCAATAAAAAGGATTTTTTCATGCGATATGTGACAATGGATGTGACATGGATCCACCACTACACACCGAAGTAAAATCGGCAGTCAGCTGAGTTGACAGCAGGCGGTGAAAGCTCCAAAGACACAACAGCCGGCTGGGAAGGTTTTAGGCTCCGTATTTTGGGATGCGGCCCCAAATGAACAAGAAAAAAGTGATATTTCATCCAGACAATGCACCGTGTCACAACTCAATGGTTATGATGGCAAAATTGCATGAATTGAAATTCGAATTGCTTTCTCATCCACCGTATTCTCCAGATTTGGCTCTCAGCGACTATTATCTATTCACAGACCTCAAAAACATGCTCGCGGGAAAGAAATTTGGCTTTAATAGAGAAATTATCGCCGAAACTGAGGCAGAGACACATCTTTCTACAAGAAAGGCATAGAAATGTTAGAAAAGCATTGGACTGATTGTATCGCTCTTGCAGGAGACCATATTGATGAATAAAGTCGAATTTTGTGTGTGTTTTAAGTAGCTAGACCAAAAACTTTTGATGTTAGGTGTTAAAATATCTGAAAAATTCAAAACACATTTTGAAGGGTAGTACTTTCAGATGCCGCAACGAGTTTTGTGGAGAGAAATTAATTCGCACTGTAATATAATTCCGAATATAGCAAAAAAACATGTTTTTTGCAATTTATGTTAGGATATCCCGAAAACCTAATGCGATGGAGCAATTCTGAGGTCCGATTTAGATCCAATGCACACCAAAAACCTTCGAAAAAGTATAGTCTGGGTTTAAAAAATGCTGGCCTGTGCTATTGACTGACTGCTCAAAAACAATCCTTGGTTCCTCGGATAGACAAACAGCTACTTTAAAAACTTATTTTTATCGAACTAAATCATTAGAAATTTAAAAAAAAAATAATCTTAAAAGGTTATCAATATTGGACCAGCAGTTTTCGAACTAGTAGCATTTAAAAATAGAATTAAAAATGCGCTGTTTCTTTTTTTTGATACACGGTTTATGTGGATATAATATATCAGTTTAATTATGTAATTTTTTGACATGGTTACCTCTTTTGTTTTATTAATCAGGTATTTAAAATACATTCACTAATTATCAGTTGTTCCTTTCAACAACAAAGTTTAGAACCTACATATCTGCCTGTGTGTCTGTAAAGGGGAGTGCGACAAATATACCTAATTACCTTGCGTAGATAATTTTTTTATGATGTTTCGAAACTAATTAAAATTATTTGTTAAAACAATAACAGTTTTTAAATTACTTTAAAAGGAGTGCGTAGGTCAGCGCTAATTACAAAAAACAAAATCAGATCAGTAAAAGTGTATCGAAGCGGAACGTAGAGCGATAATTGATCTGATCATGATCATACCTACTATCAATAACATGCAACTGATTTTTTTTATGGCAGATTATTATCTCCCTTAAGAGATATATTTATATCATAATAACTAATATCTACTGAACGAAACGGGAGTGTCAGTATTAATAAAGATTGTAAAGCTTTTCTTGCCCTTGATTTTTCGTTTGTCATCCACTAAAAAAATATGTCAGCGAAGAATATATATATATATATATATATATATATATATATATATATATATATATAAATAATAATAATAATAATAGCTTTATTACCCAACAGTTTCCCATTAATAAGGTAAATATTTGGACATTTACATTTTCAATGACAGTCTGGAATAATTGCTTCTTAGTACAACAGTATATGTCACAAACATTACAAATATGATTAAAATGAGTACACATTACATGAATAAGTGAATTCAATAACAAATTAGTATTAGGTCTGTTACATCTAAAAAACATATTTGATCGTGAGTGTATCCGTGGCACATTGATGTTAATACGAGACAGTATATCCCTGCAATCAATTATATTGTGCAACACTGTATATAGGAATAATATTGTGGCACAAACTCTCCTGATTCCCAGGCTAAGAATATTTGTCTGTTCACACAAATAATCGCTGCTGATTCATCGTTCAGGATACAATCCATTAATCTTAAACAACAGAAATTTGAGAAATCTCCTCTGCACTTTTTCAAGTGAAACTCTATGCACCTCGTACATTGGACTCCAGACAATACTTGCATATTCTAGTTTCGAGCGAACAAAGCAGAAATACAAAACCTTCAGTGATGCAATATTAGTGAAACACCTACAATTCCTAATGATGAATTCATAAGACCTCATTGCTTCAGAAACTTTCAATGCTATATGCTGAGCAAATGTTAGTTTTGCATCAAAAAACAACTCCAAATCCTTAGCTGTGCTACACCTACTTAAATTTATGGTCTTGAATTCTATATTGAAGCTCTATTGACGCTACCCTCCTAGTATATGTTAAAACTTTGCATTTTTGTGCATTTAGATGTAGTTTGTTGTCACAACACCAAGAATGTACGAAATTCAACTGGCTCTGTAGATAGGAACAATCCTCAGTTTTTTCTATTGGCATAAACATTTTTAGATCATCAGCATAAATTAGTCTGTTACAGTTTAAATCCTCGTAAAGGTCATTTACGAACATAATGAAGAGCAAGGGTCCCAAATTTGAACCTTGTGGAACGCCTGAGGTAGCCACAAATCTTTCTGATTTGAATCCGTTGTAGGCTATAAACTGAGTTCGATTAAACAAGTAAGAACTTATAAGAACCCTCGCCATATATGCTTGGAGTAGCCTTAAAATAAAGAAAGAGAAACGAAATAATAAGGGGTATAAATATATAGATACATACGAGAGATTCAAAACTAGATAATTAAGACTAATTCTAGATTCATTCTAATTTTTTTATTCGATAATACTATAGGAAATTTATACCCTTTGCTTACCTCGTCACCTGTAGCTTGGGGAAAATGTCTTATAATTCATTTCGAAGCATTTAAGTACTCGTTTGGAGTGGTCGACTAATGCAAGGTTCTCCTAGAGCGAATAGTTTGTTTAATTTGCGAATGATGTGTGCGACGCGACCTAATCATGCGATTTGAGGGATGCTACTTGAGTGTTCTAAGAATGTTAAATTTTGTTAGCTACAAGGCTTCGGGATTAAGTATTCAATTAGCAAGATTTTATTATCTGAGATATTATTAAAAAATATTAATAAATAATAAATCAAACAGAAAAAAAGGTTTTAAAGAAATGTGTTTAGTTATAGGTCCTCGAGTACATATAATTTTAGCAAAAGACTTTTATCTAAGCAGGGCAATATTGAGTAGATATTACGCTTTTTTCTGTTGAATGTATCAGCTAAACAAAAACTTTAACATTGCTAGTCACAGCAAAAAAATAATATCATCATTAATTCACACAAGTCACCCTTAAACAAGAATATATTTCAATGCTAGACATGCATTTTGTCTTGACCAATGATTTGAATTAAAACTAAAAGAAGTTATAAGCAGTACTAAAACATATCTCCCTTAAGAAAAGAGTACTTAGCATGAAAAAACTTAGGTATACTAAAATTTATCACTTTTTAACTTATTTCCGACGGGCTTCCACATATTCATCGAATTTTGAGATTGCTGGGTCAACATTCTCTCAATTTAAGAGTTTTGATTTTCAACTCCTTCATCTTAGCTTCAGCCTCATGCTCTCGATTTTTCTCATACTGCAACTTCCCCCTCTTAGCTACAGATGCCTCCTCCTACCTTGAATGAGCTTTGTGAAAACAGTGAATTTGAGATTTCAGGAATGAAATAGTCGTCAGGCCTCTTGCCAATATTATTGCTGCGCATACTCACCACTGATCTTTCCCCCCATGTTTTCTACGAAGCATTGAGTGTTCATAGAGAATCCCCTTTCTAGGATTGCATTTTCGTGAAGTAGAATTATGACTAACGATACAAATATCTTTAAATTTTTAAACATTGGTCGATTCAAACACTTAGAATTCTCCTTGATATGATGTTAAATGGTTTTCTGGGGGATGTTTAAGGCAATGATCCCATTAAATTCTGGGTTTATAGAGTCAGTTTTACCTCTATTTAGCCTGTTGAGATCAGTGGTTAATGCTGACTTGCAATATATTGCAACTGCTATTTTACAGGTGACGTTAGGATTTAAGTAAGATATACTTTTCGTAAAAAAACTGAGCGTAACAAAGAAGCAGTGATTAATGACTTTATTGTTCCCTTAGGGGGGTGCCGGGATCGCTATGTTTTCTATTTAGATGACACTCGTTTAAAAAATAGTTTTTCATGAGCTGCAGTTTCATATGCAATAAGGTTTGAAAAACAATTGTCTATTTGTTTTTTTTTTACAATAAACAATTAAAACTCATTTTCGGGCTATAAATAATTTAATATTAAGCTTTTTTATGAGAAACTGTATGGATTAGGATCAAATATTTCATATACTTTTCAGTAGATTGCTAAAAGAAGTTGTTGTTTATTTGTTTCCATTAATTTCATCTTTTCAACTATTTCCTTTTAACCAATCGAAGATGTCATAAATTTCCCATGATGACTTGTAATCAACAGAAAAATATATAAACACTTGTTAAAAACGGTGATGAAAATAGGTAAAAACTGTCCAAAGAAAAATGTAGAGTCATATCTGCGCTGGCCAAGTCCCAAATACCCAATTTCTTAATTTTCGATGCCAAATTGCCAAATTTCTTAAGATTTCCCTGATTTTATAAGCAAAAGGTAATTTCGTGATAATTCTAGAACGCCGAACCTCCTATATATTATAATACAGGTTTTCACGAATGGTGAAATGTGAGACATTAAAATTTTCGGTCCGTCTAACAATGAATTTTCACGACGTTTCGCCATGCTCCCGCTCGAAGTTTAAAAAAGATTAGTTTAGGTTAATTTAGGTTGGTTAATGTCATAACGTATTAACTCCACTCCAATTGTGCCCCCCCGCCATCTACAATACGAGTCACACTTAATTCTTATTATTATCATTATATATATATATATATATATATATATATATATATATATATATATATATATATATATATATATATATATATATATATTACCGGCAAAGTATAAAAATACCTAACGTACAGCCGGCAATGTGTACGAAATAGACATTGACAATAATAACACAGCCCCACAAAAAAAAAAGTGGGGTATACTTTTGATGCGATATATCAGATCCGTAGTATTTTTGCCCGCTGATCACGAATCTGACGTCAGAATATCGCCATCACATCTCAATTTTTTTCTAACCTCAAAAAATAGGTAAAAATTAGTAAAAATTAAGAAAAATATACTCCTAAAAAATTGATTCAAGCTTTTTCATGAATCCAAAGATGTATTAATATGTATTCGGACACGCTAAGCTAATATTCATCGGTTGGATTGAGCCATACAGTTCTGTTTTCTTTCTAACCTCAATAAATAAAACAGATATAGTGCTTCTCGAATGCAAAAACGAATTCAAATTAAAATTCAACCGATCCTTACCAAATTTGGTACACGGGGATTTTTTGGGTCGCTGATCACGAATCTGAGGTTGGATTTGCAAAATTCAAGATGGCAGATGTTTTCGCGCCATTTTGAACGCCGAGAAAATTCATCGGTCGATTTTTTATTCTTCTACCTGCATCCAGGGCATCTCCACGTGGTGACGGTGGGTAACGGTGTTACTCCACTAGCCGGCAGAGTCCCTGGATAACGGCTTAGATGCCATCATGGCAGGTAGAAGAAAGAGAATTACGATGCAGGGACTCGGAAACCCAGTATCGGCGGTTGGTCAGGGTGGGAAAGCGGGCCCGCAGCCGTCGTCATCCAGCGACCGTAGCTCTTCATGTGTGGGTGACTTGGCTCATGTAGAGTATAATGCTACAAGAAAACGGTCTCACGGTACAACGACTTTTCATAATATCATATATATATATTTAGACGTAGACGTAGACATTTTTTGAATTCGTAAGTAAAATACTCTATAATTCTATAAAAACACTGTGTATTTGTGTCTTATAGAAACTGATTATCTAGCCTAATTAGTGCTCTGTACAGAACACTTATAAAATTATTTCGGTGTCTGTTTGTCTGTCTGTCACATCCGATTTTCTCCAAAACTATTTGATATAGAAAGTTGAAATTTGGCACTAATATAGGAATTGATGGCCTCAGAGCTGTGTAGTTTTGAAAGTTAAATTTTGACTTAAGAGGTTAGTTTTGGGGAGGTGAAATCGAAAGTGAAAAAAACAATTTTTTTACCAGATCATCGAGTGAGATGTCAAATGAAAGCCTGTAAGAACACGAGTTCAAAAATATATATAATTTAATAGTTGCGTACACTTTTCTTTGTAGTATTTTTAAAAAATTGCGAAAAATTGCTCCCCCCCTTATCTCGAAAAGTACTGTACAAAAAGTTTTAAAAAAATTCTGAAATATTCTCCACACGGTTTAAACTGAAAAAAAATATCACTAGTGCATTACCTTTAATAATGTATCTGGTATATAAAAAAAACAAAAATTTCAAGGTCAGTTTTTAGTAAAGATCGGAAAAAACTTAGTTGAAAACTCATTTGGGGTGTGTTTTGTGAAGTTATTGATCATTTTGTAACTCCATAACAAAAATTTGTATTTTAAAAGCAATCAACGTACGGAATATCAATTGCGCAAGTCCGACTTGCACTTACCCGGTTATTTTTTTTTTTAACTGTCACAAAGAATATTCTCGGACAAAGTTTATTTTACTTTTATCGCGAACTTGACAACAATTTCCTATCTTATCTTATATTCAGGGATAATAATTATTCTAGGATACTTTAGCAAGCTATTCAACTCCTCAGATCTCTTCAAACACCCTCGAAAGAGCTCTTTTGTGATGCATGATATCTCTGTAAACAAGTTTAGGACTGTATCTTTTATGAAAAAATATCTGTATACACTTGAATCTGGTTCTGCGATTTATAATATAGAGATTTTGCAACGCTTATTTTTCACATTCCTTTATCTTTATCGTTATCTCAGGCATGCGCATTATTAACGCGAAGGAATTGCAAAGTTAGGTTAGTATTCATCTTCTATAAACTTAAGGGATTTTTTTCATTCGTTTATTAGTATTTGATGTGTCAACACAAGTTTCTAAATTAAAATTGTGTCTAGCAGGTTGGTATAGCTAAATAGGAAAAAAAAACAGACCCTACCATAATAGCAATAAGAATAACGAACTTCAAATAACCTCTCTTATAAGTGTCTAAATAAGGGAAATCGTTGTCCTTAATAATGAATTCTCCTACTGTGTTTCAATACTGCGCAAGCTCCGAATGGTGGGCGCATGCTTGAAATAACGTTAACAGCTGAGTCCTTGTATTTAATTTCTTCCCTTTACTATTGTGTAAGCTCCAAACGATGGGCGCATGCTTCAAATAAAGATAAAGACATTGGTCTACCAATGGGTCTACCTATAGGTAATTTACTAAATCAGCCGATACTTGGTGGATCCATAACTAATTTTAAGTGAATGAAATAAACTGAATTTTAGTCGAAATTTGCACCATATTTTTATGTATACAATGTAGTGAATCACGCTATAGGCATTTTAATCAAATACAGTGAATTTTTTTTTAATAACATCCTTTATTGGATATGCAATGCATTAGTATAATCTTAATTACAAATTCATTTATTACTATCGACGATTTGTACTTGGATGAATTACCAAGCAAGGTGAGTACGGGTGATCACATCGGTATGCATTTCCCAAGATTAAATTATTCTAACTTAATCTAAACTTCGCTTTAACACTTTATACAATTTCGTGTGGTTTGGTTCGCTTCAATCTCCTGATTTCTTGCGCGTTGTCCAGGAGTTGTATTGCTTTCACGTTGGTGTGGTTCAGTAATCTTCTTTCTTGTTTTATGGTGAAAAATCTTGAATAACTTCGTGGGTCCATTTGATTTCGAGATCATCGTGCAGTTCTTCGTTGATTACGTAGCGATAAGCATTAGTAATCAATCGAAGAAATTTGTTTTGGCAGCGTTGGATTATAAGTCGATTTGATGTCTTAGTGCAACCCCATATTTGCACCCCATAAGTCCATATTGGCTTTATTATGGACTGATACATCAATCTCCTTGACCGTAGGTCAAGTTGGGAGTATCTTCCGACTAACCAGTATAGTTGCCTAATTTTGAGTCTGATCTGCTCAGCTTTCTGACTAACATGATGTTTCCAATTTAGTCTACCATCGAGATGTATGCCGAGGTATTTCGCTGACTCTGCTTGAGGGATTGGACATCCCCCAAGTGATATGATTAGGTTGCTGCTTTTTCTCCGCAACGCAAAGTTGACATGAACAGATTTCGAGCTGTTAAGTTGTATTTTCCAGTCTGTAGTCCATTTGTTGATTTTGTTAACTGCAACTTGTAGTTTTTCTATTGCTTTAGGTAGAGATATATCTTTGGCTATAATGACTTCGTCAGAAAATGTTCCAAGTACTGTTTCTTTTGTTGTTGGGATATCGGCAGTGTAGGGCAGGTAGAGGAGTGGTCCTAAGACACTACCCTGCGGAACTCCAGCCGAGATTGATTTGAATGTTTAGAATGTTCCTTCATGTGACACTCTAAATTTTTTTTCGGAAAAGTACGACTCCAATAATTGACAATAGTTCCGCGGCAGCAATTTGCTCATCTTGTAGATCAGTCCCATATGCCATACCGCGTCAAACGCCTGTGACACGTCAAGGAATATTGCAGGGCAGTATTTTTTCTCTTCAAACGCATTTTCAATAATAGTTGTCACTCTATGCACTTGGTCTACTGTTGTGTGGCGATTTCGGAATCCAAACTGGAAATCTGGTATATTTATAAGTGATTTAAGACGTTTTAACAGTGGTTTTTCAAACAATTTTGATATGACAGGTAGCAACGAGATAGGCCTATATGACCCGACTTGTTCTGCCGGTTTGTCAGGTTTTTTAAGCATAATTATTTGTGCCGTTTTGAAACATCCCGGAACATGCCTCAGTCGCAAACAGGCATTAAATATGTATGTCAACATGATGATTGTTTTCCGTGGCAGTTTTTTCAATAAGCCAGATGAAGTTTCATCAATTCCAGGAGCTTTTTTAGGGTTGAGGTTGTTGTCAATTTCCATGTCAACTTCCATAGGAGAAACCATCTTTATAATAATTAGTTAATGTAGTGAAAATTCCTAGTAAAAATAGTTTTCTCTTACTGCGTTCACTTAAAATTGATAAGTAATTCTTAGTTCTTCATACATATGGAACGAAATATATATTAAGTAAAGATGTAAAAAATTGAAATTGAAAAGTACTTCTAAACAGTATCCTAATAATTATTAAAAAAACTTAGCCGAACTTGAATAACCTTTAAATTTTTTTACCACTTATTGTTATATTGATTAGATTATTGAAGGTGTGGCGTTTAAAATTACACTTACCAAAAATGCGGTGAAATTTTCATGGTCATGTCTGAGCTGTAAATAAATATAACAATAACTGTACATTTTTCTTGTCATATAACCACAAAAATCTCGCTATTACTCTCCTATTATGGTACTTATTAATTAATTTTGACTCGTATAGTACACTACGCTTTCAATTGCGGAAAAAGTGTATATAATTAAAAAAATATATTAGTAGGGTTTCTTTTTAAGACATGCGTGAAAATTGATTAATTTGCAGACAACAACTAGTTCTTTATTGAATTTAATTTATTAACGAAGTTAGTATGTGGATTTCTGGTTATAACAATAGAATATGTGTAATATTATACTGCACCCAAAAATTTAATTATTAATATTGATTACCTTTTCAGGTACATAATTATTGACATTTTATATAAAAAAACAAGGTAACTATGTATAAAAAACATCAAAATAAAGTAATAAAATAATTAGAGCATGAGCAGTACAAAACAATATATTAGTATGGGCATAAGTTATTTTAACCAATTATACTGACGCTGGGCGTTTCTAGTACTACAATAAGCCAATTTGCGAAACATATATAATCTTTATTTTTGTTGAGCCATAATAGCATTTTCTTTTCCTTTTATTTCGATTTTTGAACATCATTATTACGTCAGCTAGCAATCTTACTTCATGTTGAAAGAGCGAACTTGTTGGCTGAACTCTTTGCTCCACATTCTACTGTCGATTTCCAAAGAAAAACACCACCTAATATTCCCATAGTGCAGTCAAGAATGCCCGATATTGTCTTCAGGCAGCGTATCATAAAACGTATTTTGATGAAGCTAGACACCAAAAAGGCTTCTGGCGCTGACGGAATACCTGCCATAGTTCTCAAAAACTGTGCGAGGGAACTAACACCAGTTTTCTGTAGACTTTTCAACCTATCTTACAGAAAGGGAATATTTCCTTCCTGCTGGAAATGTGCCACAGTTCAGCCAATACCTAAAAAAGGCAAGAAAACCTTGCCAAATAACTACCGACCAATCGCACTGCTTTCAATAATATCGAAAGTCATGGAAAAGGCTATCAATCAGCATCTTCTAAAATATCTTGGAGGATTCAACATTATTAGCGATCACCAATATGGCTTTCGTAAAAATAGATCAACAGGAGATCTCCTGACTTATGTAACACATGTTTGGAACAACGCAATTGAACACTTTGGAGAATCTCGAGCTGTTGCTCTTGACATATCTAAGGCATTCGACCGTGTTTGGCACGATGAGCTGTTGGCTAAGCTACGTTCTTATGGTATGTCTGAAACGTTCTGTTTGTGGCTCTCATGTTTCCTCAGAGAGCGTTCTTTGCGAGTGGCAGTCGACGGATTTCTTTCTAACACCTTCACTATCAACGCCGGTGTACCCCAAGGCTCCATACTGTCCCCTACTCTCTTTCTCATTTATATTAACGATCTGCTGGAAAAGACCGAGAATCCAATCTACAGCTTTGCAGATGACAGTACACTTATCTCTTCATTCACTTTGAATGTTCGGACATCGGCTACTCAGACGAATATCAGCAGACAGCAGGAAGTCATTCAACTTATCAAAGACCTGGAAGAAATTCTATCTTGGGGTGACAGTAACCAAGTGGAATTTAACGCTACAAAAACCCAGGCGGCAGTTTTTTCTAAAAAAGTTAACGTTGTTGAACCCGACATAGTTATGTCGGGGCAATCCATTCCCCTAACATCGTCACTCAAATTGTTGGGCGGCGTAAATTTGGGAGCAAATATGTCCTGGCATGAACATGTTGCAGGCATAGCAAGGAGAGCTTCTCAGAAGTTGGAAATATTATTTCAAACCAGAAAGCTTTACACTTCACAACAACTGTTAATTCTTTACAAAGCTCAAATTCGACCAACTATTGAATACTGCTCCCATGTTTGGGGCTCCGCTCCCAAACATACACTGCATTTGTTGGATTCTATTCAGAGAAGACCTGTTCGTCTGATTGGAGACCCGGAACTGACAGGTGGCCTTGATTCGCTGGAACATCGAAGAACGGTTGGCGACTTGAGCCTATTCTACAAGTATTTTCATGGAAAGTGTTCGAAGGATGTGGCCCGCTTAATTCCTCCCAGAGCGGTGCATGTTAGAAGTACACGTCACGTTAATACTTCACATCCGTATGAGGTTCAGCTTGTTACTCCTCGTACAACGCTTTTCAAGCAGTCATTTATATGGAGAATATCATCCCTTTGGAATAATTTGCCCAGGACTGTGTTTCCCAACAAGTACAATTTACAGCGATTTAAGAACAACGTGAATTGCTTTCTCCGCACACGTGTTGCTCCTGTAGCGCTTTAGGGACTTCCCTGTAGCACGTGCGCTAGACCCATAAAAAAAAAATGGCACTTGAATTTTCAATTAATTACAATGCAGGTGGTCTAGATTGTACTACACCTTAATATCTTTCTTTAGTCTGGAACTAGAAAAAGTTATTTGGATGAATATTCCTAGTTTTTTTTCTAATCTAAAACCGCTGTAGGATGCCTCGTCGTATTTGTAACTGTTGTTGTACTTACTTTGCAGCAACTATGTTTATCGATGTAGAAGGAAGTTTAGGGCCGTTTAGTAGATGTGATGATGTGAGATTTCATTTGTTAAGATTTATGCATGTGACACCAATTCGTGGTCCATTTAGGAACCTCTATACAGTGTATAGTTGGAAAATGATAGCAGTTCCGCCTTCAATTCAATGGTATTGATCAATGTAACACACACTTCCAGAATAACCGACCTTCTCAGAAAACATTTTCTCAATTTTAGTCCTAATTTTGCGGGTGTGGTTGGGATATGTAATACATGTTCAAAATCTGGAATCTTTCTTCTTATTCTGTAGCTGTCTTTTGTCTTATATTTGGAAGTACAATGCCAGTAAATTTTGATGGTTATAACGCACACATTGAACCACCACTTGCCAATTTGTGATCACAAAACTGCAGCTTACAGGAATAACTTTCGCTACTTGAAACAATTTATGGAGGCTACGTAGCAGTAACTCATGAACCCCACGGTAACAATGTGTTCCAGAGTGACTGATTGTATCATCACTCATTTAGAGGAGTACCAGCAACCTAAGAGTCACATTTAAATGGCATTACTCATAGGAAATAATTTTAAAAGGAATATATAATAAAAGATTACAAATTATATTTTTTTTATGGAACACCTTATGTTAGGTGTGACTTGCTCTACTTAATAACAAAATCCACGTCATGTCATTTTTAAATAGCGAAGGCCTAATTCCTCACTTCTCATTGTTATTAAAATTTATACCAAATGGATCCGTGTAATTTGTTATTACAATTTGTTTTTATAATTTGAATTATACTTTTTAATACTTACTGAGTAGGTGAATTATCGGCAAAAACTGTATATTTTTTAATGTTTCTCAGCGCGAAATAAATAGGCTATTTAATATTATTGCTGTAGTTTCTGTTTTTACGGAAATATATAATTTTTTAAAGAAAATATTGTTATTATTATGTGAAATCTCCAAGCTTGAACAATGATAGGTGCAGCAGTAATTTTTAATAAGATTATTAAATTACAAAAAATTCGTGAGAAGGTAATAAGACTATGGTGTTGCTCTCCTTAAAAATCTAAGTAACTAGGTTAATCCTTCAATGGATCTTGTTTTTGATATCACTATAAAAGACCTAAATATCACATCAACATATATTGTCTTCTCAGTTGTACATCGTACAGTTGTATATATCACATACAGTGACTCACAGCTTAAATGATGCAGTCGCTATAAGAAAAGACTAACTGGTCTCAGTGCCTCTTTATTTATTTGGAAAAAACAACTTATTGAAATTAAATTAGTAAAGAGTCTTCTAAAAAAGTATGAATTACTTTTTGTCTTAAATATGCCTTACTTAATTAACAATAAATAATTAATTAAATTATATGCGATTTTAACGTCACAGCTTAAATGATGAAGAAAATTCAATATATTAAAATTATTAGAGAAAACAAACTGTAGAATTTGAAATAAGCCTGCTAATATTTGGTCGGGCCTCCCACATTATCAATAACGGCTTGTAATCTTCTGGACATTGATTCAACTAACTTTCTAGTATACTCCTGGGGAATAGTGTTCCATGCTTCAGTAATTTTTACTTTTAATTCAGTTTTATTTGATATTGGGGCACTATTTACTTTATTTTTTAATGTCAGCTACAAATTTTCAATTACATTTAAGTCTGGTGGCTGGGCTGGTGTTTTAATAACATTTGGACAGTTATAAAGCAACCAACTGCGGACTCAAAATGATGCTTTGGATCATTGTCGTGATAGAACCGATAATTGTTTTCAATATCTAATTTTTGGGCACTAGCGACGAGATGCTGCCTTAGTATATCCAAGTACACATATTGGATCATATTCCCTTCGACGAAATGCATGTTACCTACTCCTGCAGATGACATACAGCCCTATAACATCACTCCACCTCCACCGTGCTTTACCGTAGCTTTCATATTTTTCAATTTTAATTCTTCGTTAGGCTTTCTCCACACTGATATTTTTCCATCGGACCCAAATAAGTTTATTTTGGTCTCATCAGCAAATATTACTGAATTCCAGAAGTTCAAGTCTTTATTGATATGCTCTCTGGCAAATTCCAATCTCACGCGTCTATTACTTTGGCTTATGAAAGGCTTATTTCTAGCAGTTCGACCATGTAAATTATTATTTCGAAAGATCCGTCGAACTGTTTCGGGGTTACACCTTTTTCCAAACTGTCTTTCCACCTCGGCGCACAACTTTGGCGCACTTTTTTTTGGATTATTTGATACCTCTCTTAAAATCCATCTTTCTTCACGTTCATTGAAGATCTTTTTTGGAGCCAATCTTGACTTGTTCTCGACTTTATTTTCATTCCGGTAACGTTCAATGATATGCTGAACAGTTGACGGACATTTATTTACCATTTTGGCTATGTCTCTTTGGCTGTATCTATTCCTGTAATGAGTAATAATTAAATTTCCCTCAGAAATTGTAGTTCGACGAGCCATTCTTAAAAAATTTCGTTTTATTGAATGAAAAAAATGTCAAACTAAACAAAAAACAATTGCACTAAGAAATCAAAGCAATAAATTTCAAAATGCGATAAGTTTTGACCCCAGTTGTTATTTTGTATCATTTAAGCTGTGACGTTAAAATTGCATATGATTTGATTAATTATTTATTGTTAATTAAGTAAGGCATATTTAAGACAAAAAGTAATTCATACTTTTTTAGAAGACTCTTTACTAATTTAATTTCAATAAGTTGTTTTTTCCAAATAAATAAAGAGGCACTGAGACCAGTTAGTCTTTTCTTATAGCGACTGCATCATTTAAGCTGTGAGTCACTGTATGTCTGAAAGTTGCGTAAACAAATCTTTTTCAGGACCCATTGTTTTAGGAATTCCAAAAAAATTATGTACAATTTAGTCCGCTTTGTTACAGTCGTCAAACATAAATTGTGATCAGCTACCAATATGACCAAAATATTTTAATCGAAAACAAAATACGAAAAACTTTCTGGTCATCTAGGCGCTAAAGAGTAGTAAATAAATTTTGTTAAATATTGCAAAGGAAAAATATCTTTAGTACCTAGCACATGGGCGTTTGTATATTGATTTACCCAGTACTTGTTTTGCAAACATGTAGTTCTGAAAAAAGTACGTAAGTTTAACTTTCTCAAGTAAAGGAAAGTAAATTTCCATAATACGAATAAAATCATATATATGTATATATATACATATATATATATATATATATATATATATATATATATATATATATATATATATATATATATATACAGTCCCTGGCCAAATTATTAGACGCACTGCAAGATTTCATGTAAAATATTAATTACCGAGTGATATTGTACCGTTTTATTATTTTAAATTGATTTGTTTTTTTATTTTTATATTATCCAATCAATTACCTATTTATTTGACATAAATAAAGTTTTAAAGAAAAGTGAAATTAATGTTAGTAAAAGTCAATATTTAGTTGAGCCACCTTTAGCCGCTATCAAAGCTTTAATTCTGCGCGGCATGCTATCAATGCAAGATTGTACTGTCTCCTGCATTTGAGGATGATGATTCCACACATGAATAATCTTTTCTAGGAGCTGGGTTTTGTTGGTAATCACATCTTTAGCCACTTCTCTTTTCATCAGCTCCCACACATTTTCAATTTGGTTCATATCAGGGCTATTACCCGGCCAATCCAACAGAGGGATATTTTTTTCTGCCAAAAAAGCTTTAACAGACCGAGCAGTGTGGCAGGGAGCTCCATCTTGCATGAAAGTGAATGGTTCCCCATTTGGAAACCATTCTCTGAGCTGCGGAATCAACCGATTTTGTAATACTTCTTTGTACTGATCTTGCCTCATTATTCCTTTGACGACGTACAGACGTCCAGTGCCCTTGCCGCTGATGACTGACCAAATCATCACTTTGATGGGATGTTTAACCGTCGGGACGACACAATCAGGATGAAACTCTTCTCCATGATGACGACGCACATACTGAGCTTTATTCTGCAAACTTTCGAATGTGCTTTCGTCACTGAAGCAGACCTGTCAAAAATAGGAAAAATATATAAACTTCCATGTTTATTTGCTTTATTTAACTGAAAATGATAATAAGGTATCAATTATTGATTAAATTGCTGTATCTTACCGATCTCCAGAAGTCCACATCTTTGTCTTGCCATTGTTTGGCCCACTTCAGGCGCTTTGCTTTCATTGTAGCTGTTAACTTGGGCTTCCTGGCGGGGCGACAGGCCTTAAAATCTAATTCTTTCAATTTTCTTCGAACAGTGCGCTCAGAAGCATTTACGCTAGCATCCTGGAGTTGTGATTTTATTACCTTTGTGGTAGCAAATCTGTTTTCTACACAAATTTTCTTCAAACATCTCTCTGACCGTGGAGTGAAAATTGGTTTTCTACCGCATCTTTTCTTTCTTTTCGGGCTTAATTCCTTCCCTGACTCAATTTTCTTTTTTATGCGTCGTACACTAGCTTCAGAACCCTCCAATCTTCGTGATATTTCTCGGTTTGTAAATGTTTTCGCAACCACAAGGGCCTTCACTTCAGCTTTTTTACTTGGTGAAAGATCGCCTTTTCTACCCATAATGAAAATAGTCCAATTACTTTTTTTAAAACACTGCATACAAAATAAACTAATAAACTGAGTAGTATAAAACTGTTAAACAAACAATCATAGTCCATAAAGCCACAGAAACACGTCCGTACCTGACTCGATTCCGATCGCGACTGATACAGGTTTGTACTTGTTTACGTTCATGTATCACTTTGTCAACACAGTGTTGCCATATGTTAAAAATAAATACAAATATGTAGTCTACAACAATTCTTTTAAATAAAAATCAATAATATTGTAGTTTAAATATCCCATTATTGCATAAAAAACTCTTAAGAAACATAAAATTACTAAAAAAAAATACAATGCGTCTAATAATTTGGCCAGGGACTGTATATATATATATATACATATATATATATATATATATATATATATATATATATATATATATATATATATATATATATATATATATATATATATATATATATATATATATATAAATATATAATAAACTCTTTATTGTTTCCATGTTTCCAAATGTAACATCATACAGTATACGAACAATGACACAAAAAATACCCCGTAGGATGAGAAACTTATCAAAAGCCATAAGGGCATACATTTCTAAATAACTAACCAAAAACTTACAATCCAGCACTTACTCTAAGACTACAGCTATCCTATATCCAATTACATTATTATGTTATTAGCTTTGTATGAGCTTCTCCATATTTCAATTAACAAATAAAAATTGTAAAGATATGCACAAACTTACATAGTAAGTGTCTTTTCAATTTTTAGCTATTAATTCACTTTAAAAACTTTTTATCCGCATCATCATAGAATTCTTTCATTTCATAAAAATACTTACTTACTAGATAACTAGTGAGTTTTGCCTTTAGTATTGCCTTAGGAAGACCTCTAAAACATCCAGGGAATAAGTTATAAATACAAAACATGGAATACTTTACGTTTTTTTGAATATATGAAAAGTTACATTTATCTGCTATCAAATTTTACTTATGTCGAGTATCATAGCTGTATTTACTATCACTCTCCGCAAACAGATCTTTATTGTTACAAGTAAACATAACAGACTCAAGAAGATATAATCCTAATTCAGTTAACAGCCTTTGAGTAATAAAAATATTTCTACAACTATCTCTTGTTTTCACTGAAATATATTTCTTAAGCACCGTTTTTGTAGTAACAATATTCGCCCAACATAACATAAGCCCCCCAAAATATCAGACCTTCGAGAAGAAATAAGATATATGAAAAATTCAAAATGAATTTTGATGGGAAAGAGTAGTACTTTCATATGCCGCAACGAGCTTTGTGGAGAAAAATTAATTCGCGATGCAATATAATCCCGAAAACTATGTTTATTGCATTTTTAGGTTAGGATATCTCGAAAACCTTTGGAAAACTATACTCTGGTCTCAGCGTCCGGAGTTTCGTCCAGTTTTGTCGGCCTGTGTAATTATTCTTAAAATTTGTTCATTATGGCAATCAAAGGCCTGGAAAAGTTTCCATAATACCATTAAAATCATATAACCATTGACCACTCCATCTCTTTCATCTCTTCCCCAAATTGAAACTAAAATTGCATTTTCATAAAAAAGAGATAAGATCAATATTCTTACGGAGTAAAAAGCTTTATATTGCATAAGCTCCGCTTCGTAAAAAATTTATAGCTCATATAATGCAAACTCTTTTATATGATAATTTATATAAAAATGTCGAACATCTCGCCTTGACCATAAACCTAAAGCCGTTGACACAGGAGCAATGATTTGGTAACATATTCAATCACATGCTCGACCGACTTTTGTAATGGCCACTTGTGAAACTTTTAAAGAATATCAAATTTTATTTTCTGCGGAATATTTTGTGTGATCGAATAAAGCTTTGAATTTTTTAGTACATCAAGAAATTTAAAAAGTTTAGAATTTAAATGAAAAGTAATAAACTAGATATGTTTCGGGGTTGGCAAGAAGGACATCCCTGGTCTGTTTACTAGACGCTGAGCCTACCCAGAGGTAGTTACTAAAATTTTTAAGTACGCTTACAATATTTGTGTTGTTAGCCTAATGAAATAATAGTGCCCTAATAAATTAAAATTTGTCATTTATAGGAAAGCTGCAACAGAACAATATATTCTTAACTGTTCAGTTTATAGTAAATAACATATGCCTGTCGAATTACACTTTGTGGTTCATAGTTTAGTCACTTTCTAGTTTAATGAAGTCAGATTCAGAAATGAAAGGAATCGTATTTAAAATGTGGCTAAAATCAATGGTTATGATAATAACATGATAAATAAGTTAATAAATAAACATAAGCTCAGGTTAAATAGTTATAATTCCACTCTTTTTACTCGTCACAAGAAAGAGACGAAATATATATATATATATATATATATATATATATATATATATATATATATATATATATATATATATATATATATTTCGTCTCTTTCTTGTGACGAGTAAAAAGAGTGGAATTATAACTATACAGGGTTACAGGGAAAGTTGTCCTAGATAATTAAGGACGTTATAGTTTAGGTCGTTTCTGACCGATTTGACTCTATGACATGATGTCCTAAACTTAACCGTTTTCGAGATATTGAAGTTTAAAGATTTTCTAAAAAAAACATGTTTTTTTTGCTTTTATATCGATTTTTTTTTATTAGAGGTTCTCGAGTGCGATTTTTTGGTTATTTTTAGTTAGTCTGTATGTCAAGTATCAAAAATCATCAAAAAAATTTGAATTAGTTACTAAACAGTTTCAAATGGCGGCTTGTTAATGTTTCTAAATTACGAATTTTTACCAAATGTTTCCTACTTTAAATCAATAAAGAGAAAAAAAAAATGTATGGAAGTTATTCTGCAAATTATTTTAAAAACTTTTACGTCTTTTTAGCTATCTAAAACGGTATAATATCTACTGGATCTATTGAAAATTCTAAGAAAATGAGATTTCAATAGGCCCAAATGTAGAGTAACATAATAATAGAATTTAGATACTACCAATTACCGGTTTACTACCTCCACCTTCAAACAATAAAAAGGGTTGGGTAAGCATTTTTTCCGGTCGGGGTACTCTCTGTGCGAGTGACATTTTCTGTTCACTAAACATTATTGAATGATTTTTAGTCTACTCATGCGATTCATCCGTGGTAGATGTGCTATACCGTGCTTTTCAAAAATATCTGTGTTTCATCTTCTGACTATGTGAATTGGCTCGTAACTGGATTTTGATCTCTGCTTGTGAATATGGCAACGTATACCAACGAGGAATATGCTGACATCCTAATGTGTTACGGATTTTGCGAAGGAGTGTCGTCGCGTGCACGTGATGAATACATACTGCGATATCCTACTCGTCGTGTACCTGATGTTAGCGTATTTGATGGAACTTATCGAAGACTACGAGAAACTGGTTCCGTACAAAGACGGCGGACTGACATGGGATGACCACGTATCTTTGACGAAGACGAAGAAAACGAAATACGACGTCTCTTTGAGGTGGACCCAACCATATCTACAACTGTTGTCGTACAACAGCTTAGAATTTCGCAGTGGAAGGTATGGTTTGTAATACATACTGTTGGGCAACACCCTTACCACTATACGCCTGTGCAAGTCATTGAAGAAGGGGATCCGTTGCGACGATTAGAATTCTGCAGATTTATGCTCAATACCGATGTCGAAGACGCATCTTTTTTTAAGAAAATACTATGGACTGACGAGTCGAAATTCGACAAAGACGGTCTTACAAACTACCACAATGCCCACTATTGGGCTTCTAAAGAAGAAGGCAACCCAAACAAAAAAAGAACGAAAGGATCACAAACAAGATTCAGCTTAAATGTGTGGATGGGTATAATTTCAAATTATTTGGTTGGGCCATTCTTCCTGCCAGATAATTTGAATGGCGAGGAATATGACAATTTTTTGCGGAACGATTTACCTAATTTGATGGAAGACCTACCTATTGGTTTGAGACAAAACATGTACTTTCAACACGATGGTTGCCCAGCCCACTACAGAGGAAGTGTTCGTGCATGGCTCAATGACAATTATCCCAACAAATGGATTGGAAGAGGCGGACCCATACCTTGGCCGGCGAGAAGCCCAGACCTAACACCGATGGATTTTTATGTGTGGGGTCACATGAAAAGTCTCGTATACGACCAGATGACTCCTATCGAAAACGTGGATGTCCTAAGACAAAAAATAATTGATGCGGCTGACGAAATGGGGCGGCACCTCACAACCAGCGTTGTGAAAAGTAATTTAAGAAAAAGAATGAGAATTTGTCTTAGAAATAGGGGCGACCATATAGAACATGAATTATAATTAATAAAAAATATTAAATTGCAAGGTTTTTTTGTTTTATTTGTGTATTTTTCGTATTTTCACCTAGAACTAAAAATTTACCTTTTGCTACCCGAGCCCGCTTTAGGTGTCATTCTGTGTACAATTTTCCTATTAAACTCCTAGTATTATACCTTTTTTGATAGCTAAAAAGACGTAAAAGTTTTTAAAATAATTTGCAGAATAACTTCCATACATTTTTTTTTTTCTCTTTATTGATTTAAAGTAGGAAACACTTGGTAAAAATTCGTAATTTAGAAACATTAACAAGCCGCCATTTGAAACTGTTAGTAACTAGTTCAAATTTTTTGGATGATTTTTGATACTTGACATACAGACTAACTAAAAATAACCAAAAAATCGCACTCGAGAACCTCTAATAAAAAAAAATCGATATAAAAAAAAAACATGTTTTTTTTAGAAAATCTTTAAACTTCAATATCTCGAAAACGGTTAAGTTTAGGACATCATGTCATAGAGTCAAATCGGTCAGAAACGACCTAAACTATAACGTCCTTAATTATCTAGGACGACTTTCCCTGTAACCCTGTATGTAACAAATCTTCATCATTTTCAAATCAATTACATATTTCTACGTTCGTGAGATTCTGCTCAGTGAGAACATTCAGCATATCTGAAACATCTGTTAAATATTTACGAATTAACCAAAAAAATACTAATAGAAAAATTTTAGGCTTTACCTTTCATTTCTTCATTCGTGGAAAGCAAATTGTGCCGCAATTCCCTCAGAGGAATCAGATCTTCAGCATCATATTCAGTGTCTGGGTTGGTATCTGCCACATAAGCCATAATTTTGTGCCAGCACTTTTTCAAGACTTCAGGGGAGACTTTTTCCCATGAATTGCATAGTAGACATACATCCTCTTTTAGGTTAATGCTTTTTAATAACCTAACAAGGTTCTCTTCATTATTTGATAAAATATGGACCAAAAGACTTTTCCGATAAAATAATTTTGTCAGTCTGATTGCATTCTGGTCCATAGGCTGCAAAAGTGCAGTACAATTTGGTGGAAGAAATAATGTTGGAAACTGTCCATCCTCACTAGTCAGCTCTTCTATAGTTCCATGGCTAAAAGCGTTATAAACGATTAGCAGGACTCTTTCAGGCAAGTTGAGACTTCTTAAATGACTTTTGACTTGACGAATAAAAGAAAGATGAAACCAGTCTAAGAAAATTGCTGTAGTCATCCATGCATTGGCAGATGATTTGTACTCAACAGGTTTGTTCCCATTTTTAAACGCCCTCGGATTTTTTTTTTGCCTTTCCTATCACTAACAACTTTAATTTTTGTGATCCATCAGCATTGCAACATGCTAGAAAGGTAACGCGTTCTTTGTTTATTTTTCGACCTGGTGCGGTCTTTTCCTGAGAACGAACCAGTGTTTTTGCAGGCAACATTTTCCAATACAGAGCTGATTCATCTGCATTGTATATTTGAGTAGGTCCAAGGTTTAATTCTTTTATCTTATCTGCGAATAAAGTTAGGAAAGGATCGACGGCACTTTCATCATTGGATAGTTTTTCGCCACAAACTTTTAAAGCACGCAGACCATGTCTTTTTCTGAAGTTAGAAATCCAGCCTCTGCTAGCTCTAAAATTGTCATTCCCGTAGGTTTCAGTGTAAAACTGTTTTGCTTTGCCTGATAAAATTTCGTAGGAAATTGGGACGTGCCTTGATCGTTGCGTACAAAACCATGTATACAAACGAGTTTCCATTTCTGGATATTCGGCTTTTCGTAAGGTTTTTCTGATGCCAGGACCGAAATCACATTTGGAAATAAATCTAAAAGAAGTTACACGTCCATTGTGAGTGTTCAAAATTATCTTTAAAATAAATCATATATACATACCTTTTGATTTTCCCTTGCTTCTTTTTTATATCCGAAATTGTGGATGTTCCTACTCCGTATTCATTTGCCAACAGTTTTCCGCTTTCACCAAGAACTAGTCCTTCTAATATATCGGACTTTTGTTTTATAGTTAGTGTAATATGTGTTCTTTTAGAAGGCATTTTAATATGTAGGTACATATACGTAAAAAAAATGTTTACATACTTATATGAACCACATAAAGTAAAATAGAACGTAGGTATGTTGTACTTGTGACAATAAACAAACAACTACAAAGTCCTTAACCTTTAGACGCGATACGCGATGCGTTGTAGGGAAATCAAAGGCACCTACAGTTTGTGTGAATCCCAGATGTATTAGACTGGAAGTTAGGGGAATCCTCTCACTATCGATTTCAGTTTTCCCATGTAGTTTAAATTAAGTAGATGTCTAAAAACCTAGGTCCGGATTACCTAGTACTATCAAATCCGGATTATAAAGTACACAATGCAATAGAAATGTTTGTCTGGATTATTAAAGAATCCGAGGTGGCACTGTATAATATATATATATATATATATATATATATATATATATATATATATATATATATATATATATATATCACTACAATATGATTCAAAATATACCAGAGGGCCAGAATAGAGTTTGAAAGAAAATCTCTCTCTATTAAAGAATATTAAAATTCCCATGGACCACTAATGAGGAAGTTCTATGAAGGATAGGCCAAGACAGAAAAGATATCAAAATACCGGAGTAACGTATCTTTAGAGTAAATTACGCAATAATTTTATTTAATAAATTAATAGTCAAATAAATATCTTTATTCTACTAACATATATCTATAATATTAAAAACAATCTATTTCTTAAAAAAGTTCTAGAACGTTCGCCCAGAAAGTCCATTTTAAAGGTAATTTATAAACAATTTAACATTGAGGCATCCGTCAAGTTAAGGATTTTTTCTTTGGTTCATTATATATTCTATTACTAAACATATTTTAGGAGTAATATATATATATATATATATATATATATATATATATATATATATATATGAAAATATATACCTATATACATATATATATATATAATATATATATATATATATATATATATATATATATATATATATATATATATATATATATATATATATGTATATATATATATATATATTACTTTTGAACAACGACAGAAGAATTTTCTCTCGTATATTGCATATTAAGCTACTGATGTTTTACAAAATTTTAAAAACTTGAATAAACTATCATTATTTTTTTTTTAAGTACAAACTTTTAATTTCAGGTTTGTCAGTTGATAAGCCGTCATTTTTTCAAAAGTCAACGCAATTCATGAGATCTGGAGTTTCCTCTCTCCGACGTAAGAACAAACCGTTGGCAAGGTAAGTCCAGAATATGCTAAGTTACGACAATATGCTCTTTGTTGAATTGTGATTGTTATTAATTATTTCTATTCATTGACGTTAATTAATAATTCCTTATGTGGCGACAAATAGCGTGCTCGCGAACTATGTCAGGCCAAAAATTATTCCTTCAATTATGACTTATAATAACACTGTATGTGGTAGAGGGTGGGTGAGTTTTCTTTTGATTGGAGGCACCCTATA
Organism: Pachyrhynchus sulphureomaculatus; assembly: GCA_019049505.1. Classification (NCBI taxonomy): domain Eukaryota; kingdom Metazoa; phylum Arthropoda; class Insecta; order Coleoptera; family Curculionidae; genus Pachyrhynchus; species Pachyrhynchus sulphureomaculatus. The sequence goes on from CM032449.1 coordinate 202,425,891, forward strand.
GTGCGTCTATAATCGTAAATTTCAGTATACGCAAATTAGTGAAATCAATGGAAATGACTTTGTTTCTGTTTGCATAGGTATACGCTTAATTATTCCTATCGATACACAACAAATTTACATATACACACACGAACCTTAAGGTTAGAATAACTAAAGCATGAGTTTATTTATCTTGTAAGTAAATACCTATTGCCGAATATATCCTATGAGTTACCTCTGGAGGGTTGTAAGGTGTAGGGTCCATTCGTAAAGTTTTGTTGCGGCCTCAGTTACATCATCCATCAATAATTCGATTTTAAAAATTTCTACCAGAGGAATTTGTATTAGTCTTTATATCGTTTATTAAAGATATAAGGTATATCAACGAAAACGATTTTTTTTATGGTTCTAGCACACGTGCTGCAGGGAAATCTTTAAAGCGCTACAGGATCTACACGTGTGCGGAAAAAAGCGATTCACATTGTTCTTGAATCGCTGTAAATTGTACTCAGTGGGAAACACAGTCCTGGGCAAATTATTCCAAAGGGATGTTGCTCTCCATATAAAAGACTGCTTGAAAAGCGTTGTACGAGGAGTAACAAGCTGAACCTCATACGGATGTGAAATATTAGCGCGACGTGTACTTCTAACATGCATCGCTCTGGAAGGAATTAAGCGGGCCACATCCTTCGAACACTTTCCATGAAAATACTTGTAGAATAGGCTCAAGTCTCCAATCGTTCCGTATATGAATTGAACAAATATTCTATTAGAACAGATTAAAACTACATACAGTTTCTATGCTTTTTAACTGGAAAATATAGTAAAAGTAACTACTAAATAACAATGTATAGCGTTTTATTCAATGTAACATTAAAATGATTGGGCCATAGAGCTTGAATTAATTTCAGAAACAGTCTACTTTTCATTGCTAACAAAGTATAAACACCTTTAAATATATGAATATGAATTTGACTTAATAATTATGTGGTTAGAGTTACACTTAGTTTTAAAGTTACATATTTCTAAAGAATCAGACAGTTTCTCTTTTATTTTTATTCACTTTTCTTTTAAAGAATTTTTAGGTTACGTTGCGAGTATAAAGGAATGGTGTAAACTAAAATGGGCATTGTTTGTTTTCTATGTGTTGATCCAGAGATGTCGCGATGTCACCCAAAATGTGTTCCTTTGTTCAATTGACAGTGGATGTCACGAAAAACTTCTAGAGATTTTAAAAAAGACCTGTATGGGCGACAAAGAGATTCGTATGATCGACAATTTGTACTGGCAATGCAAATAAAATGAAATATATGATGAATCTAATATTGAAGATTGTGGTATTACAGACAGAGAGAGTTAATAAATTGATGTGTCTCGGTAGCAATATCAATGACCACTGGGACCCGACTGTGGAAGTCAAAATTCGAATAGAGAAGGCCCGAGTCGCATTTATGGAGAACTAAAAATATCTTAACTAGTCATGACCATCCCAAATCCAGTCGGTAGCCAACACCCCCGTATCGAGATCATACCGACTCATCGAACCAAACACGAGACAGCAGGAAATTACACAAATCACTGGGGCCCTTAAGCAAAATGGATATAAAGACCAGTCCATACGGAGAGCATTAGAAAGGTGACGCCATCCACAGACAAGGACAGAAGAACGCGACCTAAACCAGAGTAAAGTCCTATTACAGTATGTGAAAGGAGTTACAGATAAGATTGGAAGAGTTCTAAGAAAACACAACATAGGCACAGCATATAAACCACAAAATACTCTGGCAGACATCCTGAGTAACCCCAAGGATCGGAGAAAGCTTTAAAATCATCGAGTTTACAGTATCCCATGCAGAAACTGCCACAAATTGTATATAGGACAAACAAACAGAAGAATCTCCACCCGGATCCAAGAACATAAACTAAGTATAAAGAACAAACAAACAACATCAGCTGTTTTTCAATACCATCATGATATTGGGCACAACATCAATTTTGAGGGATCTAAACAAATTCACATTATAAAGCACGCATAGTCAGAAAAGCTTTGAAAATCGAAAAGGATGGACAGCGAAATAATCAAGATGATGCGCTGCATATCTCTACTACATGGAAGGGTCTACTAGCTAAACCAAGAAATAATCAAAACATCGAGAAGGCAACAGTCAGCATAGTGCCGGAACCCGTAATTAGTACCCAGCCGGCAAACACCGATGCTCGGACGAATACTTCCGACCCCCCCACCTACAATCTGCTTAGACGCCGACCTATAAAAGGCAGCTACCGCACGTCGGTTTCTTAGTTAGCAGAGTATCCAAATGAGATTTTGGCAAATTCATTGTTAGACGAACGAATTGAAACCCGAAATTTGTATGTATTATGTATATACGAGGCTGGTTTGAAAAGTCCGTGCAAAGTCCGAGAGATGGCACCACCGGCGCGTATCGAGGTCATGTTTAGTATCTCCTGAATGAACGCACACCAAGTTTCAGCCATATTGGTCTATTTCTTTGTGTTTGGCATTCGTGTGAATCAAGGAAGTCGAGTGATTTTCAAGAAATGGACGAAAAAGAATTTCGTGTGGTGATTAAACATTACTTTATGAAAGGCAAAACGCCTCAGGAGACTAAAGAGAAGCTTGATAAACATTATGGTGACTCTGCACCTTCGATTAGAACAGTTTATAAGTGGTTTCAAAATTTTCGGACTGGCCATATGGGCACAAGTGACGCTGAACGTTCTGGACGGCCTGTGGAGGTTACGACTCCAGAAATCATTGATCAAATCCATGATATGGTGATGGATGACAGAAGAGTTAAGGTGCGTGAGATTGCTAGTGCTGTGGGCATCTCGACTGAACAGGTACATAATATTTTGCATAAACATTTCGACACGAGAAAGCTATCCGCAAGATGGGAGCCGCGATTGCTCACGCTTGACCAAAAACGGAATCGTGTGAAGTGTTGCAAGGATGGTTTGCAGCTGTTCCAGAAGAATCCGGAGGACTTTAAGCGTCGTTTCGTCACTGTGGATTAAACATGGATACATTACTATACTCCTGAGACCAAACAACAATCTAAACAATGGGTTACCAAGGGGGAATCTGCACCAAAAAAGGCGAAGACCGTTCCTTCGGCCGGAAAGGTTATGGCGACTGTCTTTTGGGATTCGCAAGGGATAATCCTCATCGACTTTTTGGAAAAGAGTAAAACTATTACAGGTGAATATTATTCATCGTTATTGGACCGTTTGAAAACCGAGCTGCAAGAAAAACGCCCGCGATTGGCCCACAAGAAAGTCCTTTTCCATCACGACAACGCACCAGCACACACCTCAGCAGTTGTGGTCGCAAAATTAATGGAAATAGGATTCCAACTCGTTTCACATCCCTCCTATTCTCCAGACTTGGCTCCCTCGGACTACTATTTGTTCCCCAATTTGAAGAAATGGCTGGCGGGACAAAGATTTTATTCAAACGAGGAGGTGATTGCAGACACTAATGGATATTTTGCAGACTTGGACAAATCCTATTATTCGGAAGGGATCAACAAACTAGAACATCGTTGGACGAAGTATAAGCCTAAAAGGAGACTATGTCGAAAAATAAAAAAGGTTTACCCCAAACACATAAGTAGTTTTTATTTTTGCACGGACTTTTCAAACCAGCCTCGTATATATATATATATATATATATATATATATATATATATATATATATATATATATATATGTATATATATATATATATATATATATATATATATATATATATATATGGATATGTGATGTTTTAAAGGGCTCATAATAGTTTACAGAAAATAAAAAATGGTCTTTGAAAGAAGCGTTAGTTAGCAGAGTATCCAAATGAGATTTTGGCAAATTCATTGTTAGACGAACGAATTGAAACCCGAAATTTGTATGTATTATGTACATATATATATATATATATATATATATATATATATATATATATATATATATATATATATATGTATATATATATGTATATATACATATATATACATATATATATATATATATATATATATATATATATATATATATATATATATATATATATATATATATATATATATATGTATATATATATATATATATATATATATATATATATATATATATATGTATATGTATATATATATATATATATATATATATATATATATATATATATATATATATGGATATGTGATGTTTTAAAGGGCTCATAATGGTTTACAGAAAATAAAAAATGGTCTTTGAAAGAAGCGCAACAAGAAACACCAGCGAGAAAAAGATCAAAATTATTTCTCACACTTACTTTCTTAAAGTAAATAAAGTTTGAGAAATGTCGCTGATGATATAAAAAGTGAATCGAGTAGCTACATGCCGTGAAAAGTACAGAGCCATGTTTTTGCCAAAATTCGATTTTATTCTTCAATATAGTTTCCTTCAAGAGCGACATACTTATTCCAGCTTTCTTCTAGCAATTGGATACCTTTCATATAGTACAATTTGTCGAGCTCTTTAAAATAAGTCTCAGTTTTCCATTCTACTTCTTCATTTGAACCTAGTCCTTTTATCTGGAGCCACTTTTTCAAATTTGCAAAGTGGTTATAATCGCTGACGGCCAGATTTAGTGAGTACGAGGAAGTAATTTATAGCCAAATTGGTCCAATTTCACCATTGATATGGAGTTGTGAGCTGGTGCATAATCTTTGTGAAACAGCACTTATTTCTTCGCTAAATACGGCCTTTTTTCTTAATCACACCATTAAAATGATTCAATAAACGAACGTAATATTCTCCGGTGATTGTTCGTCCCTTCTAATAGTGATCCCAAAACCTTTCCAGCCGATGTTTGTGTTTTTGGACGATTCGGTCGGTTTTCATGCAGTTCCAGCTACTCTGCAGACAGCCTGTTGGATGCAAGCTTGTAGTGGTGGATCCACGTTTCGTCCATTGTTACGAGTCGATGCAAAAACCCCTCTGAATTACTCCGACACGGTGCCAAGCACCGTTCTGTATCTTCGACACGTTGCTGTTTTTGATCAATTGTGAGTGTACGCGGCACCCATCGGGTACATAACTTTTTCATATGCAAATATTCAAGCAAAATAATGCCTCACGCTTTGTGTTGATATCTTCACGATGTCAGCAATGTTTCTCGCTTTCACCATGCGGTCATTCCAAACAACATGGATGTTGGAATGACTACCTCTTTTGGACATCTGGAACGTGATGCATCATCGGTGTTTGTACGACCGTATTTAAGTTTACTAAAAGATCGACATATAGTTGCTTTCGACCAAGTGGATGTGTCATAACACTTTTCAAACCATTCTTGGGGTCTAGTTGTATTTTTTCTATCAAAAAGCAATTTTTATCAACGTACGAAATTCTGTTTGTGCCATCGTTTTCCAAAAATTAAGAGTAGCATCACTCAAACAGCTGTAATTCGCAAACTAATGGACAAAATGTCATAAAAATTTTACAAGAATCTTGTGAGAGTTGACACTCTCTGAAAATCATATGGTTTTTTTTGTTTGTGCTGCCATCTTTCGGAAAGTCTCGTGACTTTTCCACCCCATGTTAGTATCTCTCTATAATAAATACAATTAAAATGAAAACCCCTTGGTCACATCTTATTAAATGACACCTATTTTTAACAGTACTTTTTTATCTTCTGTAAAAGTACAATTTTGTTACTTGAGCACCTTCAAAAATAATTCAACATGTTTATTTTATTTTTCATTTTTCGTAAATTCAAGTTATTCCTCACAATTGTTAGGCTTGTTAAGCTTTCGTTATGGCTAAGTAAGTAGTCTGTAACAATTACTTGTAAACAAATATTTACTTTTTAATCATAATGAGTATTATATAATATCCAGTTAGCTGACGAAAAATGACGATATGGATAAAAGACGTGGCCCCAATTTCAAAAAATAACTAGATCAACGATTAAACTGACAATAGATATGGATATACATAATACATGTGCATATTTAGATCAAGCGAGCATTAAGAAGATTATAGATTTTAATCTCTTAAAAACAATATTTGTTGAGTTTTATGTAAGAATTATCTCATATTGAAATCAGAAGTAACGGTTAAAAGAGAAATGTTTTTACTGTTTTAAATAAATGTTTTGCAACTATAATATGGTAATTTGTATAAAATTTTGGACTTTTTACATTAATTTTATGTGAATATTAAACTAGACACAACTAATATAAATATCGGAATACTGGAATTATTTTTGTGTTTTTAAATGGAGATACTGGCTAACATTTAACATTTTACATACACTAAAATATTGAATCAGTGCTATCAGATAAGTAAGATCAAATGAAAAATGCCTCAAGTAAAGTTTGTCTGCATCTATAATACATATAAAATGCAACGTCTCTCTGTCTGTCTGTCCGTTAGTGCGCTTATAACTGGAGAACCACTTATAGGATTTTTTTTTTAAAACATACATATGTTCTCTGGCTATATTTGATTACGATAGGTAGCATAAGGAATGAGCAGTGACGATAATAGTAAATGAAGTCGGCAAAAAGTTTGCCCCTAGCGCGTTAAATATGGAACAATATGAAGCAGAAAATATCTATAATCTATAATATATATAAAATGCAATGTTTCTCTGTCTGTCTGTCTGTCCATTAGTGCGTTTATCGCGCGAGAAGCACTTATTCGTTTTACGTGGCTTTTTTTAATTCATTCATATATTCTTTGGCCAGGTTATATAATAATAATTATAATCTATATCAATAATATATATAAAATTCAACGTCTCGCTGTCTGTCTGTCTATCCGTTAGTGCGCTTATCCCTCGAGAACCACTTATCCGATTTACATTTTTTTTTTTAATTTATTTGTTCTCTGGCCAGGTTATCTATAATCTTCTATGTATAATATATATAAAATGCAACGTCTCTCTGTCTGTCTATCTGCTAGTCACTATGCCTGTTTGTTTGTCTGTCTGTCCGTTAGTGCACTTATCACTGAAGAACCACTTATCCGATTTACGTGCTTTTTTTTAAAACATACATATGTTCTCTGGCCAGGTTATAGGATATATTTTATTGCTTTTGGTAACACAAAGAATAAGCAGTGACGATAATGATGAATCAAGTCGGAAAAAAGGTTACCGTTAGCGTGTTCTCTTGCAATACACTACCTAAACCATTAAATATGGAACAATATCATGTTGTAATGAATATAATATATATAAAATGCAACGTCTCTGTCTGTCTATCTGTCCGTTAGTGCGCTTATCACTTGAGAAACACTTATCTGATTTACGTGTTTTTATAAATTTACACATATGTTCTATATAATTCGATATAAGCCTAGCTAATGGGAGATAAGGTGAGATAATGGGAGATAAGTATAAACAATGGAAGATAAGGAGAAATAATAGGAGATCAGCAGAGATAAGTCTAGATAATAGGAGTTATGGTGAGATAATGGGAGATAAAGATAAATAATCTGAGATAAGGAGAAATATTGCGAGATAAGTCGAGATAAGCCTAGATAATGGGAGATAAGGTAAGATAATGGGAGATAAGGAGAAATAATGAGACATAACGAGAAATAATAGGAGATAAGCAGAGATAAGCCTAGATAATGGAAATTATGTAGAGATAATGGGAGATAAGGAGAAATAATGGGAGATAAGGGGAAATAATTGCGGATATTTTATTACGTTAGGTAACATAAGGAATAAGCAGTGACGATAGTAGTGAATCAAGTCTACGCGAGCGGAGTCACGGGCCCGGCCAGTATGTAATATAGGGAAAATTTAAAAAATAAAAAATGATTAGACTTTTAAGAAAGTAAAGCCAAAAAACCACATTCGTCCCCGTAAGTCTGTAAACCGCTGCCAGCTTTTATAAGATTGAGTACTGGAATAATTAAGGAAAACCCAAGCCCTGTTTTATGTTCATTTCTTCGTGTATTATTACTCGGGTTTGATCTACGGCAGGCCAATATACTTATTTATTTACAAAATATTAAGTTAGCCCTTATAAGAGGTGACACTGTAAAACATCATTATCTAACTTCCATGGTACTAAGACGAGTTTCCCTTATTTTCCATTTTATTTTCCTTTCTCGCTTTTTCCTACTCCATTTTCACTTTCCTTGCTATTGTATACGTGAAAAGTTACACTTTGATAATTCTTCGCGTTTTAGGGCTCTTAGATTACGAAAAACATAGTCACTCATTTCCGTCGGTCTGTCTGTCTGTCGTTGATCTGTCAGTCTGTTGGCACGATAACTGTTGAACCAAATGAGACATAAATTTCAAATTGGGTACATAGATAATATCTAGCAAGAAGCGTCTAGTTTTTGAGCAGTATCGCTTCAAGTTAAGGGGGTGAAAGAGGAGGCGGCTGATAAATTTTAGATGGCTTTAATATTAACATGGATGTTTTTCCTGTGTTCCTGTTGAATAATAAACAAATTTTATTCAGAAATGTTTTATATGTTGTGTTATGTATATATATATATATATATATATATATATATATATATATATATATATATATATATATATATATATCTTTTTCAGATTTTTGAAGCCCAGAAATCTAAAAATTAAGTTATTTTTTTTATTGCTTCCAAATTTAGTAATTAAATATCCTTTAATTTTAATAGCATTTTGGAATATTTGCGGGTTTTTTGTTTAATACACTGTACAAATTTTAAGCATATTGTTTATAGTAATATATATATATATATATATATATATATATATATATATATATATATATATATATATGTATATACATATATATATATATATATATATATATATATATATATATATATATATATATATATATATAATGTAACATTCATTTTTTCCTAGATTTTAAATCATGTTACGACACTGTTTATACCTATAGTCGTTTCCGCATCATATAGTTACAGGGGATGAAACGTGGATTTATTTTGAGAATCCCAAGAGCAAAAAATCTTGGGTAGACCCAGGCGCACCATCCACATCGACGGCAAGACCCAATCGCTTTGGCAGAAAGACGGTACTCTGTGTTTGGTGGGACCGGAGGAGCGTGGTCTATTATGAGCTGTTAAAACCTTGGGAAACGGTTAATATTAAACGTTACCAAAAACAATTGACCGATTTGAACCGTTCGCTGCTTGAAAAAAGGCCAGAATACCGAAAGAGGCAACACAAAGTCATCACATCACATACGGTAATACCAGTTCGTGACACGTTGGAAGCACTCAGCTGGGAAGTTCTACCCCATGCGGCTTACTCACTAGACTTGGCTCCTTCCGATTACCACTTGTTTGCATCGATGGGTCACACACTTGCTAAGTAGCGCTTTGGTTCGTACGAAGATGTGAAAAAATGGCTCGATGAATGGTTCGCAGCAAAAGGGGACGATTTTTACTGGCGTGGTATTCACAAATTGCCCGAAAGATGGGAAAAATGTGTAACAAGTGATGGAGCATCCTTTGAATAAAGCACTTTTTATCATTCTTCCGAATTTAACATGTTTTTTTTTTAGAAAAAAAATCCGTATTTCATACTTGTACGCCTGGTAGCTTCAAAATATGCCAAAAAAAATCGATTTCTTGAACCCGCTAGACCAGAGTACCCCCTTAAGCACCAAACACTTAAATTATCCAGTTGGAAAACATAAATTATTTATTAGCGTAAGAAAGTTAAAATTTAATATTTACTTTAGCGTATTTGCGAAAGAAAGAGCGTGCAAATTAGTTTTTTTATAACTAATTTGAAATTAATACGATTTGGTTCAGTAAAGTAATAGATTGAATCCTAAAATTTTTACTTAAGACAGAAACTACACAGCCTTAAAATTATGTTTAAAAGTGAAATCCACATAAAAGGTCAACGTTCTTATGTCTGACCCCTACAAAGATTCATCTCAATGCAGTCAAAATATTCGGAACCGAGGCATTTTTGGTAGCTTGCTAAACTGGTTTGATATTATCTTATTTACTTTCTCCGCGGAATCTTAATTCACGGCCTACAGATGAAATTAATAGTGTGGCGGAAAAAAGGCTTAAGATTGCATATTTAAAACCAATTTATTTATATATTTTATTTTATTAGAAAACATTAATAAATAGTACGTACAGTGTAATTATATCGGATTCTATGCCATTTTCATACCAATATTCTAGTTTTAGATAAAATTGAGGAAAAAAAATAAATTCATAAAATTATTCATTTAAAAAGTTTCAAAATTCATGATGTATTTCGTATATTCCTTAAGTTAACACCTAATATTCTTATCAATTTTGTTATTTCAGTAATTATTATTGTACAACATTATATTACAATACCTTGAAAACCCAGTTACTCGTACTTTTATATAACAAAGACCTTTTTGTAATAGTAAACTAAGCAAACCATAATCTAACTTGTCGATTTTTTGCTCTAATTTTGACAGTTGTCAAGCTCCAACAATCTGTTCATCTGAAATTATTCGTCTGTCGCTTTTTCCACTATTGTCTGAAGGAATCGTTTCTGATGAGTCATTTTTACAAAGATCTATTTTTTTTTCCTCGTTCCTTTCTCTTTATTCGTTCTTTCTTCCTAGTTAAAACTTTCGCTCTAAAATCATGTTTATTCTTCATTCCTCTTTTTCCTTAGTAACTTTTTTTTATCTTCATGAGAGCCTGTATAGTTCACATTTTGCTTGTTTTATCTTGTTGAATACTTCTACTACATTAGTTGCTCTTCACATTCTCTCATAGCTGATCCTGTCTCTTCTTATTATCTTATGTATCTATACATTGTTAATTTCTGATGGTCTTCCTCTCTTTTCTGCTTCTTTCTCTATTAAAACTGCTTTCTCTGATACCATGCTAGAGGCAATCTATCTCTTTATTAGTCTTTTTACATCTTTTACCAACTTTTTTTTTTATTTATCCAGCACACGTGCTGCAGGGAAGTCCCTAAAGCGCTACAGGAGCGACACGTGTGCGAAAAAAGCGCTTTACGTTGTTCTTGAATCGCTGTAAATTGTACTCGGTGGGAAACACAGCCCTGGGCAAATTATTCCAAAGTGATGATGTTCTCCATATAAAAGACTGCTTGAAAAGCGTTGTACGAGGAGTAACAAGCTGAAACTCATACAGATGTGAAGTATTAGCGCGACGTGTATTTTTAACATGCATCGCTCTGGGAGGAATTGAGCGGGCTACATCCTTCGAACACTTTCCATGAAAATACTTGTAGAATAGGCTCAAGTCGCCAACCGTTCTTTGATGTTCCAGCGAATCATCATCAGATGAGCATCTCTTCTGAATAGAATCCAATAAATGCAGTGTAAGTTTGGGAGCAGAGCACCAAACATGGGAGCAGTATTCCATAGTTGGTCGAATTTGAGCTTTGTAAAGAATTAACAATTTTTGTGGGAGGGTAAAGCTTTCTGGTTCGAATTAATATTCTCAATTTTTGAGAAGCTCTCCTTGCTATGCCTGCGACATGTTCATGCCAGGACATATTTGCTATTAAATTAATGCCCAACAAATTTAGTGACGACGTTAGAGGAATGGAGTGCCCCGCCATAACTACATCGGGTTCATCAAGCAGCTACTCCCTATCCCATCAGACTTCTGTGAAGATAAATATTATTTATTTTGCTCAAGTTCTCAAAACAAGATGTCTCCCTTGTTTTATCTTCATTTGTATTTTCTTGCCTGTCTCATCCCACTTTCTTGTTGAATCTACCTGTCCAACTAGTTATTTTCACGAAGCTCTGGTCTGCGCTCTTTCATCGTTAAATATTTCTCCCTAAGATCATTTTCCTTCGTGGTCTTCCTATATCTCGCTTAACAAGCACTTCAATTTTTATTACTGCTCTCTAGCCATAATAATAATTATTCATTCTTATTGGGTTTTCATATTATGATACCTCTTTCTTTATCCAGTAAAATTTCCCCACAACCTTGACTGCTCGCCTCGCTTTCAAATTTCTGATCTTGTCTCTTCTTGTAATCACACGTATAACAATTCCCATGTTATTGATGTCATTTTCATAAACACTTCTTTTTTTAACTGATTCCACTTTTCGACAAAATCATCCTTATAACCTTCCACCCCTTTTCTTCTTTATCTTTTTTCATCTCTCTTGGTTGTCACTTCTAATTCCATCATTTTTCTATTAGCCTAAATATTATTAATTCTTATCGTTACCAGTACAACTGCAGTTTCCCTTCTTTTTTTTACATAATCTTGATGACTTGGATGCCCCGGCAATTATTTTTGCCTCTATCTTTTCTTGTTATGTGTATCTATTATATCGTTTTTAATTTAGTTACATCTAAACTCTTTTACTACATTTTTTTCTGTTGACTATACGTTTTATTTTAATTTAACTACTGTCAGATAATTCACCACTATCTCCCCCTACAGACAAAGACATTTGAGCAATCCTTATAAACTAAAAACCACAGAAAATACTATAAATTCTCCTTCTGCTTACATTTTGTATTATTTTTAAAAACAACTTAAGATATTCCATAATAGTTAAATTGATATATTTAAGTTACTCTTTCCTCTTGTAAACTTCCTTTCTTGTTTTCTTCTCAGTTTAAACTTAAACAACTCCATTGTCTTTGTAAAACAAACCTCCATTTTCCGTAGACCTTCTGCAATACTCGTAGTGTGTCTTTTTTGTTTTAAAGAACTTGACAAAGTAAGAGACAAGAGATTTATTCGCGTTTTCCACAATGTTTTCAGTTACAATTAATATGATTCTTTTACAATGGTTTGCTTGACATACAAAAGTTTAAGAAAAAATTATTACTTTAGCTTGTTAACATTATATTTTCAGAAAAAAATGAACGTACACATGTTACAATAAAATAACCTGTCAAGTGCAAGTTGAACTTGCACAATTAGTGTTTCGTACGTTGATTGCCTTTAAAATAAAAAATTTTGTTACGATGGTATAAAATGATCAGTGACTTCACAAAACACAACAAAGTTTGTTTCCAATCTTTACTGAAGACTGATGACTTTAATTTTTTTTTTTATATGTAATAGATAAATTAATTAAGGTAATGCACTCGTGATAATTTTCGTTCAATTTACACAACGCGGAGAATATTCCAGATTTTTATCAAAATTTTTTGATCAGTACTTTTCGAGATAAGGTGGAGGGACAGCGATTTTTCGCGATTTTTGAAAAATAATATAAAGAAAAGTGTGCGCAAGTATTACATATATATATATATATATATATATATATATATATATATATATATATATATATATATTTTACTCGTATTTTCACAAGCTTTGATTTGACACCACACTCGATGACCTAGTAAAAAAAAATTTTCTTCACTTCCGATTTCACCCCCCAAAACTAACCCGTTAAGACAAAATTTAACTTTCAAAACTACACGGCTCTGATGAGGCCATCAATTCCTATATTCTTATCAAATTTCAACTTTCTATAACAAATAGTTTCGGAGAAAATCGGATGTGACAGACAGACAGACAGGCGGACAGACAGACAGACACCGAAGTCATCTTATAAGTGTTCCGTACGGAATACTAAAAAAGAGGTTCCAAAAGAAAACCTTTTAAGTCAAAGTGATTATTTAGTATTATAATGTTACAGTCGGTCAAGTAAGTCGGTTAGTGGAAATTGACCTGGCTAATGGGGTGAAAACATAACCCCAAAACGAAGCTGATTGTACTCCACCACTTTAAATCGTTAGCGCGGAGATCAGTGCGAATCGTTTCGTACGATATAATATATACCTTTCTTTAGATTTTGTGTCCCTTGGAGCAATGTTAATTGAGAATTTCGGGAAAACATGTTAATAATAATTTTTTCGGGTAGCCGATAGTTATAGAGGAGTTTATTTAAATTGTTTAAAGAAATATATTCTTAATAATTTATCACTTCGTATAATAGTTGGAGTTTAACCTTTGATTTAACATGTAAGGAAGTAACAGGGTCTGGGAAATACACGGTGCTAAAAACGTAGCATTCTATTTGTTAATAATATCTTGAAACTCGGAAAAAATATACAACTCATAAAATTTAGTAACAATTCCACTGTTCGTGAATTCCTTTTAAGTGAATATTTAGGATATCCATAACGGATAATATCAGACAACTGCCTGAGTTTTACTAGTAGATATTTTAAGAAATTTGTTAACAGTAAACGAATTAAACATGTACTGCGTTGGCGACACCAAGGGCTCATGGGCAAGTCGAAAGGTTTCACCGTACTTTGTTGGATGCCCTAACAACTGCAGGAGGTGATGATGACCGAAGTTGGGACGACAAAATGCCCGAAATTATTTGGGGAATAAATAATACTGTAAATAGTATTATAAAGCATACCCCGTTTAAGCTTTTGTTTGGATATAAAGGAAATGTTTTGAATAATTTAGAAACTTGTTCCACTTCTGTAGATTTCGGTAAGAGATGTACAGATACCTATAGAAACCTTACTTCCGTCGCCGACTTATAAACTTCAAACTTTCCGAGTTCAATATTTGCCAGAAATTATCCTTTAAAAAAGTTATAATAAATGTACAATAAAATTCTACCCTAAACAGGCCTTTTTACAACAGATGATGGTAAACAAAATACGTTTTCGTGCTCTTTTCTTATTCGGTATAGAAAAATTAGAGGAAATGAAGAAAATTGTCCAGATGTCACTGTATCCATTACTTTTGCCATAGTTGTAAAAAAGATGCTCGAAAGTATTTTTAGTATTCCGTACAGAATACTTATAAGTAGAGACCGGATTATATGCAACATAAAAATATTGAAATATGCATGCAAATATGCATGAAAAATGCTTAAAATATGCAATATTAAATAATAATAAAAGTAGTAATTTTTAGTCTTTTATTTCAAAATCGGTATAAAATTAACAAGTTATCGACGATGTTTAAATTTAATTAACAATTATTAATTTTTTTTTAAATTATTTAACATTTGTATTCTTGTACACGTAAACAATAAGGTATTGTTCCAAATGTTGGGTAGTAAGATTGTCTTCGATCACTTAAAATATTTTTATAAGTGGAAAAAGACCGTTCAACATCCACTGAGGTAACTGGGCAGTATTTGAATTTGGGTGCTATGTTAGCACTTATTGTTTCTGGTAAAAGTTCACCCGTCCCATTAATAAAACTATCAATTTGACACAAAGGTTCAAAGCCTGGGTTATTGCACAAAATGTTTTCAAACTTTTCTCTAACTCTACGCGGGAATACATCTGGCAATGTGGAGTTTATTTGACGGATTTTATTCATTAACTGAATTGATCCGCTCAACGCCAAACCTCGAGTTTCAAGCTTTTTAATACCCGCAAGTATGTGGGAAAAGTGAGTGCTAATCAAAGCTATGTTTTTTTTTAATACCAGAATCGTGAAATGCTTCCTTGAATTGACGAACTGCCATAGCCTCTACACTATCGAAGTCATTTACTACACCTTTGATGGCTTCGAAATGTTCATTGTAAAATAGTGCAGCTTCAATCCATATTCCCCAATTACCACTGGTTCGGGAGGTAAAGGCACATTTGGCAGTTTTTCTTTATAGGCGTTATTGCGAGCAGGTGCCTTAAGAAACACTTTCTTTGCTGATGAAATTAGTTTCTTTACATTTCCAAACGTGGATTGTACAGCGAGTCGATGGACTTCGTGGGCAAAGCACGTCACATGAATTAAATTTGGATAAAATACTTGGAGGACTTTGGCTGCCTTGATCATATAGGGAGCAGCATCTGAGAGAAATATAAACACTCTTTCATCTGCAGGAAATATTTTTTTAATACCCTCATTCACAAATCTGGCGATCGTAGAATGATTTGTCTTGTCAAGTTCTTTGCAGGCCACCAACTAGGAAGAAGAAGGCTCTAATCTTAATGCACCCACAATTAAATTCGCAATATAGCGACCACAACTGTCGGTAGTTTCATCAGCTGAAATCCAAATTATGTCATCCTTAAGTTCATTACGTATTTCTTCCAGAACATGTTGGTAAATTGTTGGCATGTAATTTTTACGCAGTGTTGATTCATCTTGTATATTCAAGCAATATTTTCGCAGAAAATCTTGCTTGAGATTGGGATTTGTAAGTTTGTGGAGAGGAATATTACTTGCAAGCAATGCTTTACATAAATCCATGCTAAAGTGGTTTTTTTGTTTGCCTATAGAAGTGGAATCACTAGTACTTGCTGCTGTTATAAGTTGTCGTGGGCCTTTTTTTGCAATCCTCCGATTGACGTGTTGGTCAATTTGAAATTTTTTTGTGCACGAACCATTTTTCTCGCAAACTCGACAATATAAAACATTTCCGTCGTATGTAAATGTTCCAGGATAATCAGCTACCCACGAAGAGACACTTTTTTGCGGGTGGCATGGTACACGTTAAACTTTAACACAACACGTCAAAAATTGCAAGCGTGTCAACAATAATGTTAAAACTGATATCTTGTTTTAAAAAAAAAATTCATCTTCTAGAAAATTGTTTTTTTGGTCCACGCTCAAACAAATATTCTTAGAAACTAACTACTTATCACTTAATATCCCGACCAAGAAACAAAGGAATAAAATACCGTCGTAATTTTGGGTATTCCCTTGGCACTATAACCTAGTCGATCTTTAGACTATTGCAGGTAATGTCCCGGCGATAAGATCGGTTCCAGACGGCGACATTAACAATATCCTGAGCAATTCAATTGTCTAGTAATACCGAGAAATATTGTAAATATAGGGAAAATATGCAATAATCGGTGAGAATGGTCTAAATATACCAATGGATATAAAAATATCCAAATGCATATAATCCGGTATCTACTTATAAGATTACTTCGGTGTCTATCTGTCTGTCTGTCTCTCCGTCTGTCACACTCGATTTTCTCCGAAACTATTTGTCGTAGAAAGTTGAAATTTGGTACTAATATAGAAATTGATGGCCTTTTCACAGCCGTGTAGTTTTGAAAGTTAAATTTTGAGTTAAGGGGTTAGTTTTGGGGGGTGAAATCGGAAGTAAAAAAAAAAAATTATTTGGTCATCGAGTGGGGTGTCAGATGAAAGCTTGTAAAAACACGAGTTTAAGACTATATATAATGTCTTACATGCGCACACTTTTCTTGGTATTATTTTGAAAAAATTGCAAAAAATTGCTGTTTCCCCCTCTATCTCGAAAAGTATTGATTCAAAAATTTTGAAAAAATTCTGGAATATTCTCCACGGAGTGTAGATTAAACGAAAATTATCACGAGTGCATTACCTTTAATAATTTATCAGGTATATAAAAAAAAAAAACAAAAAAATCAGTGAAGATTGGAAACACACTTTGTTGAAAATTCATTTGTGGTGTGTTTTATGAAGTTACGGATCATTTTATACCTCCGTAACAAAAATGTTTATTTCAGAAGCAATCAACGTACGGAACACTAATTGCGCAAGTTCAATTTGCACTTGACCGGTTATTTGTCTATGTCCAGCACTTTTTCTCCCGAACTACGTTGTGGCAGATCATCATTTTTTAACTGAGAGTATGATTTCACCCACTTACTAACGAATGCCCTCGACTTACCCATCTACTAAGATACCACTGTGCGCGTCATTTTTGGACCTTTTGGATACTTACATAGAAACGGCCTCAAGGCGCGATACGTATGTAGCACTCCTGTTCGATAGTCTACTATTTAACCTTAAATAAGGTTCCAAACGAATGTTTTTCCACTAAGCATTGTTTGTAACAATCGTAAAGAAAAAATGGATTTCTTTTACCTACTACAAGTTATAGATGACACGTTTTTACTGGACCGACTGTATAAGTTTTTTTTTCTAAACAATAATTGGCATTAAATTACTAAATTTCATGCTCTAAACTCTAAGTATCAAAGCAAAACAAAAAAGGATTCCTGGAAAAAAAACAATAACCTACAATAAAAAAAAAAAAAGCATTTTTAAATAACTAATAGCATGCCTAATGCAATTAATTAACCATAATATATCCTGAAATTCGCTTCACTAAACACGCCAATTCAAATAGTTTATTTTTCCATTAAACGGGTTTTAGTGATTTAAACCTTCGCCATGACCTCGTACATCATCAAGCGGACATATTTCCTAAAACGTGCGAAAGATGTATCTAACCCTTAGGCAATGTCTATTTTTATTTTATTTTTAGTTTATTACTTTATAATTACCTTACTATTTCCTTAAATAGCTAGTCAAACAATTAGACAGCGTTCTTTATTTTTATCTATTAACGAACTTTTAAGATTTTAAAAGCATTTTATTGATAAATTTTTATTACTATCCTTGTACGTCCGTCTATACATATTGAACTCGGTGTTATTTCGACAGTGTCAACACGAACGCGCCGAAAATAGTGACAGACCTCAGAACTTTAGTGTTAAACTTCGGCTGTACGAAATGGATGGATTTGTACTTGAACAACGCTGGAAAATATTTAAAAAATATTTCCTGTTTTTCTGAAATTGTGCGAAAATTTAAAAAAATTTTGGTTGAAATCAAGATCCTTTAGCAGCTGGTGTAAAAAAATTCGTAAAGAAAGTTAGTGAAACTGGTATGCTTATGGATAACCTACCTTATTCTCGTACTCATCGAGTGCGCACAGACAATAATTTTTTTTATGGGTCTAGCACACGTGCTATAGGGAAGTCCCCAAAGCGCTCCAGGAGCGGCATGTGTGCGGAAAAAGCGATTCACGTTGTTCTTGAAATGCTCTACATTTTACTCGGTGGGAAACACAGCCCTGGGCAAATTATTCCAAAGGGATGATGTTCTCCATATAAAAGACTGCTTGAAATGCGTTGTACAAGCTGAACCTCATACGGATGTGCAGTATTACCGCGACGTGTATTTCTAAGATACACCGCTCTGGGAGGAATTAAGCGGGCCACATCCTTCGAACATTTTCCATGAAAATATTTGTAAAACAGACTCAAGTCGCCAACCGTTCTTTGATGTTCCAGCGAATCAAGGCCGCCGGTCAGTTCCGGGTCTCCAATCAGACGAACAGCTCTTCTCTGAACAGAATTCAACAAATGCAGTGTGTGTTTTCGGAGCGGAGCCCTAAACATGGTAGCAGTATTCCATAGTTGGTCGAATTTGAGCTTTGTAAAGAATTAACAGTTGTTGTGGAGTGTAAAGCTTTCTGGTTCGAAATAATATTCCCAACTTTTGAGAAGCTCTCCTTGCTATATCTGCAACATGTTCATGCCAGGACATATTTGCTCCCAAATTAACGCCCAACAAATTGAGTGACGATGCTGGGGGAATGGGGTGCCCTGACATGACTATGTCGGGTTCAGCAACGTTAACTTTTTTAGAAAAAAACTGCCGCCTGGGTTTTTGTAGCATTAAATTCCCCTTGGTTACCGTCACCCCAAGATAGAATTTCTTCCAAGTCTTTGTTAGTGATTACCCAAGGTGTGCATGAAAACCCAAGAACCTCAACTCGTTGCACATCTTAGCAACTGAACATACATCAGTCGCACTTTTCTGTGGAGAATTTTACATAAAAATCTCGGATTATTTTCTTACAAGGTGCAACTCAATCAAGAATTACAACTGCTTCATTATTACTTCTCTGTGAGGTGTGGACTTCAAATGAGTTCAAAAATGGCTTCGATTTTGCTACCAAAATCATCTTTTCGGACGAAGCTCATTTTCATCTCCTAGGATATCTAAGCTAGCAAAGCTGTAGAATTTGGGTTCTAAAAATGCACACGTAGTCATATAAAAGCCATTGCATTCTCAAAGAGTGCCTGTTTGGTGTAGATTTTGGAGTCGTGGCAATATTGGCTATATTTGAAGATGAGGCGGGCAACAACGTTTCGGTGAATGAAGTGCGATAAAAGATTTGATAACTGATTTTTTGTTGGCTCAATCGGATGATTTATAGTTGGAGGAGCTTTGGTTCCAGCAGGATGGCGCAACATGCCACACCAGCCGTACAACAGTCAATCTTTTGCGTTAGCCATTTTGAAGATGTGTCATGAAAAGAGCGGCTACCATTTGTCGCATTTAGACTTTTTTTTTTATGGGGAACGGCTAAGGATCGTTGTTATTTTAACAATCGAGAAATAATCCACCAACTTACTCAAAATATCCATAGAGCTATTCGCCAAATAGAGCCACAAAGCATCGAAAATGTGATGACAAATGGGGTTGACAGGATGGCCTCCTGCCTAGTCAGCTTTGGCAGCTATTTGAATGAAATTATATTTCATAATTAATCGAACAGTTGACTCTTTTCAATAAATTAAAAAGTATATAACAAGAAAAAATATGCGGAATGCTCTCAACATTGATAGTATTACTTCATATGTACTACATTTCAGAGAACTCAATAGTCTGAAATACATTTCCACTATGAAACTTCCTTCGTCTTAGTCTTGTGACGATACTCATCCCATCAGGGGTCCTACGGTGGATCAAGAATTGTTGACAATGTAGTTAACTTACTTTGAGAAAGCTCCAGAACAAATTACGGCTTAGCTTGTATGAGGTTATCGATTTTATGTGCCGTTACCTGAGGATATCATTTCCTCCTGAAATCTTTCATCTATACACTTAAGTTAGGTCAGGCTAGTGTTAAACTTAAACATACAAATACGTTATATCGACATGTACTGATATCAGTTTCTTTGACGAGGGTTTAAGTGCCAAAACAAATATGGGTCACTCAAAAATAAATAGGTCGTAGTTGTAAGAATCGTAATGTCACTGACAAGTTGAGAGATTATACATGAGAACTGTGAGAACTAAAATAATTTTAATCTTAAACGTAAAATATTCACTATATTTTATATCATATTCTACAATGTAGTTTGTAGATTACTTGAGAATTGCTCTCAAGAGTATGTCCGTATTACATATTAATTTATCTGTTTATTATTCCCATTTGGACAAGTAACGTTCGGATAATTATAAGTTACTGTTAACGTTAAACGTTTGCAGGATATTTTAAGTTCCACACATCTATTTTAAGAGATTATATTTTACGGTTCTTCTGGTACTGTATTGAAACTGTTCATACAAGGGCTACCTTTTAATTTTTTTACAAAACAATGAAAGAAAAGGAAATTTTTGGTATAGTAAATCCAAAGATATAAGATCCTGCCTTTTGCTTTTTCAATGGGGAATAAACGACCCTATTAAGGATTTGTGCATAGTTGCCAGGTATTACGATAAACGTATTTTTATTTTACCTGCTTTATATACCGCCCTCATTTGCACCTGCAATCATATTGGATCTATTTTACCTATATATTTACTACCTGGCAACCCGGTTTGGAGCCCTTTAAGTATTTGATAACATAGGCCTAATGACCACAGGTCCCCATTAAGATTTGAAAGATACTTTTTATTATTTTTATTTTTAGTTTTACTTACAACTTACAATGTAACGGTTCTATTTTAAATATCTGGCGTCCGTGGAAAAATTGCAATAGTGGCTATCGCAAGAGAAAACATTTATCACTTGATGCTAAACAAATAGAGAAAAATGTTTTCGACAATTTGGTAAAAAGAAATTTGAATAAACAAAGTGCCTTGCAAGAAACCAGTAAAGTAACAAAAACCCCAATTTCTACGATTAAAGGTATTGTAGGAAAACCATCACTCAGGAACAGGAAAAAACGGAAAGATTTTCAAATGCATCATGTAGACGATTGTGAAAAAGATGTCATCAGGGGAAAAATATATTCTATGTACGAAGAGCATTTGGTGCCAACACTAGACAAAATAAAATTAAGACTGATGCAGGACGGGACCAATATACATTGTGGTCGTTCAACCCTTCACAAAATTATCTTAAGAATGGGATTCACGTTCCGAAAAATCATCAAAAGACTAGTAGTGATTGAGTCACAAAGATTACGAATCTGGCGACATACTAGTAGTAAAGTATCGATCACAGAATTGGCCAACAATTCACCTTGAAAACATAGTTCGATACCCATGGCACTGTGCAAAAAGGGTGGGTTGACAGCAGTACAAAATATCAGACCGACGCACCTTTAAATAAAAAGGGCTGGGTTTACTATTTTCTGCAAAAAACATAAAAGATTCTAGTTTGGACTATCACGAAGACACGAGGTTAAACTAAAATAAGGGCACAAAATGTTTCTCCTACTTTAAGCGTGTCAGTGGTTGAATTAGTAAAAAAATGTGAAAGCTGGAAGAATTCAATTCAGCACGTTGTTAAAGTTGAAGATTCATATATTTATGTAAATAATATAAAACCACTGAAAATTACCTCAGCTGATGACAGTGATACTGAAACCGAATTGGGCTTAAGTTAAAATTTATTTTTTATTTATACAATATGTCCCCTCTTGTAAACCCCATTCATTCAAACTGTATATTTGTACTTCTTATCCATTCGTTTTTACATGCATCTATAATTAAACATCTCCAAAAACACTCATAATTTTATTTATTCGCATTAATGAATAAAATTGTTAAGTCCATCTCTGCAACCTATCATAAACAAAAGGTCAGAATTTTTATATTGCCCACTTAAAACGGCAAAAATCAGGACCTTAATTTTGGGACAGGCTAGACAAACCGTTTTATTGTTCCTCAAAATATTCGCCTTTAAGATTTATTTATTATTGCATGCGTTCGAACCAAATCTCGAAACATTTTTTCCACTCTGAACTTGGTACCTCAAAACATGATTTTCGTAGTATTCAGTAGCTTATTGGGGTGATGAAAATTGCTGTCCACGCGTTTTTTTGACATTCGGGAACAAAAAGAAGTCATGAGGCCATAAATCAGGTGAATACGAGCAATGAGACATTAATTCGATGTTTTTCTCCGGCAAATAATTAATTGTTTGACGTGCTGTGTGAGAGTACTCTACCAGTAAAAAAAACGAGCTAGCTTATATCTAAATTTTTGCTTTATCAGTATTATTATCCACTCGATCCATTCTCAAAAATTATAATATACATAAGGAGCAACGTGACGCTAAATAAATAAAATGGCGCCCAACGTGAGGCTTTGAAGATTTTCTTTCATGGAGTTGAACGGAGTTCAGTGTACCAGTTTTTGAACCAAATAAAAATTCTGATGTTATTTTTCTTTATTTCTGAACCTTTATTAAAAAGTACATTAGACTATGGTATTAAGACAAGAGCAGGAAATTGGAAAAATCAATTATTTCAATTTATTTGAAGATAGTGTTATAGGTATTTGAATTTTGTTAATTGAACTTGATCCAAAAATTTCTTATTTATTGTCGAAAGTCAAAAATTTTAGGCTTTTTCCGCCAGTATTCCATAGTGACTTTTTTCTCCAGCACGCCGTAGTGGCTTTTTATTTTTCTCCGTGATGTAGTAGTGAGTAACGGTTTTTTATCACCAAGTGTGTGTCGTTTCTAGCTCTCAAGTTTAAGGCCTTCTTCCGTTCTTAAAATATCCTGCTCGTCCTCAGGCATTTCGGGTCAAAAAGTGAGTAGCTACCCAAAAAAGAATAGGAGTAGTGGCTGAGACATTATTTTTGATGAGAATCTCACCAGGAGAGGTCAAGCAGCTTATGGAAAACCCACGAGGAGAAACCAATCAGTAAGTCAGTAGTACACCAGTTTAAATATCTCACTTCCTGTCACATCTTAATAGCGCCATCTAGTGGTCATTTATAAAAATTTAACAGGCGGCCCTCGTATTTATTGCTTGAAACCAATTCTAAACAAACAACAATTTTTTAATAAATTTCTTAAAATTATAATTATCTGAATATGGTAATCAGAGATTGGTAATGAGTTAATTTTTTGTATTAGAAGGCTTAGCATTGTTAAAAAAATTACTGTCAAAATGACGTTATAAAACTATACAATATTGCAACACTTAGTTTATATACTTGAAATAAGCCTGATATATAGCTTAAATTAAACACAGCAAGTAGTAGTTTTTTAATCATTTTCTTACCTAATATTTAAGTAATTTAGTCCATTCATAGGATCGAGCCAAACTGGCGCTAATTAAATTCCAGTAATTAAATTATTCAATTAATTGAATTCAACGTTCTTGAAAGGGTAATTATAATTTGTTTTCCGACAACTATGATTAAAGTAATTGGTGATCGGTAAAACTATCTTGGTAATTGCTTGCGCTGGAATTGAATTATTATTATACAGTAACTGAATTACTCGAGCTGAAACTCAATTACTTCCATAGTAATTAAATTACTCATGGTAATTTAATTACCCTTAGATTGATAGATATACAACTAAAGGGTAATATCTACTTGTCTCATTTTAAGATTGTGGAATTTCAACAGTGTTTAAGGAGAATTGCAACTTTTCAAGTTGAATCCCCTTGGTCGTGTGATTACTGGGCAAGATATAACCAGATCAATATCGATATCTTCCTCCAACATTTTAATCATTTTTGATGCGAGTTAGGTGCTCATTCAGGTAACAGAGAGCCGAAAGAATCCCTGTTAGCGTCTCTGAGTTTTTCCTGTACACTCTGGGTTAGGTTCACTTATTGACTGTTTCACTCTTGATACCTACTTTTTAGGAACCAAAAAGGGTTCAGGTGACATGAATCTCTTTCAGCTTTTTAGCTGGTATGTAGCCGCCTTATTTCCTGTCCACACTCATTGACAGTCTGTCAAGTAAAAATGTGTCCGCGATAATTAATTTTTGGTAGATGTGATTCTAGTGATTTAACAAATATTGAGGTAACTTTTGTCTACAACGCATTTTAGTAAAAGTATCAGTAGATTCCAAACTTTCGTCGAAATCACGTAAAATCCAAAGGATTCCCATCCAAAGGGGCCTAAAATGACTTCCGCGCCACTAAATATATTAAAAAGTCGATGTCGTTTGTGAAGAAGTGGGTAAATCATTTTAAAGAGACGAAAAATGTGGACAACTTATCAAGACGTGGTTCGGTAGGGAAAGTCACTCCGGAATGAATTGTGTTTTTGTTTTCATGGGACCTGAAATTGACATTGTGTCAAAGAGCGGCAAAATTAAGAAAATCCGGTTTGAATGTGTCCCATGAGACCATTTGACCATCTGCTTACTCATGATGTCAAATTCCGAAACACGTTGAAGAAATCTTCGCTGGGCGAAAATCACGTCGCGAAGCGGCTCACTTGGGCTAGAGTGGCCCTCATAATCGCCAGACGCCAACCCTACTGAAAACGTTTGGTCCCTTATAAAGAGAAACCTTAGGGGAAAGACTCTGAGGACTTTGAATCAGTTGTCTCGCGAGATTCGAAAAATATTCAGAGTGTGCAGAAAATCTCGTCGACAGCATGCCTCGAAGATATGAGGCGATTTTTGATGTAGGAGGCGTTTGAACAATTTACTAAGGTAATTGCGTCGTTAGCACATCAAGGAATACATTGATGGCAAAGAATATTCTTGAAATACATTTTTTCAAAAATGCAAGCGGTCACGTTTTTATTTGACAGACTGTATCAATTGTGAGCTTAGCCTGGCCTGTTTCAAACTCGCCACGACACTTCTTCTATCCTAACAAATGTACGCTTCCTCCACATTCTGTTTCTTTTTGCCATTTTCGAGCCTCACATAAGAAACACCTAGATTTCCGCTTGGAAAATTGATATATAATATTCTATGGAACACCGGTAGCTTCATCCCTGTCTATAAGTGGTATGCGCCTGCACCTGCTCCCTCTTTCTATTTAGATTCATTCCTAGTTCCTTTAGTCTAGCCTTTCCTTTAAATTAAAATTAATAGAACAATTACCAAAGCTGTTACGTAACTATTTTATAGTAATCGAATTTCACTTATTACCCTAATTTAGATTAATGGACAACTATTTTTCTAATTACCCATAGTTTACTAACTTAAATTACTTTTGGAAGTAAATGATAATTGCAATTGAACCATTTTTGAAAGTAATAAAGGACAGCTCTGGGACCAAGTCAGTTTTTATGATATTACACTGTTCATTTTAACCTTCTTTTTAACGTTATAAAATTTTTATGATTAAAATGAATAACACAGGGGAACAGCTGTTTTGGTGTCGAGGTTTTTTTGAGCTGATTCTATATCAATTTGATGTCCTGAATTCAAATAAAGTATTCATTTGTACCTAGGAGCTCAAATTTTTAAGATATACAATTTTAGAGAAATATAAGTTACATTATTGTAACTCAAATCCGTAAGTGTAGTAAACAAAAGTAGATACGAAATTTTTATTTTAGTTATACAAAATACAATATTATGTTGTACTTACAAACAAAAAAAAAACATTGAAGAAATGAAATAGTCACTCAACACTTGGGAAGCTTTTCCGCGACATTCTTGAATGTTTTTTTTAAACAGTCCCTTTTTAAACTCCAGCAGTAATCTGCCATCATGTGCATGTCCCATCTTCCTTGGTAGCGGTCCTCCATAACTTTAATATCTTGGTGAAATCTTTCACCTTGTTCCTCACTCATGTCTCCTAAATTTTCTGGAAAACGGTCTAAGTGGCTGTGTAAATAGTGTATTTTAATACTCATATTGCACCCTAAGGATTTGAAACTATTAAGCATCTTGTTAACCATTTCAACATAGTTTTGGGCTTTATGTTTGCCTAGAAAATTTTCTACAACTGCAACAAATGATGTCCAAGCTTCTCGTTCAACTTGATTCATTGGATTTATGAAGGCAGGATCCTTAATTAATGGTCTTATTTGTGGGCCGTCAAATATCCCTGCTTTGAGTTTTTCTGTGCTCAACTGATGCATTTTTACCCCTATATATGCAAAACAAGACCCATTCTTATCGAGAGCCTTTACAAATTGCTTCATTAAGCCCAACATTATATGTAACGGAGGAAGTATGATTTTTTCTCTTTCAACCAAAGCGTCGTTAATGACATTCTTTTCCCCAACGTCCATATTTTCTCTCTGAGGCCAATCTTTTCTAACCCAGTGGTGTGTTTTGTCCCTACTATCCCAGAGGCACAAGAAACACGGATATTTCGTGTAACCACTTTGCTGCCCAAGAAGAAAGTTTACCATTTTTAAGTCTACACAAATCATCCATTTATGTTCGTAATACTTTATCTGCTGCAAGACCAAAGCTATGGTATTATATTCTTCTTTCAGTTTCGTTGAGTGAGCTAGTGGTATTGAACCATATTTATTCCCATTATGTAGAAGGACACATTTTAAACTTCGCTTTGAACTGTCAATAAATAGGCGCCAATCATCTGGAATATATTCAGAAAGTCCCATTTCTTTCATGAGTCCCCTAATTTCGTGACAAAATACAAGATTGTCTTCTTGAGAAAAGAATGGTATCAGATCTTTTTCTCTTGTACGGTAAAAGGTAATTTTGGTTCCTTGTTCCAGTAAATTTTTGTCGTTCAACCTAGAAGCCAGTACTTCAGAAGCTTTTTTCGATAAATTGAGATCCCTGGTGAGACCATTTAATTCATTTTGATTGAAGCGTTGAGGAACTGATGACGTCCCCTCATAGTCACTGTTAGTTTCGTTAGCATCAGAACTTTTATTAGCATCAGAAGAGCGATCAGAGGGAAAATATTCGTCATCAGAGATATGTAGTAGCTGATGAAATGTTGAAATCGGTATTTCATCTGAGTGCGGGATAGGGCGTATTGCCGAGTCTAAATTGGGATAAGTCCACTTACTGCGGTTATTTCGATTGATACCATTAGTATTTACTAAACAGAAATAACAATCATTGAAGTGGTTTTTTTGGTTCTCTCTAAATCATTGGTACGCCGAATTTTAGACATTTTCTTTTCCCGGTAGTCCACTGCCGTAAATGCTCTGTACAAGTTTTACATACGAGATGCGGGGCCCACGTTTTGTCCTGATCACCAAGCTTAACTCCAAAGTATCCAAGATACGCTCGCTTTACAAAGTCAGTAATAGTTTGTCTGTTTTGTTGAAACATGTATTCTCCGCATATATAGCAAAACACATCAGGTTGATTTACACAACTTCTTCTTGAACTGGAACCTGAACTCATTTTAATTCTGTTCAATAACACAAAAACACTCTTTTCTTAACATAAAATAACTACTCTCATTAGTAAGAACGCACAAACTGACGAGACTTACCCGAGTTAGGTGATTAAAAGGGTCAGTTCAGGTACCTGATAGGCAATGGTTCCACTATTTATAGATTTACCTGGAATTTACTCAATTACAGACTGACAATAAAACCATTGTACCTACATTAATGAATATATAATAATTTTAGAACTCTCATAAATGAATATACCGAATAAAAACCACATTGGTAGATAAGTTGATGTATCTAAAAAAGTAGAGCTGATAGAGAAAAACGGATTGCATGTATAGATTTAGCGTCCCAAATATAGTTAAAATCAGCTCTAAAATCCCAGGCACCAAAACAAAAATATTTTTTTGTTGCCCTGTGTAATGCTTGTTATTGAACTATATTATGTGATATATCTAATTAAATGATTAAATATGACTGGAAAAATTTTGTTCTAATAATTATTTAAATAAATAAATGTTAAATAAAATAAACACATCTTCATCGAAAAATTACAGTTTTTTATTACTTTACAATATAAGTTGTCACAGATGATTTATCTTGAACAATGATTCTGTGTTCCTGTTTTACAGACATGTACGTTGTTATTTTGTTTCTTTAACATACGCACGTAATAGGTAATTATAAGTTTCACTTATTAGCTAAATTTAAAAAATACACGCTCAATAATTATTGTCACAGGCAAGCTATAAATAAAACAAATCTCCTTGAAAAAGTTCTTGCGAAACTTTGCCGTACGCAATTATTTATTCTTAAACTTTAAAGAATAATAATAAGGAAATATTGTCGACATCGATAAAATATACAAGTCAGTGGAAAAATATTTTAAACTTTCATTAATTAGAGTTCATAATATAATGATAATAGTAATAATCACAATAATAACATCCAAACAGAAGAGCTGTACATCAGACGAGGTATATTTTAGGGTGACTCAGTCCATTCTCAAATACACTAAACAGAACAGACCATGGCTTCTGCATCAGATACCAGAAAGTAAACCAACATAAAACAAACCATCTCTTATATATGGATAACATAAAACTCTATGCTACCACAAAAACACAGCTAAAAGAACTCCTCAAAATCATAGAAACATTCACCTTAGATATCAATATGGAATTTGGTATAAGTAAATTCAAAGTGCTCCACATCAACAAGGACCAATGGAAAGGCCACCATGAGACAGAAACCATCGACAATGAAATACTGGACAACATGCTAGACAGAGAAACATGCAAATATCTGGGCTTCCATCAAAGCACCAAACTTAACCACACTCACATCAAAACAGATCTCAGAACCGAACTCAAAAACAGAGTCACGAAACTTATACAAACAACACTCAACTCCAAATATCTCACAAAAGCCATCAACACGTTCGCTATACCTATACTTACATATTCAATTAGTATCATCGAATGGTCGCACACAGACATAGAAAACATTCACATCCTTATACGTTCTCAATTCACCATATACAGGAAATTACATCCCACCGCATGCAAAGTAAGACTTACCATTGAGAGGAAGGCAGAAGGAAGAGGAGTCATAGATATAAGATTACCAAACACAAATCAAATATAAGCGCATAGGAAATTCTTTCACACCAAGCAAACCAGCGTTTTTTTTTTTGAGGTGCAAACGTAAGATTTTTTCAATGAGATGAAATGACTGGAGAAACACTGGCCTAAAGGTAATTTTTTTTAACCTCCACTAATTTTTCTTCGTAGCCCAATTTTTGAATATTAATATGGCTCCGTCTACTTTTTGGACGGCTTGATTTCCAATGTCCTCCAGAGTCCCACAATCACTTTGAAATCGATCGAAGTTATTTGAATACGAAGTAAATGTTTATAACTTTATTCTTTTTGAGGCATTTGATGCATTTTGGTAATTAATTTTAAGACAAAAATCAGTCCCATTTTTTAAACTTAATTAGGAATTATTTTATTGGCCAACTTATCCTTTGCTTACACGACGTAATAAAATAATTACCATCTCAATATTCTAGTGAAATAACTTTAATGTAAGTACTTTATTTATAGGACGCTATTCTTGGGTTTATGTTTTGCATAATTGCTATATCTTAATCTCAACTGAGGTCATTGTGAAAATAATGACTAATTATTACAAAGACCATCAATTTTGATATTAGGATTATCTTTACAATATCTACCATAGTTGTAGTATTAAGGAAAACTAAAAAATATTGCTTATTTTATAGACAACATCACGGCAATATCTTTTTACATTTTTTGATGACCTTAGAAGGAGAGAACCTTATAGCTTATTAAATTATATATATATATATATATATATATATATATATATATATATATATATATATATATATATATATATATATATATATATATGTATCAATCGGTTTTATAACGTCTTCCGTCTTCCGATGCCTATTTTCCACTCCTCCCGGTTTCTCCATCCCTCCTCCTCCAGATCTCTCTCTAGTACTTCTTTGTTGATTCCTGCTCTCCAGCTTTGGCGTGGTATTCCTCGCTTTCTTCTCCCATGAGGGTTCCAATTTAAGATCTTTTTAGGTAGTCGGTCTTGTGACATTCTCTGTACATGTCCGTACCATACCAACTGTTAGGTTCTGATTTCGTCCACTATATCGTGCTTTATTTCTAAGGCTCGTCTTATCATGTCATTTGGTATGCGGTCTTTTCTAGATTTTCTGGCTGCTCGTCTCCAGAAATCCGTTTCTGTAGGTTTTAGTATTTTTTCTGTTCTTTCCTTCAATGGCCACACCTGGGAGCTGTAAGTTATTATACTTTTCACTATTGGGTTGTAAATCCTCTTCTTATTTTTAATGGTTATGTTTTTGTCCCATAGTATACTATTAAGCATTGCAATCGCTTTTCTTCCTTGGATATTCCTCTCGAGTATTGCTTCTTCCAGTGTTCCCTCCCTAGATATTCTCGTTCCCAAATACTTATAACTGGCACAGTGTTTGATGGTGTGTCCTGTGGCCAGTTTCAAGTCCTGCCGTTGTCCTCCGACGTACATGTACTCGGTCTTTTTAATATTGACTTCTAGGCCCCATTTCTCATATTCCTCCATAAGTTTTCGTGTCATGTATTTCATATCATCGATGTCCTGAGCGACTACTACTGGTCGTCCGCGTGTACAATGTAGTATCGTCATCCACTCGATGACCACACGCTTATTAAATTTTGCCAATCTAAAACTTAGAGTAAATTCTCAATAGCTTACTCTTAACTGTATGCTCTGTCAAAGAATTTCGGTAAAATTGATTAGCTAAAATGTTTTTTCTTTCTCTTGTTCTTGCTTTCTTGTTTATTTTACTGTTAATCCCATATATTTGATATGTTTTACTGTTAAAATGCTTATCCAGTTTATTCCACATTCTTTAATTCTTGCGTTTATTACGTATTTTAAAAAATATCCATTGAAAATTACGTCCTATTTTTAAAAGCAGAGCTGCTTTGCTATCTTTACCACATTTTTCGGTCAACCAGTGTATAATATGCCTTTTTGGTTTATCTCGAATAATATACTAAAATAGAATATTTTCATCCTTTCTTTCTTTATTTTCAAAGATCCTTTAGATATTAATCTCAAACATTCTCTTTTAATAGCATTTTATACAATTTTTTTCTTTCCATCTGGGGTAAAGTTTGGTCTTCTTTCACAATGTTTAGAAGTTTTTACAATTGTAAACATTAACATACTTTTCTTCTGTTTATTCTTCGCAAATCTTTATCAATTTGCTAGTGGCTTACCTTCCGATGGTTTCGGTAGAAAGGGCTATGCTTTTGTTCTTTTTCTCATTAATAAGCACGTTTACTACAATTTTTAAACGCAAAATTTGTAACGTTCCAAACAAATCTAATGTATGTATGTTGTTTTAATGTAACAATTATATACATATTAGTTTTACGTCTCATCATAGAAATTCACATCGCATATTTTACTTAAGCGTGGCCATAAAATTTATTACCTGTTAATAAGTAGTCATGAAATATTACTTACTATTAAGTAGGTCATATAATATACAGAGTGGTAAGGGTGTCACTGAAAGGATTTTAATCTTCTTCTTCTTAGGGTACCATGACCGTTTAATGATCGTTGGTTATGATGTTGGCTACCATGTTGATGTTGATCGTTTTATTGACAGCCGCTCTGAAGAGTTGAGCCGTAGACTTTCCGTACCACTGCCTCAAATTTTTTAACCACAATGTTTTCCGTCTCTCTATACCACGTCTGCCTCGAATCTTTCGCTGCATTCAGATGCAAGATTTCGTATTTTTCTGGATGTCTCATAATGTGGCCAAAATCGGTTTTGATTTATTTGTTTGTTTTGGGGTACGAATCAAATATTGATGAACTATAGAGAGCAGAAGGAGTCATTAGGAATTTTCTACTTTTATTGGAAAATGTAGCAGTAGAATTCTAAAAGTACGCTTTTGATCTTTTAGGCAGTAATTTACAGCATGATAATTAAGAAACTAAGGAAAAAAATATTAACATTAAGTAATGCCGCGTATAAATAAAGAGGTCAAGCCTGGTGAAAAGTAGAGTAGTAGTGGTAGTAATAGTAGTAGCAGTAGTAGTTGTTGGGAGGCTCAGCCTCAAGCAAACAAACCAGAGGGGTCATTTTTGCCAACTTCGAAGAAACTTTTCCCCAATAATCCTAACCGCCACGACCATAACGAACCCTCCCAGACCTAACCATAAAAGTAAGAATGTCTATCCTAGGGTACCGGCCTCTTCTCTTTGGAGCACCGCCGTTCCGAAGATCTTATACCTGGGTCTTCCCAGCGCCTCATAGGCGCAAATCTCCTCATCCTCTGGACAGCTCGGGCATGTCGGCTCGTTTTCCACCCCACAGCAATGTTAAATACTTTATCAGTCTATGCGACACTCATCTCAAGATATGTCTGCTTCCATTGAGCGCCACTCGAGGTGCGCGTTTTCTGTCCCGAATAACAAGTCATTGGCTTGTTAGTATTCTCGAGCACCTGTTGGTTTATTCGTTGAGAACATGCCCCATCTGTTTTGGGTATGGTAAAGCTAGTTCGGGTCCACGAATATGGATCATAGTCTGGCAAGTTCGTTTACCTCCTCGTTGCCTTATACTCTTCAATGTCTGGGGACTCACAATAGCTGAACCTATTTCCTCCTAACCTACTCATCTAGGATGGTGATAAAAAATTATAGATTTCGTGAGAAAAAACGTACACAAGGTACTATGATTTGGATAACCTTTAGTTTTCAGTGACTTTTCGAACCGATTGTCTTCAAAGAAAAAGCAAAAATTAATGAAACATACTCTCAAAACCATAGTTCAGTAGATTATTTGAATAACAATATATCCCCGTTTCGAACCGTCAAACTGCCAGTCTTTTAGCAGGGCTCGATCGGTCTCGAAAAGCTAATTCGACAATTATTGGACTTAATGTCCGTAAAATTTCTTTTTTCAAGCCTCGTCAACGGTCGTCTAATTCATCCGATGTTGCTCTGTGCCGTTATTTTTTGTAGGATAACAATTAAATAAAATAAAAATGACGAATCTTGTGTTGTAAAGGAGAAATTAAGGATAAGTGTAAAAAGTTACGTACAGAACTAGTTAAGATAGAAATGGCAACTTAGCCAGCAAATTTAAAAATTGAATGTGATGTCTCAGTTGAATTATTTTTTTTATGGTCAGCGACCATTTACCATACACTTTGCAAGATTGAGTAATAAAGGGATTAATAATAGGATTATTACAATTCAAATTTTGATCTAGTAGAACTCCTAGAAACTGGTATTATAAGTGTTTAAGGTACGATTAAATAATTCTGTAATAATACAAATCAACTGAAATGGCGAGATAATAAATTTCAAAATACTGTGTTTGTTATTGTCCAGCGAAGAATAAAATCATGGCCAAGGTTACTAGGTAAAATAGGTGGTCGATATTGAGAGCAGCATCATTTTCAAGGTCCACTACTTATTGGTGTAAAGGATGCGATAATTAACTGTTTAGTCATTTTCAGTTTATTTATTTTGTTTGTTAATTAGTTAAGGGAAATAGATGTAGTCTTTTATGGATAAAATTTGCTGCGAAATTAGATTTTTTATTGTGTTCTATTCTAGGAAATGGTCATATCTATTTATAGCTCGGTATCTTCAAAAGAGTTACATCATATCTAATACGTAGATTTTTTTCCTACTGAAAAATAATTAATTATACAAGATGCTTTAGTAAATATTAGAAAATTGCTAATGATAAATAAATTATTTAGTATTAAATGTACAGGGTTATTGGTTACAATTTGATCACCAGTTTTTTTGCCTATTTGAAAAAGAGGAACAAAAAATATTGACAAAAAAAGTTAATGCTAATACAATAATTTTTGTGTATACACGTAATTATTTATTTATTTATGATTTCTTCATGCTTTCACGCTAAATTGTTTGTAATCGTTACAATTAAAATTAAAAAAAAAAAAACAAATAAAATAAAATAGGATACAATAAAATATATCATATATCACAGTATTATTCGCGTATATATATATATATATATATATATATATATATATATATATATATATATATATATATATATATAAGTAGATTTGCTTTCTTGAACCTTTATGTAAATAAATCTTTCTGATGTATCTTGGGTTTTGGTTCATCAAATGAATATCTTTGAGTTCTTTTGAATTTTTTTTTTTTTTATTTTGATGTTTCGCCCTTGGTTTTGGGCACTTTCAAAAAACAGTTTTTATTTTGCCATGTCTCGAAAATAAGTGACCGTGATTGATGTATTGCAGTCGATAGTTAGTCTTAACACTAACCTTTAAAGCTCGGAATATTATTTCGTTTTAAAAAACTCTACCCACAGCAACATTTAATCCTTTACAAAGCTCAAGTTCGACCAACTTTGAGAAACGGCTGTTTGCCCCATAGGAGACCCAAAACTCACTAGCAACCTTAGTTTCTAGGAACATCGAAGAAATTTCTTGAGTCTATTCTATAAGTATTCTCATTAAAAGTGTTCGATGAGTGCAGCCCGCTTAACTTCTTCCAGAATGGTGCATACTGGGAGTACACGTCGTATTGATCAACACATCCGCATAGGATTCAGCAGTAGTACTTATTTATAGGATATCTAATATTACCATTTATAAAGAATTAGCTGTCTTTCAATGTTTACCGCTTGATATTATTAAAATTATACATTACATAATTCTTTTAGACAAAAGCTGCACAAATATATCTTATGCGTTATTAGTTTCCTGTTTTAAAAAAAAAGTCATTAGCCTTGCCTATATATATATATATATATATATATATATATATATATATATATATATATATATATATATATATATATATATATATAGATATACACACCATATATATATATATATATATATATATATATATATATATATATATATATATATATAGATATACACACCATATATATATATATATATATATATATATATATATATATATATATATATATATATATATATATATATATATATCAAGGACTTCCTACAGCTGACGCTGTCTTCCTTCTCTCAGCCTTTGTTTCCATCCGTTTCTCTCTTCCCAGTCTCCATCTGTTAGACCTCTGTCCTCCATAGCCTCGTTCACATCGTCTCTCCACGATCGTCTGGGTCTTTCTCGTTTTCTTTTCCCTATAGGGCTCCACTACGTTATACCTATACACCTATTATCTTCGCTCCGTCTTATGTGTCCATACCATTTTAATCGTTTTTTCTTCAATGGTGTTTATTGCTTTCTCTTTGATGTTCATTCTGCTTCTTATTTCTTCATTTAGTATTCTCTCCATACGTGTCACTCTACAGCATCTTCTCCAATACTTCATCTCTACCGCGTTAATTTTAGATTTATTTCTTTTGTTGATCGTCCATGTTTCTGACCCGTATGCTTTGTATTATTGATTTGTATATGCGTGTTTTGTTTCTCTTTGTAATGTGTTTGTCCCACAGGATCGAATTTAATTGTCTTATGCATGTCCGCGTTTGTCCTAATCTAGCTTTGATCTCTTCTGATGTTGAGTTTTTTGAAATGATGGTTGCTAAATATTTATTTCTATCGGTTCGTTTGATTGTTGTTTCGTTATCGACTTCTAGATTCACCACATTTCCCTCCTTTGTTGTTAGATATTCCGTTTTATCAAAGTTTTTGCTAATCCTGCTTTAGCGTATTCTTCTTTCAGTCTTCTTACCATATAACTAAGATCTTCCTCATCTTGCGCTATGATTACTTGGTCGTCTGCGAAACTTAGAGTATATGAGTAATCTTCTCGTATTGGGACTACCATTCCACTACATTTTTGCTTCCATTTTTTTAATGTTTGTTCGAGGTATATTTTGAATAGTGTTGGAGCAGCTTCGTAATAGGCCTTTTGATGTTTGGAGTCCCTTCCCTATTTTATCTCCTATTTTTATGTTCACTGTGTTATTTTCGTAGAGAGCTTTTACTGCGTATATTAGTTCTTTGTCAATGACTATTTCTTTCATTGCGTTCCATAATCTTTGTCTTGGTATTGAGTCATAGGCCTTTCTTATCTCTATGTAGGCTAGATAAACTTCTCTATTCTATGCTAGTTTTTTTTCCATTGTTTATTTTACAGTGTATATGTGGTCTATACATGATTTTCCGGCCGTAAAGCCTGCTTGGTCTTCTTCAATTTTTCCTTTTAGATTTTCCTCTATGATATTTTTAATAATTTTTCCATACAAACGCTCCATACTCGATATTATGCTTAGGCCTCTATAGTTTGGGCATTTTCTGCGGTCTCCCTATTTAAATATATATACTATATAGGCTTTAGACCATTCTTCTGGTATTTGTTCTCCATTTATCGTTCTGTGGAACATGTCTCTTAGCATTCTATGTAATTTATTAGACCTGTATTTAATCATTTCATTTACCACACCTCCAGACCCTACAGATTTATTATTTTTGAGTATTTTTATTGTCTTCTTTACTTCTTCATAGCTTAATTCTATCTCTTTTTTTTCCTTATTTTGTTCTTTTTCAGAGTTCTCTTCTTGGAATTCTTGTGTGTCTTCTGTTAGCAGCTTTTATAATATTCTTCCCACTCGCTTTCTGGGAAATACTCGTTATACGTTTTCCCTCTACTGTTGGTCCTTAATGCTTTAATTATTCTCCATGACCCTGTGCTTCTAGTTCCTCCTATATACTGTTCTACATGTTCGCACGCTTTTTCCCATCTCTCGTTCTTTTCTTTGTTTATCATCCTTCTCGCTTCTGCATTTTTCTCTTTATATTTCTGTAGATGTTCTTCTGATTTTGTATTCAGCCATTTTTCGTATAGTCTTTTTTTCTCCTTTATAGATTCTTTGGTTTTTTCACAGATTCTAATTTTATGTTTCTTATTCTCGATATCTTCTTTACCTAATGCTTCTAGGGCCGCCAGTTTGATGCATTTTTTTATGTGATCATACATCTGTTGGAGGTTGTCGTAGTTAAATTCACTTAATTTTTGATCTAATCGTCGTCTATATAGGTCTCTTATCCTTTCGTCTTGCAGTAAGTGTATTTTGTATTTGTAGAACCTGAAGGATTTCTCTGCAGCATGTATACTGAGTTTTTAGAAATAAAAATAGTACTTATTTGTAGGATATCTAATATTACCATTTATAAAGAATAAGCTGTTTTTCAATGTTTATCGCTTGATAATATTAAAATTATACATTACATAATTCTTTTAGACAAAAGCGGCACAAATATATCTTATGCATTATTAGTTTCCTGTTTTAAAAAAAAGTCATTATCCTTGCCTAACTTACATAAAATTTTATTTTATTTGTATAACCTTAGGATGGCGAAAAATGTCAAAGAGATATTAACTAGGTTCATCATTTAAACAAACAAGTTACAGTAGATAAATGTCTTAATAAATGTAAATTTGCATATAACTCAACATTCGATAATATCGAATTACACACTAACTGATTTTAGTACTTATCGTCATCTTTCATGTGATTAACGGTTAACCTTTGGTAAAATAAATTGAAGAAAAAAAATATAAATATAAATTACCTGTCATCTTAATAGATATATGATTTAAAAATTAACAGGCAAATTTACTTCTCATGTACAACTTTAAAACCCAGTAACTATCAGTGTCGTGTTTTCAGAAAAATGCAATTAATTATTTTTGTTATATACGGAAGGCTACGTACGATAAAACAAAAGAAGTTTGGTATTTTGTATGCTTGTTAAGTGATACAACGATAGCTAAGTAAAATGCCTTCAGCTTCCGTATATCTAATTTTATCTATCTGACAGAAAAGGAATATTTCCGTCCTGCGGGAAACGTGCTGCGGTTCAGCCGATACCCAAAAAATGCAAGAAGACACAACTACAGACCAGTTGCACTGCTTTCATTAACATCAGAAGTAAGGGAACGGCTATAAATCAGGATCTTTTAATATATGTATCATGTGTGTTGTGTATCTAGTTGTTTGCAGTTATCATTCCGAATTTATTTAATTGGTATCTCTGACTTCTTGTCCATGGCAACCAATTCAATAAATTTGCAGATTCAGCAGCAATCCTGAAAGCTTTTTCAAAATTCTGGTACAATGCGATGACTAGACTTATCTACTTTTCCTTACTATGAAAGATAACAGAGATAATACTAAACCACCAGAGGAAGCAATTTCTTACTAACCGATCCGTTTGTAGCCAATTATCTCCAAGATACTAGAAAACTTCAATAAAACATAACCGGAAATTATTATTGGAGTCAAAAGGGTAATAACTAGTCATCAGTTTGGAATTAGAAACTACCAAGGTATAATTGAACAGGTTCTTGCAATAACCAAAAAATTTTTAAAAGCTTTGGAAGAAAAACAATACTACTGCTCTGCAGAATTATCACACATTAGGGAAGCGTTTGATAAGCTATGACACACTAGATTACTGTTTAAAATAAGAAAACTTTAACCACTTAACTATTATCTGATAATCAAGTCATACCTCCAAGACGGATATTACTTAGTGAAATATTCCGATGAGCCAAGGTTCCTTCATCCTATCAAAACCGGCGTTCTTCAAGGTAGCGTATTAGGCCCTCTCTCTTAGTTCATTTTCACCACTGATTTACCGACTTCAATTAATGCTATAACCGCGACATTTGCTGATGACACAGCCATACTGGCCTCACTTAGTGATCGAGACACTGTAGCTGAACAAAGAAATTTAACTGACATGTAAGTCTTTCTTATGAAATGGGGTATCAAAGTCAATGAAATGAAATTCGTTCATATCACATTTTCCAACAAAAAAGGCACTTGTCCACCGGTTTTGTTCAATAATCATCAAATATATTAACGAGACGAAACAAAATATCTTGGCATGTACCTCGACCGGAGGCTAATCTGGAGGAAGGATAAGTTTACTATAAGGAAGCCATTAGATTAGTGCATAAACTTTGCTGGCTGATTGGTTGTAAATTCCATCTCACTTTGGATAATACAATACTGGTCTACAAGGCTATATTTAAGTCTATTTGGACGTATGAAGTGTAATTGTGGGACCCCGCCTCTAACACCATTATCAAGATACTCCTGCGATTCCAGTCTAAAGTTAATCGCTGGATAGTGAATGAGCATGCGACGTACAAGTCTCTATGCTCAAGGAGCAGATTAAGAAAATATTATGCAAACTTTGTCAATAACTTAGATAATCACCTAAATAAACTGACATAAAAACTCATATCAGAGCCAATGACTTACCTGGTTTTGGGTAACTATTCTTGTTTGAATTAGTGTTACGTTTGTGTTCCAGGTTTTAAATAATTGTTGATGTAGTTATATAATGAAAGAGATTGGCCAATGTACTATCTCCTACAAGTCTAATGTATCCTCAGTGCTTCAGACAACAGTCAGCATAGCACCGGAACCCGTAATTACAACACCGATGCGGACGAACACTCCCGATCTCCCGACCTACAATCTGCGTAAACAGTGACCGCACTTCGGTTTCTCAGTTAGTTTAGACCGGCAGCAGTAGCAAGATCACAGTATCGAGTAGCACCAGTAAAAGCACTTGAAAATGCCAAATGAGATTTTGACGAAACGTCGAGCAAATTCATTGTTACGAACGGGATGAAACCACGGCTGGCATTTAATTGCAGAAGCGCACTTTCTCGAGCTTCCCGCTCGAAGGCATAGATGTCGATGAATCGAAAGATCCGTCTTCCAGGAGTTCGCAAAGTGTTCTTTATTTATATATATATATATATATATATATATATATATATATATATATATATATATATATATATATATATATATATATATATATATATATATATATATATATATATATATATATATATATATATATATATATACATATGTATATATATATATATATATATATATATATATATATATATATATATACATATGTATATATATATATATATATATATATATATATATATATATATATATATATATATATATATATATATATATCAGGTGTACAAGTATAAAATGCGGATTTTTTTCTAAAAAAACATATTAAATTCGGAAGAATGATAAAAAGTGCTTTATTCAAAGTATGTTCCATCGCTTGTTATACATTTTTCTCATCTTTCGGACAATTTGTGAATACCATGCCAGTAAAAATCTTCTCCTTTTGCCGCGAAGCACTCATCGAGCCATTTTTTTCACATTTTCGTACGAACCAAAGCGCTGCTCAGCAAGTGCGTGACCCATGGATGCAAAGAAGTGGTCATCGGAAGGAGCCAAATCTGGTGAGTAAGCCGCATGGGGTAGACCTTCCCAGCTGAGTGCTTCCAACGCGTCGCGAACTGGTTTTGCCGTATGTGATGGAGCATTGTCATGAAGAA
Source organism: Pachyrhynchus sulphureomaculatus (assembly GCA_019049505.1). NCBI lineage: Eukaryota > Metazoa > Arthropoda > Insecta > Coleoptera > Curculionidae > Pachyrhynchus > Pachyrhynchus sulphureomaculatus. Next base: position 202,466,834 of record CM032449.1, read on the forward strand.
AAATGACTTCATGTTGCCTCTTTCGGTATTCCGGACTTTTTTCAAGCAGCGAATGGTTCAAATCGGTCAACTGTTGTTGGTAACGTTTAGTGGTAACCGTTTCCCCAGGTTTTAATAGCTCATAATAGACCACGCCCCTCTGGTCCCACCAAACACAGAGCATCGTCTTTCTGACAAAGCGATTGGGTCTTGCGGTCGATGTGGATGGTGCGCCTTGGTCTACCCATGATTTTTTGCGCTTAAGATTCTTAAAATAAATCTACTTTTCATCCCTTGTAACTATACGATGCAAAAACGACTTCCTTTTGTACCGAGGGAGCAAAATGTCACACATGTTTTTGCGCTTCTGAATCTTTCATATCTCTCGTATCCGATTGGAAACAGCTTGTTGACTAACGCTCAATTGCTCGGCGAGTTGTTTTTGTGTTTGCGAATCATCTTCGTCCAACAATGCTTGCAATTCCACATCTTCGTATTTTTTTTGCGGTTTTCTACGTTCCTTGTCTGCAACGTCGAAGTCACCACTTTTGAAACGCCGAAACCATCGTTCACACGTATCTTGCGATGGAGCATGTTTACTATAAGCTTCTCGAAGTAATCGATATGATTCAACAGCAGTTTTCTTCAAATGAAAACAAAAAATTAACACTGTCCGCGAATGCTCTTTGTTTGGTATAAATTTCGACATATTGAACACAATAACACAACACTATGCACACACTTTTCCAATTTATCACTCGTGCGCGTCCGATACTTGTTGATGACACAACAAAATGGCGCAGTGTCAAATCTTTATAGCACAAACTGCCTTGGTGCACCATCTGTTTCTGAAATCCGCATTTCATACTTGTACACCTGGTAAATATAATATAATATATAATAAAAGAAAATATGAAAAAATTCCAATATTACTAGAGTCAATTTTCCATGGTAAATGGATTTTAACTGCCTGGATTTCTAATTTTCAGTTTAGCGAGCTATTGTGAAGGGATTTTTCTCAGATTTTAGTCTTTGGTTAAATTATTGCGTTTTTTTTTTTTGACTTTTCAACACCAATTGCGTAATTTATTTCTTTTTTTTGTTACTCAAAACGAATTTTATTTGATGCTGATACTAATGGCTTCTTTTCTTTTTCAAAAAAGCGCCATGGCAGATTTCATATTTTTAGCACTTCCAGCATATAATAAACGTTATACCAAGAAGATTAAAAAAAAAGATTTCAGCCATCGGATTAAGTTTGAGGAGTGGCTCCAATTCTTTCCACTTTTTTCCACTGTGCGCGGTACGATGGTCGGTTGTTGTTTGACTTTTTCTTCTAAGTGTTTTCCGAATAGGAGCATATTTCCAGCTGGCAGGAAATATTCCTATTCTGTATGATATTTTAAAAAATCTACAGAACTAGTAATAGTTCGTTGGCACGTTTTTTTCAGTACTAGTCACCAATTGCCATTTTCGTAATGCAATGACGAATTGTTTCAAAAAAAAGTTTTAATCACACAAAAACTTTGATGGATTGTATAACCTTATACCATTAATTTTTGGACACAATTTCCGGGTATACTTACGTCTCGAAAATTACCTCTATTTATTATTTACTCTACATTTAAAACCTATAATTATTATTTTATAATATTAAGTGAAAATAATACTTCTGTTAAATTCTTTGTGTTACCTTAAACGTAACCTGTTCTTAAGTATTTAAATCAATGATAATTAAAAGAACTGCATTGCCAAGACATATCAACTAATTTTGTCTCTAACCTAGAAACACTTAACAAAGGAAAAAATTACTTGCAAAAAAATCATTACTTTAACATTGACATAGAATTAAAATGAACTTGAAAGGTAAACTAGGTTATTATAAAGTATGATTTCTACTACACCTTGTTTTTTTTTTTCTATTACACTTCACCATATTGTCGATAATATTTATAAATAGAATTATTGGTCTACTGTAACCAAGGTTAAATACTTCAAATCAATTTGTGATTCTATGCATAATTATTCCGAATAACTTAGGAGCAGTTTTACTTTCATTAAATATCCAGGAACATGCTATCGTGCAATGGCGAAGTTCTCTGGGGACACTTAACAAGACTGTTTAAGGGGTTATATACAGTTAGAATTTGCAAAAAATCGATTTTTTTAATTTCATTTTCGTAATGTCAATCCGACGATTATTCTGGAGTTACACGAATATTTGTAAAGACATCAGAGCGCTTGAAAAGAGGAGGCCGGAGTGGCAGTGCTTACCTAGAATGCTCTCTCCTTAATTTACCTGCCTGTTGTAAATGTCCCTTCTATTGTATTCAAGTACATAAAGGCCCTGGAATAGATGACTCGATATAAGTTAAAAAAATTTTTTTTACTCTATGTAAAGTGCTTTTCAAACTTTAAACGCATTTTTCTCAAAACCATGTTTTTATATTCGGTGACCAAGATTTCTTGGAAACTGCTGAACCGGTCAGTCTCAAATTTTAACACAAGCTTCTTAAATATATTTTTTAGTAATTAATCGAAGGTTTTTTCTCACCGATAAATAATTTTTTTTTATAAAAAATTTTGGCCAAAAATCATTTTTTTTTTCTTGAGAAGACGCTATTTTCCCAAAAAATTTTATTTTGCTTATTCCTTCGATTAATAACTAGATTATACATTATTTCAACGATATCCGTTTGGTTTTTTTCATTTTGGATGATCCAGTCCAGAGATATCGTGGTCACCGCAAGACGCCTTTTTTGAGAGGAGCTCCTGGAGATCAGCTATAGCAGCCTTCAAAATTATTATTTTTTACAATTAAAAAATGTTTAAATACAGTTAAAAGTTACCAGAATATGTGTAAAAATTTTTACATTAATAAATTTAAAAGTTTTCTCAGGAAAAATTCTTGAAAATCCCTTTTTTTAGCCCTCCTGACTGTATATAACCCCTTAAATGGTACTGTTGAATTTGGCGAAAAAAATTAAAATTAAATTGCAACGCACACCTACTGGTGCCACTGTAGTGTACCGTCTACCTGCAAATCTTAATTTTTTGTGCAGTCTACTTGCAATAAATATGTTTCTAAGCAAAGCAATAAAATAATAGTAGTTTCGTTTTTTATTCATGACAATGACGAAAATAACATCTATGATAGGTATGGTGCGGAAATGCCAAGAAAAAGGAAAAGCGATCGTGGAGGAGCGTTTGGTCCAGTCTTACGTTGTCCTAAAAAAGGCTGCCAAACAACAAAATGAATTCTTCGTTATATGGGTTTGAACGGCAAGTTACATTGTAATTCAAGCTTATGTCATATTTTGGAATTGATGTTTATGTTCGTGCACATTCCGAGTACACCATGTGAAAAACTGACTGGAAGGTCCAGTCAGTCCAGACATACCATAAGTGATTCGTATAGCATGTGCCGCAAAGTGTGCTCCTCAATTATGTCAGTCAATCGCAGAGGACAACTAATCGTCAGCAACGACGATCCTATACAAACTGATAAAGCGCAATTCGCGGGTCGCCAAGAATATAACAGGGGCAAGCTCCTACAAGGTGACCAAAAACCTGAATCTGAAGATAGCGATACACCGGTGTAAAACACTCGAAACCATTCTAGACGAATAGATGGATCGTGGGTTTTTGGTTTGACAACAAAACGGGGAGTACGATATTTTATTGTGGAAAGGAGAGATGAAAACACATTAATGCCAATTACAGAAAGAAGGGTTCAATTTCAATCTGTTATTTATTCAGACGGGTGGCCAGCATATGGGAATCTTGGCAGGACAGGCTTCGACCATCAAACCGTTAATCATTAGCAAAACTATGTTGATCCGCTAGAGTGCCAAAATTTACATCTAAAAAAAAAATGATGTGGCTCATTTATCCTGGTAGATATTAAGGAAGAATAAAGATAACCAATTTGTCGGCTATTGCCTCTGTTTATATAAATATTAGTTGTAAATATATTCGTAATAAAATCATTATTAACAACAAATTGTTCGTCTTATCAATTATTATTGTATAGCAATGTTACAGCAGGGTAGATCTCAAATTTTTTGATAGACCGCACGCTACAGTGGCACTTACCTATTTTTATAGAATTTTGGGACGGGTAATCATCGAGATTTTTCTTCGCGTTTCAGCGTAATTAGATCGTTAGAAACATCGGTCTATCTATCTGCCTGTTGGCATATTAACTCTCGACCAAATGAGATATAGAAATAAGGACAGGAGACGTATTTTTCACAGTTCTCTCTACTGTTTACTTTTCCGGAACTAAAGCGCCATATGTGATTGGTCAGTTCCGGTCTACTAAATGATAGTTTTAGTAGAAGTAGTCCAGTTTTTAATTTAAAATTTGGTCAGATATCGCTTCTATGTTTCGCGTAGTGGTAGTTTCATTGTGTCAAAGATTCCAAAATCCCAACATAGTTGCAACACATTAAGGGGTTACATCACCTTAGCGCCCGGAAAAATAGGTATAAAAGTAAAAAAAAATGTTGACCAAGCTATTAAATATCAAAACTAGCAAGCAGTTTTCTTTTATAAAACTTTGTTGACCAGTGAAATCAAACGCAAAATTCAAAGGTGCTTAACTTAGATCTGGGTATGTAAGAGAACACTCAAAATACAAATTAAAACAGAAGCTAGGATTGATTTCCAAACAAATTTATAAGCATATTTGTACACTTCGTCGAAATTGGTTTCGACCTTCTAGCCCACTTCAACACAACGCACTGTAATCCAGGAATTTAATTTTTCATTTAAAATTATCTATTCTACTAATTTTCCAGAAAATCTCTCGAAGCCGATTTTTGAATTATGGCCAATTTTTGGTTATTTTTCTACCATTTTTGGGTAATTTTTACTAATTTTTTTCGAAATTTGCAATATTTGAATGAATAAACCAAAGTAATTTATAATTTTTCTTTTTCACATATATATAGTAGTTTTACACATATACATAGTAGTTTTATGAATAATTTGTAATAATAACAAATAAAAAAAATTAAAAAATGATGGAGATATGAGCCATCAAGTAGGATCCTCTTTTGAAAATCCTTGCTGATGATGTCCTTATTTTCTCTGTCAGGCTTCGTCTGAAAAATAAAAATTAATTTTTTTCTTATTTAAAAAGGTAATAGCTAAGATGTAGCATAGGAAAAATATTTTTAAAATTTTTTTGTAGAAATGACATCTGACTGACTTACAGAAATTTTAAGTTTAAAAAATTTATAACTTATGAACGTGGCACCCAATCAAAAAAATCCTATGCTACATCTTAATATTATAAAGAATATGTATTTTAAATTTTAACAAAACAGGTTAAATAGACCTTCAGATATCTTGTACACCAGTTTGAAAAAATTAGTTTCGAAAAAAACGCAAAAGAAAAAACAGTACGGCGTCAGCGTCTTAAAACCAAATATTCTTTAAAATTACCTTCAATCTGCGATTCCTGGACCATACATGAGGTCTTCCATTGTTGGCGCGATGTCCTTCGACTCCTTATGAGCAGTTCTTTTCAATTTAATGGCCTCTTTAGTCTCCTGTTGGGCTCTCATGTTGGCTATAGATATTCGTTGAGGATCCAAGTTCTCGGTAAATCGCAGCGCGCTTGAGCCAATTACAAGGTTTACTAATTCCGTCATTTGTAATACACTAGTATATCTATCATTAAATGTACTAGCTGCAATATAAGATGCAATCTCAACAATTTTTGTGCCACTGTAATGCACTTTTGGAGCCGTAGACCAAATGACAGCGTTTAGACTTTCGTTGTTATTCTGAGTATATCCTTCTAAACAGCGTTCTAACAAATCGGTATCAGTTAATCTATCGCATACCGGTTCAATTACTTTTTGGACAACCACAGGAATAGAATTTTTGCGATTATAACAATCCAAAGTTCCACGAACACCAGGTATCTTCGCTGGATGGGCGCTTGTCATGCTGTGGCTTTTCATCAGTGGATATTTTATAGTAATAAGTTGCCCATATCGCATTTTTCATTGTTTCAACTGATGTTTTTATACTGATTCTGTGACGTTGAATGTTTAGCGAGTCTAAACTAGTTCCAACTTTGTGTACCTGAGTTACTTTTTGCCGTCAAAATTCCCCAAAGGAATTATTGTTATAAAGGACTGACTAAAAGAACAATACCCTTTGTCAAGGCTTTGACCGCTCGTGCCGGTCCGATAGCTACCTGAGTTTCGGGCCGACTCTCTGCCGCGCTCATTTGCTATAAGCTCGGAAATAATTTGAATTTTGAAATGGTTAAACGTTTAAAATATTCTTAAAAGTATTAAATATTAAAAAAACCAAATCCAATATATGTTATATGTCAGAACAGTATGTTTGCAAGGAATGAACTGTGTACTTTAGTGGTTTTTTTTAGAGTTAGCACTAAACAGTTATTATTACCCAATTTACCCCTGATCTATGGATTAAGAGCGTTAATGATGTCACATCTGATGAAGCTGAAGTTTGTTAGAAACTAATATCTTTTAAAATATAGTTCCTAAATCTTTGTTTCTGCCCTGACTATGTTGTGATGATGATGATGATATTAAGATAAAGCGCGTCGACATTAAAGGTCATTTGGCGATAATGTTGTGAGTTGCCGCCCTGATTATGTTGTCAGTTGCTGAACATTACCATCTTCATCTAAGCTAATTGACAAGCTCTGAAGAAGAGCAAAAGATGGCGTGTTTTAGTTTAGTGAGCAGTAGACCGTACTCTCGGGATGTTGATTATTCTTGGACTTCACATACTTTCAGTACACGCACAAAACAGAACTGACGATCTTTATCCGATTAGCGTATTTTTCAGCGTGTTTATTACGGGCGGTAAATACGTATTTTGCTGATAAATGAAATAGTTTCAGCGTTTTTAATATCATTTAAATTAAGAAATATACATCTAGTGACATTAAGTCATTATCGTCAATCCGGTCTTTTATAGCGCTCTTCGCCTTCCGGTTCCCAGTTTCCATTCTCTTCGATCTTCCCAATCTCCGGGTCTTAGATTTTTCTCTGACATTACCCTCTGAACACCTCCAAACCATGTCACTCTTGGTCTCCCTCATCTCCTTCTTTCGCTCGGTACCCACTTTAGAACTATCTTTGGTATTTAGTGTTCTTCCATGTCTGTACCATATAAATTTCCGTTGTTGCATTTACCTCACCGGCATCTAAATTAAAGATTCCCTGTTTTCTTCCTACACACAAATATGTGATTTTCTTGCAGTTAATTATTAAACCCCAATTCTTATAATCTTCAGACAATTTTCTTGTCATAAATTCAAGATTTTCCTTGTCCAGCGCAATAACCACCTGATCGTTGGCAAAATGTAGAGTTTGTTGTTTCGTCGGCCAGCTGTATTCCCATTCCTCCACATGCTCTTCGCCATCTTTCTAATGTCTTATTTAGATAAATTTTGAATAATGTTGGAGAAAGACAGCAGCCCTGTCTGACACCCTTTACTGCAGAAAAATTTTCGGGGAAAATGTTTCCCAAGTTTATTCAGGAACGTAACTGGATATTAAGATAAATTTCTAAAAATTAAAAAAAGTTCTAACTTCGACCGAGATTTGAACCCAGGACCATTTGTGAATATGATTTAGTGCTACCGGGCTTGTAACTGTCGAAAATCTTAAACTGGTACGTATTTACACAAAAGTTGAAAAAACTTTTAATCGAGTGGTTAATTGAAATTACAGGAGAGATCAGTTAGTGGAATATCAGCTTAGACAGTCTAGGTGCTCTAATTCTCATTGAGGTAAGAACTTTTTAAATTTTTAAAATTTAATATCTATAATATATAAATGCAACGTCTCTCTGTCTGTCTGTCTGTCTGTCTGTCCGTTAGTGCGCTTATCACTGGAGAACCACTTATCCGATTTACGTACTTTTTTTTTAAAAACATACATATGTTCTCTGGCCAGGTTATAGGCTATATTTTATTACGATAGGTAGCATAAGGAATGAGTAGTGACGTAAATAGTGAATGATGTCGGAAAAAAAGTTTGTCGCTAGCGCGTTGCCTTGCAATACACCGCCTAAACCATTAAATATGGAACAATATTATGTAGCCAAAAATATCTATAATCTAGAATATATATAAAAACGCAATGCCTCTCTGTCTGTCTGTCTGTCCATTAGTGCGTTTATCACGCGAAAACCACTTATCCGATTTATGTGTCTTTTTTTTAAATTCATACATATATTCTTTGGCCAGGTTACATAATAATAATAATAATCTATATCTATAATATATATATAAAATGCAACGTCTCTCTGTCTGTCTGTCTGTCCATTAGTGCGCTTATCCCTCGAGATCCACTTATCCGATTTACGTGATTTTTTAAATTCAAACATATGTTCTCTGACCAGGTTACAGATATATATTTTATTACATCTATAATATATATAAAATGTAACGTATATCTGTCTGTTTGTCCGTTTGTGCGGTTATGTCTGGAGAACCACTTATCCGATTTACGTGCTTTTTTTTTAAAACTTGCTAAACCATTAAATATGGAACAATATCATGTAGCAAAGAATATCTATAATATATATAAAATGCAACGTCTCTCTGTCTGTCTGTATGTCCGTTAGTCCGCCTATCACTGAAGAACCACTTATCCGATTTACGTGCTTTTTTGTTAAACATACATATGTTCTCTGGCCAGGTTTAAGGATATATTTTATTACGTTAGGTGACATAAGGAATAAGCAGTGACGATAATAGTGAATCAAGTCGGAGAAAAGTTTGCCGCTAGCGCGTTCTCTTGTAATACACTGCCTAAAGCATTAAATATGGAACAATATCATGTAGTAAAGAATATAATATATATAAAATACAACATCTCTCTGTCTGTGTGTCTGTCCGTTAGTGCGCTTATCACTCGAGAACCCCTTATCCGATTTACGTGTTTTTTTTTTTTTTAATTCATACATTTGTTCTCTGGCCAGGTTATCTATAATCTTTTATCTAGATTATATATAAAATGCAACGTCTTTCTGTCTGTCCGTTAGTGCACTTATTACTTGAGAACCACTTATCCGATTTACGTGTTTTTTATAAATTTAAACATATGTTCTATATAATTCGATATAAGCCTAGATAATGGGAGATAAGGAGAAATAATGGGAGATAAGTCGAGATAAGGCTCGATAATGGGAGATAAGGTGAGATAATGGGAGATAAGGAGAAATAATGGGAGATAAGCAAAGATAAGTCTAGATAATGGGAGTTATGATGAGATAATGGGAGATAAGGAGAAATATTGAGAGATAAGTCGAGATAAGCCTATATAATGGAAGATAAGGTGAGATAATGGGAGATAAGGAGAAATAATGGGAGATAAGGAGAAATAATGGGAGATAAGGAGAAATAATGGAAGATGAGCAGAGTTAAGCCTAGATAATCGAAATTATGTAGAGATAATGGGAGATAAGGAGAAATAGTGAGAGATAAGGGGAAATAATGGGAGATATTTTATTACGTTGGGTAAATTAAGAAATAAGCAGTAACGATAGTGGTGAATTAAGTCCACGCGAGAGGAGCCGCGGGCCCGGCTAGTATATAATAAAATGCTATAAATATTTGTTAAAGTTAAATAGATAACATTATGTATATACTTTTTACCAATCTTCACGTTATTATTGATCTTATTACCAGCAGTTTAGTCTAATTTTAATTTATTCTCTATACGACACAAAGTTGGAATTTAAGCCAACTATCTGGTAAAAAGATTAAGAAAATCCAATAGAACTTTGTATTTAATTACGAGATTTAACTGAACTAGATAAATGTGATGTGTTATTTTAAAAGCTAATTTAAAGTTTCGGTTTGATCCTATTAGCAAACTTTCTTCTCGGTTATCCTCTTCTTTGATTTCAAGTCAGCCGTTAACAGAAAGAAAATGTCTGTTACTATTAAAGTTAAATCATTTGGAATTTTAAAATATTTCATAAAAGAAATTATTTTATTTTCTTACGGGAAGAAATTCCCTAAGAAAATATTCGATATTTATATCGATGGTAAATATATTCCATTTTTAGTTTTGGCAGATTAATTTGTATTAGGCTGAATATAATGACAAAGATGTGATGAGTTTATGAGGGCCGTCTTTTAAGTTTTTACAAACGACCACTAGAGGGCACTATTGAGATGTGATATTACCATTGTTGAAAAATTTAACATTTATTATTGGTAAAGCAATGGCAGCTCAGAAATTGGCAGAGTAGTTTGTTTACAGTGAGCGTTTAAAACAAAACAATTTTGCTAACAAATGGAACTTTCACCTAAAGGTTTCATTGGATGATTTTTACGATTTTGGTACGAATTGCTTCGTTCAACTTTTGGTAATAAATTACCACCAGAAAAGATTGTTTACAATTGGTTAGCAGAATTCCATCTTGGTCATGCTTCCGTCAGCGATGAATTTCGTGAAGGTCGACTAAAATCGGTAGTTGTTCCAAAAAACATCCATTCAGTTCGCAACATGATGGAAGATAATCGGCATTACTTACCAATAGATAGAAACATCCTCAGGCATATCGAAGACGGCAGTACATTCGATTGTGTATGAACATTTAGCCACAGTAAACATACTAAAGTAGCGAAACTGAGCTCCAATTTGATGACGAGATTTTGACGGCGCGTGCGTCGGCGGGTCCTTTTTCAAAATGGCCGATCTCGAAATGTGTCTTTGGAAATGTATTGTCCATCGTTTCTTGATGTGACTGCAGTTTATGTGAATATAAAGACAGAAGGAAGAGAGAGATTGTAGAAAAAGAGAATTAAAAATGTTTGTAAGTGAAGAGAATCCGAAAAGGTTGAGAAACAATTTATATAATCATGGGGAAAGGAGGTTATTGTTGTGCTGTTGAGAATTGCAAAAATAATAAATATAACGAATAGTGTCTCTGCATTTAAAATTTGGATTCATAATATCAATAGTTTAGAACAGTTATGGGCTTATCTAAGAGAAAATTATCCTGAAATTCAATACTTATGTATGCGGCGATTTAATCAAGATGCACTTGAAAATTATTTTGGCGAAATCAGGAAACTGAGTGGAAATGCTAGAAATTCAACATCAATGCAAATTTACTATTCATTTAGGAAGTCTTTCAGTCTTAATTTTAATGATCAAATTAACACTGGTAATTGTGCGCCAGATATGGACAACCCTATGTCTAGTTTTTGCGATATCGGGGAAAGAAACGGCATTTTTGAAGAAGGAAACCCGTCGTTACCTATAAATAGGATTAATGTTAAGGATTATCAACAACTGGATGTTTTAGAAAAAAATTCTTTAGTTTGCACTTGCGGCTATTACATCAAAAAATGTTTGCAAGATCACGAATGCGAGATTTGCCTTCAGTGTGCCAATGCTAATAAGCCTGGAAATGTCAAGCAATCTCAGTATTATTGTTATTTAAAGCACGAATGACAATGCATTTGGAAGCTTATACATGCCTCATGACAATTTCATTACACATGTCGAACAATTGAGCACCGTTTTTTTTGAAAAAATTGAGGAGTTAATTACACAGCCCCACAAAAAAAAAAAAGTGGGGTATACTTTTGATGCGATATATCAGATCCATAGTATTTTTGCCCGCTGATCATGAATCTGATGCCAGAATATCGCTATCACATCTCAATTTTTTTCTAACCTCAAAAAATAGGTAAAAAATTAGTAAAAATTAAGAAAAATATACTCCTAAAAAATTGATTCAAGCTTTTTCATGAATCCAAAGATGTATTAATATGTATTCGGACACGCTAAGCTAATATTCATCGGTTGGATTAAGCCATATAATTCAGTTTTCTTTCTAACCTAAATAAATGAGACAGATATAGTGCTTCTCGCGAATCCAAAAACGAATTCAAATTAAAATTCAACCGATTCTTACCAAATTTGGTACACGGGGTTTTTTTGGGTTGCTGATCATGAATCTGAGGTCGGATTTGCAAAATTCAAAATGGCGGATCCAAGATGGCGGACAAAATTTTTGAAAACCAACCGATTCCTACCAAATTTGGTATACAGTTGGGGAATCCTCAAACCTGATACTCTTAAACCCTAAACTCTGAAACCTTAGACTCCCACACCCTGTAACCTCAAAAAATAGACCTCAATAACCCTGTAACTTTAAAAATGAGACCCAATAAACTCAAAACCAGGACTTTTAAACCATATACTCTCAAATAGTAGACCCTTAAGCCCTAGAATTGCGAAGGTTAGACCCGCGCCTAACTTTCCTTTTTTTGGCTGTATCTTGTTCTTTTTTCCGCGAATGACCTATTCAAAGGCTTTCTGCCCAAACGCTTTTGAGGACTTGTTTCTCTTTTTAGCGACCAGCAATAGTCCGCTAGCATATGGTCATCCCATCGTCCTTGATACCGATTTTCTATGATTTTCAGATCTTGGTGAAAACGTTCCCCTTGCTCCTCACTGTAGTCACCAAGATTATCTGGGAAATCATCGATGTGGGAGTCCAGGAAATGTAATTTTAGATTCATTAAGCAACTTTTATTACTTCCCAAAAAGTTTGTTGCGACTTCTTTAAAACTAAGCCAAGCAGCTTTTTCAACTTTATTTATTTTAGTAACAAATAATGAATCTTGAAACAATTTTCTTATTTGTGGCCCGTCAAATACGCCTGCCTTAATTTTAGTTTCAGAAAATTTCGGAACTTTTTTATGCAAATATTTGAAACATGGGCCGTTTGTATCTAATGCTCTCGTGAATTGCTTCATAAGTCCAAGCTTAATGTGAAGCAGGGGAATAAGAACTTTTCCTGGATCTACCAATGGTGGAAACAATACATTATTTTCACCAGGAGTAAACGATTCTCTTGTTGGCCAAATTTTTTTCTTATAATGACGTTCCCTGTCTCTGCTGTTCCACAGACATTTATAACAGGGATAAAGTGTAAACCCTGACTGTTGGCCAAGCAATATTGTTACAATTTTCAGATCTCCACAAATTTTCCAGTTATGATCAGCATATTTTATTTTTATCAAAAGCTGCTTCATTTTTTCATATTGCTCTTCCATAACTGTGGAATGAGCAATCGGAATGGGAGCGTAAACGTTGGTATTATGCAGCAAAATTGCCTTAATGCTCCGTTTAGAAGAATCAATGAACAGTCTCCATTCTTCAGGATCGTATGAGTTATTTTGAAATTCATCCATTAGACCTTTTACATCGGTACAATATAAAAGTGATAATTCCTCGCCCATTGTGAAATATTTTCGAAATTCTTCATCTCTGTTTCTATAATAAGAAATCGTAGCTTCTGGCTTAAGTAAATGTTTTTCTTTAAAAAGGAAGCAAGATGCTCTGAACCATCTTTGGATAAGCCTAAATCTCTGACTAGATCACTAAGTTCTGACTGTGATACGAGTATTGGTTCTGGTTTACGGTTGTATGGTAGAAATTCTTTATCTGTGTCACTAGTATATGATAGGTTGTCACTAGAACATTCATTAGTAACAGTGTTTGAATCTTTTTCGACAGTCTCAATGTTTTCGGCATGAACTGATAAGGTGAAATCATTTGTTTCCATAACATCAGCATCAAGTGGTTCAGGAGGCGGAATTAGTTTAGTTGGTCTTGTTACTGTCGAAACATCGTTATAAGTAATAGTGCTTTTATTTTTTCGGTTATGCCTAGATATCACATTCATACAAAAGTAGCAATCATTTTCACTGTATGGTCTATTCCATATTGCTGGTCTGGAATATTTAATCACCTTCTTATTGATGTACAACATTATTTTGCAAGAACTGCAAATGATGTGGGGAACCCAATCTGTATCCTGGTGCTGTATTTCAATGTTAAAACAATCCTTATATAAGGTTTTAATCTTATCCGTTATCGGTGACCCCATTTTACTCAATACGTGTTGACAGCAAATATAACAAAATGAATCAATGTTTTTATCGCACTTATGAAAAGTCCTTGTACCGTGAGACCATTTTCTTGTAGCATTATACTCTACATGAGCCAAGTCACCCACACATGAAGAGCTACGGTCGCTGGATGACGACGGCTGCGGGCCCGCTTTCCCCCCCTAACCAACCGCCGATACTGGGTTTCCGAGTCCCTGCATCGTAATTCTCTTTCTTCTACCTGCCATGATGGCATCTAAGCCGTTATCCAGGGACTCTGCCGGCTAGTGGAGTAACACCGTTGCCCACCGTCACCACGTGGAGGTGCCCTGGATGCAGGTAGAAGAATAAAAATCGACCGATGAATTTTCTCGGCATTCAAAATGGCGCGAAAACATCTGCCATCTTGAATTTTGCAAATCCAACCTCAGATTCGTGATCAGCGACCCAAAAAATCCCCGTGTACCAAATTTGGTAAGGATCGGTTGAATTTTAATTTGAATTCGTTTTTGCATTCGAGAAGCACTATATCTGTCTGATTTATTGAGGTTAGAAAGAAAACAGAACTGTATAGCTCAATCCAACCGATGAATATTAGCTTAGCGTGTCCGAATACATATTAATACATCTTTGGATTCATGAAAAAGCTTGAATCAATTTTTTAGGAGTATATTTTTCTTAATTTTTACTAATTTTTACCTATTTTTTGAGGTTAGAAAAAAATTGAGATGTGATGGCGATATTCTGACGTCAGATTCGTGATCAGCGGGCAAAAATACTACGGATCTGATATATCGCATCAAAAGTATACCCCACTTTTTTTTTGTGGGGCTGTGTTATTAAGCCTTCAGTGATTGCTAACTTACTGCAGGATTTAGGCAATATAGAGTGTGTACGTCCATGTCCTCGTTTTCCATATAATTATTTTCACAAATTATTTGCTCGAGTCACACTTTTTTATGCTCTAAAATTTGCAAATAAGAAATTTCTAACTCAATCAGGGCGAGCTAAGACTATTATTCTAAATCATAACTAAATTTAATTATGTTTTATTTGCATCACATGTAATCATCAACAGTATTATCCATCAAAGTTTAAGTTGCTGCATTAATGATTTTTTTTTTGCAGTTCTTCTGTTTTTAGTTGAAACAATGATTTCATAGAAATCATTGTATGCGATTAAAGTTGTTGGAGTTGTTGAATATTTTAATAAACTAGGTGTGCGTATTTGGTACAGTTCGTTGTATCTTACCGTTGTGTTCCGTAAGTGCCGGAATAAAGTACTTAAAATTCTGTTCTCTTCTTCGTCGATCCTAGCCCGACTGATGAGCCGTGATACGGCGAAACGCGTCTCGGGATGGATGGACGAATAAGAGAACAGTGGGTAGACTGCTTAAATATGGGCTTTTTGCCTATTTTAAGTTGTTTTACGTTAAACCACATAAGGTCTGAGGTTGATTCCTCGCAAATCTCGCTGCCTGCCTTTAGTGTTGGCTGTGCCAACCACTCTGTCGGCTTGTGGCTGCTGTGTCAGCCTCCGATTGAGTACTAGGTGTGCGTATTTGGTACAGTTCGTTGTATCTTACCATTTTAATAAACCTCTATTGCTTGCTTTCACAAAACAACTTTTCACTATCTTAAATGCATTTTTGAAAAAATACATGCATGCATGAAACAATATTATCATTACTAATGTACATTTTTTTTACGCGTATTTGCTCAAGAGACGGTCTTCCAGGGAACCTTGATTGATTTAATAAAACGTTCGTATTGGTACAGTGATTTGGTCATTAAAGTTTGAAATTTATTTCTAAACTTAGTTCGGCTGGTTATTTAAAAATCCTGACGTGATTGCTCAATTCTGACCTCGGATTCGGTTTCAGTGCCCAAAAATACATATGGGTATAGCGGTCTGTTCGGTAGTGAAAAACTTTTTTTGTGTGCCTTTGTAATTTTTTTATGATTAATAAATAATCCTCCAAATTCTGGTTTTTAGAAAGATTTATTTTTGTGTAAACTAGTATTCAGTTATTTAAAACTATTTATATTTGTGTAAATTATAAATAAAACATATTTTTTTTAGTGTTCCGTACGGAACACTTATAAGATCACTTCGGTGTCTGTCTGTCTGTCTGTCTGTCTATCTATCTGTCTGTCTGTCACATCCGATTTTCTCCGAAACTATTTGTCATAGAAACTTGAAATTTGGTAATAATATAGGAATTAATGGCGTCATCAGAGCCATGTAGTTTTGAAAGTTAAATTTTGACTTAAGGGGTTATTTTTGGGGGGTAAAATCGGAAGTGAAAAAAAAATTTTTTTACTAGGTCATCGAGTGTGGTGTCAAATGAAAGGTTATGAAAACACGAGTAAAAAATATATATATAATGTAACTCTTGCGCGCACTTTTCTTTGTATTATTTTCAAAAAAAATCGCTGTCCCGCGCCTCATCTCGAAAAGTACTTTTCAAAAAAATTTTGAAAAAATCCTGGAATATTCTCCACGGGGGGTAGATTGAATGAAAATTATCACGAGTTTAAAGTTAAAGTCACCTTTAATAATTTATCTGGTATTAAAAAAAAACAAAAATTTCAAGGTCATCAGATTTCAGTAAAGATTGGGAACAAACTTTGTTGAAAACTCATTTGGGGTGTCTTTTGCGAAGTCACTGATCATTTTATACCACCCTAACAAAAATTTTTATTTTAAAAACAATCAACGTACGGAACACTAATTGTGCAAGTTCAACTTGCACTTGATCGGTTTTTTTTTTTTCTAAAAGGTGTATTCTAAAGAGGCTTCTAATTTTCAATAACTTCATCTGTATTAATTGTTTTCTAATAATAAACCTGTTAAATTTCACACTGTTTAATTGCAAGTACAGTTAATACTCTGAAAGTAACTTTTTTTTCTATTTTTCTCTATAAATTACATTGCTCCATTTTCATGCCAATCTTTCAAAAGTTTCTGTGAATATATTGTAAGCAATACAGAACCTATAACAACATATTTATTATTTTCAAGTTTTAAACAGTATATTTTATTTTCTTACAAGCTGGGTTTGAAATATTAAGTGTCGTGTTGAGATCACAAAACCACTGGGGAATGGGATTATTGAAATAACTGATATAAATCGATTTTTGAATCAAATATGCTATTAAAATAAGAAAAATTTTAATGTGATTCCAAAGAAATGTTTGTAATATGATTTTGTCAGACGATGTGTGCCAGAGGGTAAAATATTCTCAAAATAAGTTCGTTAAATGGACAGTACACGTAATCAAAGTCCATTTTGATGGTAATTATGGTTACTATTAAAATTTTGAAGATTTAGTTACCTGTTATTAATATTCCTCCTATAAAGATGTTATTTCTATTATTGTATACCTATACTATTATAATTATTTCTCCTAATGAAGCTAATATGGTTAGCGAAACGCGCATCGAGTGCAAAAATAAAGTGTTTGGTGTAGTGGTGATACATACTGAGTAGTGTCATTGTGCCAAAGATTCCACATTCCCAACATAATTGTAACTGACCAGTCAGCTTGATCATAACTAAGTATTGTATGTAAATATAATTAGGAAATTACTGTATTGACTCTTTGATCTAAATATTAATTCATTGTAAATAAAAGCAAGCGTTAATTACGTTATCAAAAAGCAATACGGATAACAGAACACAAAAAGGTATAGAACCTCTAAGAATCATTCACATAGAAAATAGAGATCTGTACATATACGTTCATAATTCATTAATAATATTATATTAATCTTGCTCGAAGTTACACAATATAGTTTTGTAGTTGAAGAAAAAAATAAGTACCAAAAAATAGATACTGTGTTTTTTAATTAACAAGAGATCTATCACCCCAAACAACACAACACTGCTTAGACACAAATGTTCTTATTTTAGAAGATGTTGACATCTTAGTAATGACAATATGTCTTTATTTCACGATACAAGAAAAATAGCACTAGGTATTACGTATGTTAAAATCAAATTAATTTAGTCCTTAAAAAACATCTTTAATCACAAATTTACTTGAAAAATGTTGTAAATAAAACTTTAACCTCAAACAGTGACGTTTAACTTTGATAGATTTTTGAATTTTTGGATAAGGTTATTAAGAACTGAAGGTGAATATGAAGAATTTCATCAAATACCTTCCTATCAAGTTTTTAACCTGTATTCATTTCTTTTCTAACAAAGTGCTCCATTCTTTTTTTTTTATATTATTCATGCTGCATTAACTTTTATATTACTCATGCTGTATTAAATAACAAATCAAAAATTTTCAAACATTTCTATATCTATGATTTTGAATGATAAAACTTTGCACAACTTTATTTGTATTTCAAATCTCGCGCTGGTCCACTTTTAACATGGCGGATTGCCACGTGACCTTCTGAAAACGAACCTGATTTTCCTATGCGGTTATCCTTGAGTTTCGCTACTGTATAGTGTGTTTACTGTGATTTAGCTGTAAAAAAGATCTGTTCCCCTTTTGCGCAAGTCCAACTTGACCGGTTATTTTACTATAAATATTTTAGAATTAAATTGTTTTATGGGACACTCATTACTGAATATTAGCGGATCATTTGTCATCGTTAAAACTTATCGTTCAAAACAAGAAGCAAACTATAAAAATGTGATGATCCTGACGCAAATTGATAAAAGTTTTTTGAGACTTTTTCATCCGTTTTTACTGTTTAACGCTGTTTTCCACGCCATTGGTTACAAATCGCCAGATCAACCTTCAGAAATAAAAAGAATCAGTGTTTCTTAGGAGAATTAATGACAGAAACAGAATTTATTTGTTTTAGTTTGTCAAGCCAATCAGGTCGTTGATGACATTCCTTGATTTATGGTGTTAAATACAGTGAGAAAATTGGAAAACACAGAAAATAAAGTTTATAAATCCAGCATTGCTTTGTTTCTCCGTCAAAGGTATATTAATGCAGATGTTGTGAAAAGAGGTCGTATTTTCCTTTCATAGTTTATTGTAAAGTGTAATTACTGAAAGAAATAAATGTTTACCTAATCGGTAATAATCTGGGATAATTCTATTCAATAGAATAAATGTACAAGAAAATTGGACCCTAAATGGGCAAATAAAAGAAAGAAGAACCAATCATAGAATATTTTTATATTATAATAGTAAATGCAACAACTTATTTGATTACTTTGTTCTTAAGAAAATAATAATTTGTAATGGCGAATATAAACTGTAAATTTAGTAATCCGATTCGTTCCTTGAAAATGTTTAACAAATTGTATTTTTTTTATGGATCTAGCATACGTATTACAGGAAAGTCCCTAAAATACTCCAGGAGCGGCATGTGTGCGGAAAAAGCGATTCACGTTGTTCTTGAATCGCTGTAAATTGTACTCGGTGGGAAACACAGCCCTGTGCAAATTATTCCAAAGGGATGATGTTCTTCATATAAAAGACTGCTTGAAAAGCGTTGTACGCGGAGTAACAAGCTGAACCTCATACGGATAGGATCTGAAGAATTATATCAAATAGTTGTGCACTGGGATGGTAAGACACAATATAAATAACCTGTCAAGTACAAGTTGAACTTGCGCAATTACTGTTCCGTACGTTGATTGTTTCTGAAATAAAATTTTTTGTTACAGGGGTATAAAATGATCTGTGACTTTACAAAACACACCCCAAATGAGTTTTCAACAAAGTTTGTTTCCGATATTTACTGAAAACTGATGACCTTGAAATTTTTGATTCTTTATACCAGATAAATTATTAAAGGTAATGCACTCGTGATAATTTTCGTTCAATCTACACTCCGTGGAGAATATTTCAAAATTTTTGAATCAGTACTTTTCGAGATAGAGGGGGGGCAGCGACTTTTCGCGATTTTTTCAAAATAGTACAAAGAAAATTTTGCTCATGTAAGACATTATATATATTTTTGCAAGCTTTCATTTGACACCCCACTCGATGACCTAGTAATTTTTTTTTTTACATCCGATTTCACCCCCCAAAACTAACCCTTAAGACAAAATTTAACTTTTTTCTGTATTAGTAACAAATTTCAACTTTCTACATCAAATAGTTTTTGAGAAAATCGGGTGTGACAGACGGACAGACAGATGGACAGACGGACAGACAGATAACCACCGAAGTGATCTTATAAGTGTTCCGTACGGAACATTAAAAATGGCTTTTTAGGATAGATGGATATTAATTTGTTTGGTATATTTGAAAAAGGTATTTAACGAGGTGCGTTCATATTCTAAAGCTTCTAAATAATTTTTTCGGGACTGAGAATTGATAGAAAGGAGCGGTAAAGTTTAAAATACGCGAGCACTCGTTATGAATGCTCGACATAGATGGTAGCATCATACAGCCCACAGAGTTTAAATAGCTGTCTCTAAAAGAAGCGTTTTCAAGTGATGGCAACTGTTTTTCACGAGTCACAGGGTTTCAGCATGATTGACTATTTGGAAAACGGTAAAATAGTTATTAGCTTTTATTACGCAACATTATTGGACCGGTTGCGTAGTGAATTGAAGCAGAAGCGACCAAGTCACCAGGACAATGCGCCTGCTCACACATCGACAGTTACAATGGCAAAATTGAACGATATAGGCTTCGAAATTATTCCTCACCCACCCTATTCTGCAAATTTGGCACTATGTGACTTTTCTTGTTTTCTAATCTCAAAAATTGATTTGATGGGAAGAAATCTTAGTGAAATGGAAAGATTATTTGTGCTGTAAACTAGAATAAAAAAATTGGAATCTCCCTGGATCAATTTTGAGTTCAATGGAGATTATGTTGAGAAATAAATGTTTATTTTTACAATAAACTGTTATTTACATTGTTTTTACAAGACTTTTCAATCCAACCTTGTACAGCGTCCCCAAGTTTGCTGCCAAATGGACAGTTCGCCCCAGTGTATCTTCGAAAATGTGCTCAATCAGACAGAATGTCAATTGCCTTTTAGTTATCGCATAGTTCCATTGTGACTATAACCACGTTTCTTCGAAATTTTGTTGCTTTGGAGTACAGCGTGACTGTTGTCTGCAAGAGTTTTACAAAAAATCAATCTGCGATTATCACGTAAAATTTCCCATTTATTATGACATACCTTGCGTAAATGAACTCTTACTCCTTCACGTATTAAAAAATGGGTGCAAAGCTTGCAAAAATAAATTCAAGAAGCAAGCCAAATGTGAAGGGTATTCGAAAGGGCCTGAACATATTTGTTTCGGATGAGGCATACTTCTATCTTAACGACTATATCAGTAAACAAAAAATTGCTTTTATTCGAGTCCAGAAAGTCTAAAACTAAATTTTCAAGAGCCTTCACATTCCTCTAAAGTAATGGCTTGAGCTGCAATGTTGAGATTGTAAGAAAAGGGCCACCGATAAAAACCAGTGCTGTGAGATGGAGGGGACATGTAGCCCCAAACCGCTGAATTGAATGTGTGAACGTCAGTTCTATAACGAAAGAGCATTACTGGATGAAATAAAGTGGCTACATGCAGTTTTCTGCGATTTTCCATAGAAAGCCATGCTGTTTCATTTAACTTGTAAGAAATAGGCTCACTCCGACGAATACCATCTTAGGCAGGACATTTGGACGAGTTAAATTCCATCTGTATTTCCTTTATTAATACAGGGAGCGTAAACAGCGTCAGAAAAATTGAAATAGCTAGGAACTAAAGCATCTGAAACATTTATTTTCTGAGATTTAAGTAAAAGGTATCAATGTGGAAATATTCTCTTTAAATTTGCATAGGTAGTTTGAATACACTTATTTATATGTGGCTTGGACTTTAAGATTATATATATATATATATATATATATATATATATATATATATATATACATATAATAATTTAATAGTTTACATGTAGATGGTATTATTTTTCACATTCCTCTAAGGACACGTACCATAATGCATGTTTTTTTGAAGATTGCAGAGGCCGCACGGCAATTGTTAATTTGAAATATTTACAAAATTCCTATAATCATAACCAAAAACACCTTGTTTCAGTGAGATTGAGTTAAATAACATTTCAAACACATCTTTGCTAATAATTCGAGAAATTTTCTCAAGTAAATTAATTTTTAATAGTAGTGACATAAGTGGGCCTTTACATAACCGCAATTTGAATGACGATAAAAGAATTTTCTCGATTCGGATTAATTTTTCCAAATATGTGTGCATTATTTAGTAAAAGCTATCACGACTACCGTGGAGAAAAAATCGGGCCCAGACTGAATCAATAGAACGGAATCCTCTCATACAAATGTATATTTACAGTGAAACTAGAAAAGAATGACGAGTAGAAAGCTTCCCTTTAAAAAAAACACATACATAAGAAAATTTTACTTTCTTCGAAAAATTGTGACCGAAGTTTCTTTTATAATATATCCCTATCACCTTCAAAAACTACTAGTAGGGAGAATTTTAAAGCGAAAAACTCTCTTTTGCAATTAGATGATAGATCTTTAAAAATTGATAATCAAGGTGCCCGTGCTCCCGGGGTAATCCCAAGAAAAAAAAACAACTCTTTTAATGAAATATACAACTATCAAAAATTAAGAATCGTATATTAAAACTTGCTAAATATATAATAAAAGACTGTTTTTAGTCAATTTCCACCGGTTTATTTAAATTGCGATGACGCGTTTCGCTGTCGATGCAGCTTCTTCAGATCTACATTTTACACTGTCAAGTTAGGTTCAATATTCACAGTTTTATATAATTTCTTAATTATAATATTACACCTAATTAAATTACATTGATAGTATTGGAAAATCCAAACAGATTTGGAGTTAGGAGAATAAATTCAATAATGGTGAATTGCTTAAATCTACCTGGTCGTTGAGTAAAGTACCTGTAGTCCTTAATCGATTTATTTGCATTGTCTCTAAAAGGTTTAGTTTTAAACCTTTTTGTTGGGTGTGTAAAATTTTGAAATTCTTGTTAAATGTGTGATTTTCTGTTAAAAGATGATTAGCATATGTTGAATTAGATTTTCTATGGATGAAACTTTTTTCGTGTTCTATAATTCTTTGTCTAAATGTACGTCCAGTTTGTCCGATGTATGTTTTAGGACATGACCCACATGTTAATTGATAAACCCCTGATTTATTGTCTTTATTGATTTGTGGTTTGTAGTTTTTTACTAAAGAATTAATCTACATAAAACAAGTAGCCGTTAACAACGGATATTCGGTTACTTTAATCAATAGAATCGTTATGAAAAAAAACTTAGAAACAAGGCAATCTCAGAAATATACCAACGTTTTAAGGACAGAAATATCACTTTTAAATGCTTAACCTATTTCGGCAAACCAACGGAAAAACTGAGGAAATTTTTAAATCAAAAAAATATCAACATAGCTTATAAGACTAACAATACTATAGGGAAATATCTTAAAAACTACAAACCACAAATCAATAAAGACAATAAATCAGGGGTTTATCAATTAACATGTGGGTCATGTCCTAAAACATACATCGGACAAACTGGACGTACATTTAGACAAAGAATTACAGAACACGAAAAAAGTTTCATCCATAGAAAATCTAATTCAACATATGCTAATCATCTTTTAACAGAAAACCACACATTTAACAAGAATTTCAAAATTTTACACACCCAACAAAAAGGTTTAAAACTAAACCTTTTAGAGATAATGCAAATAAATCTATTAAGGACTACGGGTACTTTACTCAACGACAGGTAGATTTAAGTAATTCACCATTATTGAATTTATTCTCCTAACTCCAAATCTGTGTGGATTTTCCAATACTATCAATGTAATTTAATTAGGTGTAATATTATAATTAAGAAATTATATAAAACTGTGAATATTAAACCTAACTTGACAGTGTAAAATGTAGATCTGAAGAAGCTGCATCGACAGCGAAACGCGTCATCGCAATTTAAATAAACCAGTGGATATTGACTAAAAACAGTCTTTTATTATATATTTATAATGAATTTCCATCAAATAGAAGCCACAACCATCCAAAATTTAAAACTTGCTAGTATACAACAAAATCCTTTTCAGGAAAATCGAGCCCTCCTAGAGAGGGCGGGAACAGAGAGAAGCGCCAGGCCCTCAAATCTCGTCGGACTTGACTAAAAAACAGCCTGTATGCGTGGCTGCCAGCTACTTGCGTGTCTAGGGAGGAATGTTTTAAAAATTTTTTAATTTCAGGTCAGTCAATTAGTTTTGAAAGCGATACCTATGGAGCATTACTTGAACTAAATATTAAACACCATTTTGAAGCCTCATCTGTCATATGAATGGATCCTAAATTTCAAGTCGATCTGTCAAGTTATTCATTGTTTATCAGCTGGTTAAAGTAGACGCGTTTAAGTATTTTTTAAAAATGGAAAAAATCGAAGTGCAGTGATAAAATTCATTATTTTGGAAGGCTTATCGGCAACTGAAATCCATGAAATGTTAGTGAAAATATTAAAGCAGTCTGCTCCTTTATTTCCAATTGTTCATAGATGGACTCTATAATTTAAACGTGGTAGTACAAGCGTCAATGATGACCCACGTTCAGGACGTCCAAAAACTACTACAACAGAAGAAACTGTTGTGCAAGTACAAGATATGGTAATGGAAGCCCATCGATTAACAGTGGATGATTTAGCTGAGGCTATGAGCATCTCATATTGATCAGTACATGAGATCTTAACTAATGTTTTGGGTATGAGCAAACTATTCACAAGATGGCTGCCGCATTTGCTAACATCGGAACAAAAACGCACTCGAAATTAACTTTCTAAACAATATTTGGCTCATTTTACAAAGAATAAAACTGATTTTGTCCGTCGATTTGTAACTATGGATAAGCCTTGGGTTTACCGGTATAATCCTAAACTACGACAACAAACCGCACAGTGGACTGAGTCCGGTTGTTCAGCTCCAAAGCAGACAGAGTGGTCAAAGTCGTTCAAAAAAATTATAGCATCAGTTGTCTGGGATGCAAAAGGAATTTTGTTAATTGATTACCGTCAAACCGGTAAGACAATCACAGGAAGGTATCATTGTAACCTTCTGGACCAGCTGGATGAGAAAATTTGTGAGGAAAACCCCGGTTTGCCGAAGAAAAAATCATCTTTAATTATGACAATGCATCTGCTCACAGGGGTGCGTTGGCAACGGCAAGACTGGACGGATTAAAGGACAAATTGTTGAAACATCCACCCTATTCGCCAGATCTGGCTTCGTCTGAGTTCCATCTATTCCCAAGCCTTAAAAGATTTCTACGTGGGAAGCGTTTTCCAGCAAATGATGACGCATCCGTAGATGGGTATTTGGAAGCTCTTCCGGATGAATAGAAAAATCGTTGGAAAAAATATGTTGAGCTTAAGAGAGGTTATACTGGAGAATAAATGTATTTCGACTCATTAATTCGTCTTGTTTCATTTGAGCTTTCAAAATTTATTGACTGACCAGTTAATGCGAGGTATTTTAGCATATAATTAAAACTAAATATACTTTGTATCGTCTTTTATAGAAAAAAAAAAACTTAACATAACTGTTTAATAATCTAATATTTCCTTAAAAAAATATATATAATATAAACACGTGTCTCGTAGGGCCGACGCGTGACTAGAAAGTAGGTCGTTGGTAAAATGAGTATTTTCTCGCATGGATTTTTATTATAATACATTATAAGGTTGAAGGTCTTTATTAGCATTAATTCTCGTGTTTCATAGCATGGATAATGCCGAGTTTAAAACCATATAAATTATTAGCGGTGCACGTGATTAGAAGCAAGATGATATACTAGGAAACTGGAGGGCATACTTTAGATAATTGGAATATTGGTTTTTACAGTGTGTCCCATAAAAAACCATAATTTTAAAATGTTTATAGGAACAAACAAATTGATAAATAGAAAAACACTTTAACAAATAGATGCTTTTACTGCACTCTACCGGCGACTTACTAAGTCATTCAAGCAGAGCTGCCAACACGGCTGGCAATTTATTTGCAGAAGCGCACCTTTCTCAAGCTTACTGCTCGAAGGCATTGGTATAACAATTAAAAATAAACGAAAAAATCGTAATTCTTAGAAGTTACCAAAGTGTTGTGTTCTTCGTATTTGCTGAACCCCCCGACACACTTTTAGTCCTTAAGGACTAAAAGTGTGTTCT
Source organism: Pachyrhynchus sulphureomaculatus (assembly GCA_019049505.1). NCBI lineage: Eukaryota > Metazoa > Arthropoda > Insecta > Coleoptera > Curculionidae > Pachyrhynchus > Pachyrhynchus sulphureomaculatus. Next base: position 202,492,908 of record CM032449.1, read on the forward strand.
CGTATTTGCTGAACCTAGCCCAGCTGATGAGCCGTAATACGGCGAAACGCGTCCTGGGATGGTTCAGCAAATGCGAAGAACACAACACTTTGGTAACTTCTAAGAATTACGATTTTTTCGTTTATTTTTAATTGTTATACCAATGCGCCATCTATGCCTTCGAGCAGTAAGCTTGAGAAAGGTGCGCTTCTGCAAATAAATTGCCAGCCGTGTTGGCAGCTCTGCTTGAATGACTTAGTAAGTCGCCGGTAGAGTGCAGTAAAAGCATCTACTTGTTATAGTTTTCCGTTAGTTACTTGGATAAAGGACTAAAAGTGTATTCTCGTATTTGCTGAACCTAGCCCAGCTGATGAGCCGTGATACGGCGAAACGCGTCCTGGGATGGTTCAGCAAATGCGAAGAACACAACACTTTGGTAACTTCTAAGAATTACGATTTTTTCGTTTATTTTTAATTGTTATACCAATGCGCCAGAAAAACACTTGATTGTATGTCATATAACAATTTTTGAGAATTATTCCCTAGAAATAATAGCATGTGAATAGTTAAGTTCCCTGTAGTCTCTTAAGCGTGCGATGAAAAATTATACATTACACGCCATGTCGTTTTCGTGATCGCGATTTTTTCTGAATATTGTCTCTTAATTGTTCCAGGAAGAAAGAATTCTTCTCTAAGCGTTAATTTTGAGACGTTACCAGTAGAAATAACCGGCCAAGTGCAAGTGAGACTTGCGCAATTAGTGTTCCATTTGTTGATTGCTTTTAAAATAAAAATTTTTGTTACGGGGGGATAAAATGATTAATGACTTCGCAAAGCACATTCCAAGTGAGTTTTTAACAAAATTTGTTTCCGATTTTTTTGAAAAATGATGAACTTGAAATTTTGGTTTTTCTATATACCAGATAAATTAACAAAGGTGATAATTTTCGTTCAAACTACATCCTGTAGAGAGTATTCCAGAATTTTTAAAAATATTTTTGATCAGTACTTTTCGAGATAAGGGGGGGACAGCGGCTTTTCGCTATTTTTTAACAATAATATAAAGAAAAGTTTGCGCAAGTATTACATTGTATATATTTTCGAACTCGCTTTCATTTGACACCCTACTTGATGACCTGGTAAAAATTTCACTTCCGATTTCACCTCCCAAAAATAATCCCTTCAATCAAAATTTAACTTTCAAAACTACAGGGCTCTGATGAGGCCATCAATTTTTATATTGGTGCCAAATTTCAACTTTCTATGTCAAATAGTTTCGGAAAAAATCGGGTGTGACAGACAGAGAGACGGACAGATACCGAAGTGATCTTATAAGTGTTCCATACGGAACACTAAAAATACGTGGAAATCCTTTCCTTCGTCCACGCTGCTTCCTGATGTCATGAAGAACCGGTTCAATCTTGCTAAGTAATGAAGGATTATTAAATTATTATTTTATTTCTGTTCTTCTTTCTCACATTTGGTCAATGTGGTTCTATGTTTGGCTGACGGGCCCAAGCCAAGTCAGCACAAACGCTATTACCATTGTGTGGTAAGGACTCTGATCATCTTGTATAGGGTTGGGATAGTTCGGTAGTTTGACGGGTTTGTGGTGTTTGAGCTTTGGGGTTTGACGTATGTTGTTCCTTGTGTAAGAAAAGTGGGGAATGTGTATGGTTGTAGAATGACTTTGTTGATTTGGTTCATGAGTGCTTCGTGTGTGATGGTAAACTGTTTTGTATATTGTCCATTCCAGGGCATATCCAGTTATATGTGTGTGTGTGTTTGATTGTAATTTCTTAGATAGTTAATGTGGAATTTTCTTGTTCTGTCACATGTTTATGTTTGTCTTCTTCGGCTTTGATCCAGGGGGTGTTATTACTGTGTAGTTTGGGTTCTGAGCAGATGCTTTTCTAATAATCTATGAGTTCTTGTTTGTTTGGTGGTTCAGTCACTGCTGTCTTTTTTTTATGGGTCTAGCACACTTGCTCCAGGAAAGTCCCTAAAGCGCTACAGTAGCGACACGTATGCGGAAAAAACGACTCAGGTTCTTGAATCGCTGTAAATTGTACTCGGCGGGAAACACAGTCCTGGACAAATTATTCCAAAGGGATGATGTCCTTCATATAAAAGACTGCTTGAAAAGCGTTGTACGAGGAGTATCAAGCTGAACCTCATACGGATCTGAAGTGTTAGCGCGACGTGTATTTTTAACATGCACCGCTCTGGGAGGAATTAAGCGAGCTGAATCCTTAGAACACTTTCCATAAAAATACTTGTAGAATAGGCTCAAGTCACCAACCGTTCTTCGATGTTCCAGCGAATCAAGGCCGGCGGTCAGTTCCGGGTCTCCAATCAGACGAACAGCACTTCTCTGAATAGAATCCAACAAATGCAGTGTATGTTTGGGAGGGGAGCCCCAAACATGGGAGCAGTATTTCATAGTTGGTCGAATTTGAACTTTGTACAGAATTAACAGTTGTTGTGGAGTGTAAAGCTTTCTGGTTCGAAATAGTATTCCCAACTCTTGAGAAGCTCTCCCTGCTATGCCTGCCCAACAAATTGAGTGACGATGTTAGAAGAATGGAGTTCCCCGATATAACTATGCCGGATTCAGCAACGTTAATTTTTTTAGAAAAAACTGCCGCTTGGGTTTTTGTAGCGTTAAATTCCACTTGGTTACCATCACCCCAGGATAGAATTTCTTCCAGGCCTTTGATAAGTTGAGTGACGTCTGTTCGTTGTACATAGTTTTTCGGTAGAACTGTTTTTCGCTTCTTCGGAAGAGGTTGTTGGTATCTTTCCTCTCGTTTGATTTTTTGTAGCTACGGAGTCTTGCGTCATATACGGATAGTTTTTGTTTCAAAGTATCAAGGATTTCTGGCAGTGTTCGGTTGAGAGATTTAGATTTGATCTTGTCTACACCCTATATTATTATTATTATATTTCAAACAAAAAAACGTTTCACGGTTTCAGAAAAGACTATTAGTTTAGAATATAATAATAATAAATAGATTAAAGAATAGTGAATCGCTGAGTAATGTAAATGCTTGACTTGATAAGCAAACTCCAGTTTTAGATAGAGCAAGTAACATTTTAGTCTATTTCATAATAAAAAAAAACCACCAAGTGCAAGTCGGACTTGCGCAATTAGTATTCCGTGCGGTGATTCTTTTTAAACCAATAATAATTATGTCCCTGACATGCATATATCTTAAGATCCAATATGTGTTTTCACGATTTCTCTTAGTAAATAGTGTATAATAGTTACAGCTTCTTAGCTACCTACTAACCAATAAATGAATCTAGTTCAATCTAGAATCTAGCAGTAAAAGTTTAAAACAAATCTTTGCTACCTAAATATTTCCTTAATTATAATTATAAACAAATAAAATAAAATTATTTTGTCTCGGTACTCGAGACCTGTTACCTGTTAGTCATCATGGAAATTTATTTTAGCTCTGATTGGCCAAATGCAGTAATGTACCAAAAAGTATTTAAGTATATTACTGCACCGAATACTTATTAATATTTCGTATCTCTTAGACCGGTTAAATTCACATCTTTCCAGGAAAAAACGCTCACCATATTGTCAAGACCATAGTTCTTTTTTCTACCAGATGAATTATCAGACATAATGCACTCGTGCTAATTTTCGCCAAATCTCTCCTTTATGAAGAATATTCCAGAATTTTTTCAAAATTTTTTGGTTAGTACTTTTCGAGTTAAGGGTGGAGGAAAACCATTTTTGTCCCTTTTTTATAAAAGTAATATAAAGAAAAGTTTGCGCGAGTATTACATTACATATATTTTTGGACTCGTATTTTCACAAGCTTTCATTTGACACGCCACTCGATGACCTTAGAAATTTTTTTTCACTTCCCTCTACGAGCTAACCCATTAAGTCAAAACTACAAGCCGCTGATTGTGTGTGCCAAATTTCAACTTTTATATTAGATAGTTTCGGAGAAAATCGGGTGTGACACCCAGACGGACGCCGAAGTAATCCCATACGTGTTCGTTACAGAACATTAAAAAGCATATCAAATAAAACAGTAAACATATTTTCTACCTTAACAATGACAAGTATGGTTTTTAAACAATAAGTGAGAAAAGTTTGGTCGTAGTTGACACTGTTTATGGCTTAATTTGCTCTTTGATACCCCCTGGACAATACAGTAACTTTTAACGAAGCATTATCGCCCTAATTATCCCAATAAAAGCACTTTACCGCATTTCACTTTTGTAACTTCAAGCACTCGTAGTAATACGGGTTCGGTTATTCCAAGCTAGTCTTTTATAAGTTCATGTACTGTTAGTCCATTGATTTGCAAAATGTATTTGTCAACATGGGTTTGTATTATAATACCTAATAAGGTTGAAAGTGTTTATTAGCATAAAATAGGTATGTAGGGATCTCGTGTTTTGAAGCATAACTAATGAGAAATTTGAAACATCATATAAATTAGCATAGTCTCATGTGACGACAAAAATACCAGGGAAACTTAAGAAATACCTAGTTTCATTTAAATATATGTGTATATATATATATATATATATATATATATATATATATATATATATATATATATATACTAACCGGGCCCGCGGCTCCGCTCGCGTGGGCTTTATTCACTACTATCGTCACTGCTTATTCCTTATGTTACCCAACGTAATAAAATATATCCCATTATTTCCCCTTATCTCGCAATATTTCTCCTTATCTCTCATTATCTCCACATAATTTCCATTATCTAGGCTTATCTCTGCTCATCTCCCATTATTTCTCCTTAACTCCCATTATTTCTCCTTATCTCCCACTATCTCACCTTATTTCCCATTATCTAGGCTTATCTCGACTTATCTCGCAATATTTCTCCTTATCTCCCATTATTTCTCCTTATCTCCCATTATCTCACCATAATTCCCATTATCTAGACTTATCTCTGCTTATCTCCCATTATTTATCCTTATCTACCATTATTAATACTTATCTCCCATTAACTCATCTTATCTCCCATTATCGATGCTTATCTCGACTTATCTCCCATTATTTCTCCCTTATCTCCCATTATCTCATGTTATCTCCCATTATCTAGGCTTATATCGAATTATATAACATATGTATAAATTTATAAAAACACGTAAATCGGATAAGTGGTTCTCGAGTGATAAGCGCACTAACGGACAGACAGACAGACAGAGAGACGTTGCATTTTATATATATGTATATATATATATATATATATATATATATATATATATATATATATCTATATTATATTCTTTGCTACATGATTGTTCCATATTTAAGGCTTTAGGCAGTGTATTGCAAGAGAACGCGCTAGCGGCAAACTTTTCTCCGACTTGATTCACTATTATCGTCACTGCTTATTGCTTATGTCAAAATATATTCTATAACCTGGCCAGAGAACATACGTATGTTTAAAACAAAAGCACGTAAATCGGATAAGTTGTTCTTCAGTGATAAGCGCACTGACGGACAGACAGACAGAGAGAGACGTTGCATTTTATATATATTATAGATATCCTTTGCTACATGATATTGTTCCATATTTAGTGGTTTAGGCAGTGTATTGCAAGAGAACGCGCTAGCGGCAAACTTTTTTCCGATTTAATTCACCATCAACGTAATAAAATATAGTCGATAACCTGGCCAGAGAACATACATATGTTTAAAAAAAAGCACGTAAATCGGATAAGTGGTTCTCCAGTGATAAGAGCACTAACGGATGGACAGACAGACAGACAGACGGACAGAGAGACATGGCATTTTATACATATTATAGATATAGATTATTATTATTATATAACCTGGCTAAAGAATATATGTATGAATTTAAAAAAAAGACACGTAAATCGGATAAGTAGTTCTCGCGTGATAAACTCACTAATGGACAGACAGATAGACAGAGAGACATTGCATTTTATATATATTATAAATTATAGATATTCTTTGCTACATAATATTATTCCATATTTAGTAGTTTAGACTGTGTATTGCAAGAGAACGCGCTAGCGGCAAACTTTTTTCCCACTTCATTCCCTATTATCGTCACTGCTCATTCCTTATCCTATCTATCTAATAAAATATAGACTATAACCTGGCCGGAAAACATATGTATGTTTTAAAAAAAAAGTACGAAAATCGGATAAGTCGTTCTCCAGTGATAAGCACACTAACGGACAGACAGACAGATACGTTGCATTTTATATATATATTATATATGTAATAAAATATATATCTATAACCTGGTCGGACAACATATATGAATTTAAAAAATCACGTAAATCGGATAACTGGTTCTCGAGGGATAAGCGCACTAACGGACAGACAGACAGGCAGACAGACAGAGAGACATTGCATTCTATATATATATATATATATATATATATATATATATATATATATATTATAGATATAGATTATTATTAGTATTATATAACCTCGCCAAAGAATATATGTATGAATTTAAAAAAAAAAACACGTAAATCGGATAAGTGGTTCTCGCGTGACAAACGCACTAATGGACAGACAGACAGACAGAGAGACATTGCATTTTATATATATTATAGACTATAGATTATAGATATTCTCTGCTACATAATATTGTTCCATATTTAATGGTTTAGGCTGTGTACTGCAAGGCAACGCGCTAGCGGCAAACTTTTTTCCGACTTCAATCACTATTTTACGTCACTGCTCATTCCTTATGCCACCTATCGTAATACAATATAGCCTATAACCTGGCCAGAGAACATATGTATGTTTTTAAAAAAAAAGTACGTAAATCGGATAAGTGGTTCTCCAGTAATAAGCGCACTAACGGACAGACAGACAGACAGACAGACAAAGAGACGTTGCATTTTATATATATTATATATATATATATATATATATATATATATATATATATATATATATATATATATATATATATATATATATATATATATATATACAGTAGAATCTTGGTTATCTGAAATAATATGGACCAAGGTAATTTCAGATAATCGAAATTTCGGTTAATCCGAATTTTCTTATAAAATAGAAGTTTAGAATGAATACAACATTACAGATTCACTTAAAAGCATTTATATGATATGCTATTACGTACATAGGTATTTATTAAAACAAACGGAAACATGTACGGAAAATCGAAAATAAAACAGTTCCATTCTTAACTTTAATGTCTTAAAAATGAGGTAATTTTTAACTGCACTCGTTTTGCGTTAGTTCTGTTTTTGGCTGCAATGTCTCTCCAACGTTTGATAAGCAAAACGTCCGCGGCGGTTGCATTTTCTTGTTGTTCTACATAAGTTAACGCTTTTTCTAGAGCTTCTAGTCCTTCTGAATGTGACATTTTTACTTCTACTTCGTTATCATCATCACTGTCTATTTTATTAGTATTTTTGCATACACTTTTAATTAATTCTTGGTCAGTCATTTCATCTTCCACACTATCACTGTTTAACCATTCACAAACATCGGTTTCCGTAACACTTTCACATCCTGATATTCTTGTAATAATTTGATGTAAACTTTCATTATCTTCTATTTCTGCCTCTGAGTAATGTCTCTCCTCTTGTGGAATCAATTTTGACCAAGATGTTTCCATAGTACTTCTCTTTACTTGATTCCACGCTGAAGCTATCCCATATATAACATTTTTCAAATTTATCTTTTTTAGACAATCAGTAAGATTGCCACCTTCATCTACTTCTTCTAAAATATACTTTAATAACAAACGCCTGTAATTGCGTTTTAAATTTTCCAGTACACCCTGATCCATAGACTGAATGAGAGAAGTTACAGCAGGAGGCAAAAACATTACTTTTATTTCCCCTCTTTCAAGTTGCTCCGCACTTAGGTGAGTGGGGACATTTTCTAGTAACAGAATACATTTTCTATCCATGATTAAAAAAGTTCCACTTTGGGAACAACATCCATAAAAAAAACAGTCTTTAAATAGAGTTGCGTTTATCCAGGCATTGTTTTGATTTTTATATAAAACAGGAAAAGCATTGCGACGAATATTCGTAAAGGTTCGTGGATTTGCTGACTTACCAATACATAATAATGGGAGTTTGTGTCTTCCAGAAGCATTACTGCATGCAAGAACAGTAAGACGTTCTTTGCTACGTTTGTAATCAGGTGTTTCAGCTTCCGTATTTGAAGCTAAGTTATTTTGACGGCAACATTTTGTAGTTCAAGCCTGTTTCATCACAATTATAGATTTGGTCTGGTTGTAAACCATATTCTTTCATAAGCTGCTCAAAATTCTCTGCAAATTATTTTGCAGCAGATACATCAGCTGACAAACTTTCTCCACAAACTTTCAGTTGACGTACACCATGTCTTTTTTTCCACCTGTCTAGCCATCCATCACTTGCAGAAAAATTTTACAGGCGCTTCAATAACCGGCAACTCTTCGCTTAAACTCACTGCCTCATGTTTTAAAATTATTCCTTTAATTGGTATTCCACGTTCTCGATTCTATGTAAACCATAAAAATAAAGAATCATGGACTTTTTGGTATTCACCGCTTTCCAGACTTTTTCTTGTCTGTGTGGGCGATGACAAAACACTACACCAGTTTTCAAGTTTTTTGCAATTTTTTTCTCCACTCTGAAACAGTACTCACGGCTACACCTAATTCCTTCGCTATATTTTTAAGTTCACCATTATCTAAACGTTGAATTGCTTCAAGTTTCTTTTTTAAGGTAATAACAACACGTTTACGCTTATTATTATGACGCTCCATTTTGTAAAAAATCCATTAAAACGAAATTATTACCTCTGCGATTATCATAGAAGTAAATGAGTAACTTATAACACTTATCGACTAATCAAAACATAGACAGCGGTGAAATTCTATACGTCGGGGAGCTCCCGACGCGTTAAGGAAACCACTCATCGTCTGTTTCAAATAATGGGGATTTTTTCGTTTAATGGGAATTCAATTTGCTTTTTAACAGTCTGTTTCGGATAAGCCAGATTTCAGATAATAGCAATTCGGATAATCGGGATTGTACTGTGTATATATATATATATATATATATATATATATATATATATATATATTATATGTATATATATATATATATATATATATATATACATATACATATATATATATATATATATATATATATATATATATATATATATATATATATATATATATATATATATATATATATATATATATATATATATATATATATATATATATATATATATGTCTATATATATATATAGACAAAGAGAGAGATTACGTAATATTGTATGAAGGAAGCTTTTTTCGTTTGAATCCATGACATTAGAGGTTTATTTTTATTACTCTTTCATTGCAATGGGTGCAGAACATTTTAACAACTCATTTGAATATAAGAAAGCTTTCCACAAGAGGTTTGCCGCAATTGCTCACAATTGACAATAAATATGCACGTGTGTCAACTTTAAAAAAACGTTTGGCGATGTTAAAGCGTAATCGGAATGATTTTTGGCGTAGATTCATAACTGCTGGCGAAACATGGCTTCATCACAGTACACCAGAGACCAAAGAATAGTCCAAATAGTGGACTTTCCGTGGCGAATCCACGCCAAAGAAGGCTAAAGGGACTTTATTGACCAATAAAATCATGGCCAGAGTGTATTGGGATGCACGCGACATAATCCACGTCGATTAACTTGAAAAAGGCAAGACGATTAATGAAGAGTATTATGTCATTTTATTGGATCGTTTCAACCATGCTGTGAAAGAAAAACATCCAAAAATTCTCTCTCATCCAGATAATGCACGCTTGTATCATTATATATATATATATATATATATATATATATATATATATATATATATATATATATATAGAGTATATATATATATATATATATATATATATATATATATATATATATATATATAGACAAAGAGAGAGATTACGTAATATTGTATGAAGGAAGCTTTTTTCGTTTGAGTCCATGACATTAGAGGTTTATTTTTATTACTCTTTCATTGCAATTAGTTAGCAGTTTGGACTGTATTAAATAATAAGCAAATAAAACTTCTTACCATACCATTTTCAAATTTTAAACCATTCTTGACAATCTATTAATAAAAGGGATGACTGGGAGAGTGGCTTTTCCACCCCAAGAAAATCTGTCTTTTAGAATAAAACCTTTCCCGTTAAAACCCATTTCTATTATCATAGAAAAGCAAATCCATGAGGAAGAAGACAATAACAAGCAAATAAGGGCCCTTGTCGGAAAAAACCCTGGTCCGCTGAAACGACTGGGTCCCCAGGAATTCTCTCTTCTCTCGTCAGCGCTATCCAACAATTCATATATCTAAAACTATCCAATCCGTAATTTATCTTATTCTGTTTCAAATTTTGATGAACTTTTTTTAGTACTGTAATTAGAATAAATATTTCTCAACTGACTGTTTTAAATTTTTTTTATTGTTAGTTTGTAAAAAATATGTAACCGTTTATAAACAATAAACGAATAATTTTATTATTTTACATGTATGTTGAAAAACTAGTGTCATTACCGTAACCTAGTAACAGATAATTTGTCCTTTTCATTATCAATTGATTTTAGTGATTTATTTTGTTTTAGGTTCAATACCAACGAGATATTTACAAAAGATTGGGTAAGTTAATCGTAACAAAACTTTACAATAACACAGGCTGAGACCTATTGATATTTTTTTTACAAAAATTGCATATCTATTATCAATGGCATCGTTACATGGTTAATAAAATTTTTAAACGTATATGTATATATATATATATATATATATATATATATTTATATATATAAAGTGACCGATGTAATACAACGATACAACGAATACGAATAGGTATAACAGACGGACACTCCGTATAGTTGAATGGAGGCCCAGAGAACAAAAAAGATGCAGAGGTAGACCACAGACAAGATAAACATACGATATAAAAAGAGTAGCGGGACACGATTGGGTCCAAAAAGCAAACAACAGAGCTCATTGGAGACAACTTGTGGAGGCTTACATTCGACTACGGATGGAATAAGCTAATGATGGTGATGATAGTGATATATATCAACGTTTCTTCCATCATTTTTAATGTTGTATTGTAATAATCTGGAACGGGTTTTTAAAATTATTTCTGCTGTTCAAATTGATATGAGTGTTCTCCGTACTTGTTATCTTCAAGCTGTTTCCTTTCACTCAAAAAACTTTTATGCCCTTGAAAAATATGTTTTCTTGATGAACTATCATTGTCTTATCCGTTTTTCATAATTTGAAACCTGTTCCAAGTTTTATCTGAAATTCTTGTTCCATGTGATCATTTGAAATTGTTCCGATGCCCAATCAGCAAACTGCCGATGCACCCAGTGGTTTGCTGGCTTTACTTTCTGAGTCAGCAGGATTTAATATTGATGCATGATAAAGTGTAGCCACAATTTCTTTTAAAAATCACTCAGCTCAATTTACTTGTCTTCTATCAACTTGTAGGGATAATATTTTTACAGAGCTAGAGCGAATGATCATACTATTTTTTCAATATTGTATCTAGTGTTGTTGATAAAAAAATATTTTGTAAAATCTTTATTAACAATATATAAAAAATTACCATAATTTTATAAATTATTTTGCAGTTGGGCGGACACTTAAAAAAAAACGTTTTTTTAATGAAAACTGTAATTAAACAATTTGGGACATTTAAAACATATAAGTATATGTTTTTTAAATGTCCCAAATTGTTTAATTACAGTTTTCATTAAAAAAACTTTTTTTTAAATTTTTTTTAAGTGTTCGCCCAAGGGAGATTTCACTGTATATATATATATATATATATATATATATATATATATATATATATATATATGTATGTATAAATATGTATACTTATATATATATATATATATATATATATATATATATATATATATATATATATATATATATATATATATATATAAAATTATATAAAAACAACACTATGTTTTAATTTCCAATATATTTAAAGTCACTTGACAATTGTTTCACCATACAATGGCTTCTTCAGAAGTAAATAAGAAAGAAAAATATTTGGTGGTTAAATAAACTATCCTTAATTACCTAAGATTATGCTAATCATCTTATCATATTATTTACAGACAGAATTATTTTAAGAATGCAAATCTATGGTACTATTATCGAGAACTAATAAAGATCAAGTAAGGGTGAATGGTTTAAGTCTACCTGTTCGTTTAATAATTGATTGGAGTTTTTCCGTTTGTTAATTTCAAGACATTCAAGCAAATTTGATTTTTTAGATTTATTTACTACATGTAGGATTTTTAACGTATCATCAAAATTATGAGATTCGTTTATTATATGAGTTGCGTAATGTGAATTGTTCTTATTTTTTAAATAACTATGTTTATGTTCTTTAATGCGAGTTTCAAAAGATCTACCAGTTTGTCCTACGAAGGTTTTAGTACAAGATCCACAATTTAATAAGTAAACTCCTGATTTTAAGGAATTCTTAGATTTGGTTTTGTTATTCAAAATTATACTCCCTAAGGAATTACTGGTTTTGAATGCTATTTTATTGTTCTTTTTTATTAAAAGTTTGGAAATTGTTCTAGTTATTTTCCCTGTGTATGTGAGTGTACTAAATTTTCCTTTTTTGTCATTAATTGTGGGATAAATTAGAGAGATTGCTTGTTTAAAGGATTTTTTATTCAAGATATTATATATAATGTTGGGGTCATATCCATTATTAATTGCTATTTGTTTGATTATGTTGAATTCTTTGTTAAAATTAGTTTTAGTCATAGGGATATGTAACAATCATTGTATGAACGAGTTAAAAGATTCACAAGAGATTTTTTAATCTTACTAACTCAACATTCACCGAAGAGGGATCAGGACTACTTGAAAAAGGATTACAGTACAATTTAAAACCTAAGGATACCCAAAAATCAAGAGAAATCCTCGGAGTTGAATGTGAATTAGCGTTATCTAATGAAGACCCACATTTTAAATACATGACAGCCAACAAGATTAAAAAAGAATTATTTGAACAACCACAACCAAGACAAGCCAGAGAACAGAAAACAGCAGTATCGATCAAAACCAAAGCCAAAGAAAACAACATAATATTCACTAGAGCTGATAAGGGTAAGTCTGTGGTAGCTATTTCTAGAGAACAATATATATTTAAAACTCTTTCTTTTCTGAACACAGACAAATTTCAAGTATTAAATAATGACCCAACAAAAGTCTACCAAAAATTAATAAAATCTACTTTAAAAGATCTCACAATTTTCAATGATTTTGAAAAAAGCACTTTAACAATAATGAACCCACAGGCGCCAAAATTATATTCCCTAATTAAATTACATAAAAAGGATTTCCCTATTAGACCAGTTGTATCGTTTGTTACTGCACCATCAATCAAACTATCACAAAACTCATCCCTTTACTACGACAACATTGTAAATTTAAACCGAAATATAGTATAGCCAATACCTATGAACTAATTGATAAAATTAAAAATATTAACTTACCGGAAAATTCTAGAATTATCTCATTTGATGTACAAAACTTATTTCCTAGTATCCCACCATATGAAGTCATAGAATTAGTAGATAAGCTCTTAATCAAAAATAAAGTAAACGAAATTATTAAACGGGATATTTTAGATTTACTCACGACGTGCTTGGATCAAAACTATTTTGAATTCAACGACAACTTTTATACATCTAAAGAAGGTCTAATAATGAGTAATCCTTTAAGTCCGTTACTAGCGGAAATTTTCATGGATCATTTAGAACTAAAAATTCATTAAAACGCGATAAGCAAAAATATGGTTTACTGGTATAGATATGTTGACGACATCATTTCCTGTTTCACGGGAACAGATAGACAACTAACAATCTTCCTTAACTTCCTAAATAATTTGCATCCTAATATTGAATTTACCATAGAATTAGAAACCAATAACTCTATAAATTTCTTAGACATATCTATATCAAAAGTGAACAATAAACACGATTTCTCGATTTTTCACAAACCTTCACATACTGACACAGTCATACACAATAGCTCATCCCACCCATATCCTCACAAAATGGCAGCTTTTAACTCTTTCATACATAGATTGTTACATATCCCTATGACTAAAAACTAATTTTAACAAAGAATTCAACATAATCCAACAAATAGCAATTAATAATGGATATGACCCCAACATTATAGATAATATCTTGAATAAAAAATCCTTTAAACAAGCAATCTCTCTAATTTATCTCACAATTAATGACAAAAAAGGAAAATTTAGTACACTCACATACACAGGGAAAATAACTAGAACAATTTCCAAACTTTAATAAAAAAGAACAATAAAATAGCATTCAAAACCAGTAATTCCTTAGGGAGTATAATTTTGAATAACAAAACCAAATCTAAGAATTCCTTAAAATCAGGAGTTTACTTATTAAATTGTGGATCTTGTACTAAAACCTACGTAGGACAAACTGGTAGATCTTTTGAAACTCGCATTAAAGAACATAAACATAGTTATTTAAAAAATAAGAACAATTCACATTACGCAACTCATATAATAAACGAATCTTATAATTTTGATGATACGTTAAAAATCCTACATGTAGAAAATAAATCTAAAAAATTAAATTTGCTTGAATGTCTTGAAATTAACAAACGGAAAAACTCCAATCAATTATTAAACGAACAGGTAGACTTAAACCATTCACCCTTACTTAATCTTTATTAGTTCTCGAAAATAGTACCATAGATTTGCATTCTTAAAATAATTCTGTCTGTAAATAATATAATAAAATGATTATCATAATCTTATATAATTTTATCATGAATTTCCAACAAGTATCGGCTAACACAATCAAAGATATATATATATATATATATATATAATATATATATATATATATATATATATATATATATATATATATATATGTATATATATGTATACTTATTTATTTTTCAATTTTTTTGGGTTTGGAGGTCAATTATAGAATGAAACTTTCCAAAATTTATTGTGATCCTTTCTTTTTATTATTGACGTTTCGGCACAGTTTACCTTTCTCAAAATTCTTGTTTAGTTTTGCCTGGACGTGGATGTTTAAGTTAATATTTATCATAGTCCTTTTCAATGAATTACAACGTACTCTTATTTCATTTTTTCGTTACAAGAACCACATTTTATTCACTTGTCAGTGTCATATATTTTTATTTTAAAAATTGGGACGGACACAACATGTAAACTACGTTTCTAGTACTACCATATACATATATTATATATGGTATATAGGTTGTTTACATGTTGTGTTGGTCTCAATTTTTAAAATAAAAATATATGACACTGAAAATTGATTAACATGTAGTACTTGTAACAAAAAAATTAAAAAAGAGTACGTTGTGATTCATTGAAATGGGCTATGATAAATATTAACCTAAACATCCATGTCCAAACGAAACTAAACAAGAATTTTGAGAAAGGCAAACAGTGCCGAAACGTCAATAATAAAAAGAAAGGATCACAGTAAATTTTGGGAAATTTGATTCTATAATTGACCTCTTAATCCAAAAATAAAAAAAAGTACATACAGGATCAATGAAAAATAAAAAAATCATACATATATATATATACATATATATATATATATATATTATATATATATATATATATATATATATATATATATACATACATACATATATATATATATATATATATATATATATATATATATATATATATATATATATATATATGCATATGAACATATATCGTGTCCCGCTAAAATTTTATGTCGTCCGTCCATATTGCATGTGGTCTACCTCTGCATCTTTTATGTTTTCTAGGCCTTCATTCAATCATACGGTGTGTCTGTCTGTTATCATTCATCCTTACTATATGCCCAGCTCAATTTAAGCATAATATATATTAGGAATACGGTCTTGGAGTCTAATATTTAACATTCTCCTCTCCATTGCTCTTTGGGTTACCTGGAGTTTATATATTATACTTTTCTATAAAGCCCACGTTTCAGTGCCGTATGTTAATACCTGCTGTAACACTCTGGCTTTTATTGTATTTGGGATATCCGATTTAAATTTGTAACCTTCTGAACGCAGACCAAGCTAACGACACTCTTCTGTCCAAGTCAGCTTATTTTTTTGTATTTCGATTTTTTATCCTAAATATATGAATGTTTGTAACTTTCATATTCTTTCACCTTCTATTAACAGTTTCTGACTGTTGTCACCAGTTTCGTTGTTCAAATATTTGGTTTGATGAAGTTTACTTTTAGACATATTTTTCGAGAGTGGTTTAATTCTGTCAGCATTTCTTGTAATTTTTCCTTTGTGTTAAGAGTTCAGTAGCGACAACTTGAGGATGTAATAAGTTAAAAATGATGATGATATGGACATACATAAACAACATCTGCAGTATTATAATTTATCGCAAATTATGAAAAAAATTATTATAAATGACTTGATGGTAAATAGTGCCCTGTCCAAATGAAAAAGGCACACAAAGTAAAGTAATATAGTTTAAAACAAAGAAGGGATAATAAGGTAATTCAGTTTTATTGTTTAAACAATTTTAAGTTGTCGCTATACACTTTCCTAATTATTTAAAAAAATATATACACAACGAGGATTGTATTACATTTTTATGCTTGATAGTCTCCTTTTACCTCAATACACTTAGTCTAACGGTTTTCTATCTTTTGTATTCTATCTAACAAATACGATTTCAACCCTTTAAACTAGGTGTTTGTTTCAGTAATCACGTCATCGTTAGGGATAATTTTTTTTTCCGCCCAGCCATTTTTTCGTATTCCGAAAGAGGAAATAATCGCTGGGGGCTAAATCTGGCTAATATGGTGGATGCGGAAACAATTCATATCCTAACTCATAATATTTTGCCATGGCGGTGACACAAGCGTGCATTATCTAGATGAGAGAGAATTTTTTTCTTCGCCAAATGTGGACGTTTTTCTTTCACATCATGGTTGAAACGATCCAGTAAGTTGACATAATCCTCTCCATTAATCGTCTTGCCTTTTTCAAGTTAATCGACGTAGATTATGTCACGTGCATCCCAGTACACTGATTTTATTGGTCAATAAAGTCCCCTTAGCCTTCTTTTGCGTGGGTTCGCCACGGAAAGTCCACTATTTGGACTATTCTTTGATCTCTGATGTACTGTGATGAATCCATGTTTCGGCTACAGTTATGAATCGACTCCAAAAATCATTCCGATTACGCTTTAACATCGCCAAACATTCTTTTAAAGTTGACACACGTGCATATTTGTTTTCAATTTTGAGCAATTGCGGCACCCCTCTTGTGGAAAGCTTTCTCATATCCAAATGAGTTGTGAAAATGTTCTGCACCCATTTAATTGAGATGCCCACAGTCTTAGTAGTCTCACGCATTTTCACTCTCCGATGTTTCACTATATCGTGGATTTTTTAATCACTTCTAATGTGGTGACCTCATTTGGACGGCCTGGACTTTCTTCATCAAAAATGCTCGTACGGTAGCATTTGAATTCAGCTGTCCAATATTTGATGGTCGATAAGGTCCAGAGACCCTGTAAACTTTACCGAGTTGCGCTTTTACCTCATGATTCGTTTTCTTTTTCAAAAGTAATAATTTATCACTGCTCGATATTTAATTTTTTCCGTTGTTGTAAAATCGTAAAAGCTGTTCTTTTTAAATGGCGTCTACTTACAAACTAAATCACGTCGAGACTTGAGAATTCAACAGGATTCTTGTGAAAGGTTATGTTTACAAAAAACATTATTTTTCAAATAGTTGTAGCCCCATCTCTGGCCGAGGCGAGGTACTTATCATGCAATCCTCGTATCTTGAGTAGTCGTCTGTAGATACAAAAATATTTTCTCAACATTACAAACTAAACCCACAATTATTGTAGTAATAAATAGAACGACCCAAATTACCTATTTATTCCAAAACCAATCCAACTTATACAATAATCAGATTTATCTGCCGGCCTGAAACATTAAAATAGGAATGTACAACTTCCGAAAATCCCTAGTAGAACTTTGTTTCCAGCTCTATAATAGGAAAGCTTCAGATTAAGTTTTAAATTATAAATGGAGTCATTTTGAAACCTAAATTTATATAGAGCACGGATTATCCGAGATTAATAATAATATCCCACGAACTAATTATTATGGATTAGGCATCTGCTCGAATATCTATAATTCTATCTATACATAGGGTGTTTGTTTATAAGTCAAAACGTAACATTTGCTGCAGTTGATAAAATATATTTATACTTCTTGATTTAGGGGAGACTCCGTTACATTTTCTATCAGGGGAAATGTTGTAAAGGTCTCCGAATAAGTTATAATTCTAATGAAGATTCAACATACAAAATAAATCCTCATCCCACTCTTTCCAACTTGTTTTAGCATGTATTTTAAAGAGCTATGTTTGTATCTTTGTCAACATACATGTTTGTCTTACGTATATTGCTAACTACCAACAGAAGTTAAACATATAAATACAGAAGAGAAAAAAAAAATAGAAATCCCTAGCAAATCTAAATCAAAAAGGAAGATAGTGTCAATGAAAACTTTCAAGATCTAGTAGAGCATAGGCTCGACAACATTAGATTTCCCTCGGAACTTGAAGCGGGGAGATCCAAACTCGAAGATGTGTAATGTATCTTGAGCTGGCAAATTACCTTAGCCACAGTGCCATTAATGATACAGCAAAGCAAAGATCCTCGCTCAGTGAAACAATTATTAGAATATGTCCGGTCCGCACATTGGGACCGAATGCCGAAAAGGTGGCCCTAAGTCTCTAAAATGAATGTTCGATTGAGGGACTTTTCAGGCTCTAGGTATGTGAGTTTAGTACCTGCGCTATTCGAAACGACCGGTTATAATAATCAAGTGTGCACACGTTGCTCTTGATACCTATTGTTGTTAGAGCGTCGAGCAGGCCAGATTCTGAGCTTGTTCTGTTTCAGTTAAACAGGCAGATTCAATTGCGCTCAAATGTTTTGTATTTGACGTTAATTTAATTTCGTGAAATGGATTCTCCGAATAAAAGTGAAGACATTTAAACGATATAAATTGATTACAATAAAATTTGATTATCATTTAATTATTTTAACGTTTAAAATATCACTTTTTTAGAACTTTTAGTTTCAAGCATTAAAATTAAAATATACATAAGTTAAAAGTCCCACGACATCCCACGGTCAAACCAACTTGATCGTGTTTTCTAACTATTTTTTAATAATATAGAAGCAAAATCAGCCGCCCGCACTTGCACATTTTTTTTAAAATAAATTTTCTGTAAAAAATTATGAATAACGTTATATCTATCTTTATAATACATATTACTCAAATCCGTGTTAATTTTCATTTAACACTAGTTAACTGAAACATTTTGTTTTTCACATTTTTAATTTCAGATCCTTATCAGCGACATCGAAAAGCCCTATAGTCGAAATTTCATCAAAATATGACAATTTTTGTCAATTTTGTCCGCCATATTGGAGCCGCCATTTTCTTATGTACATTTTTTATGTCAGATTCTTAATCAACGACCTCAAAAAACCAGATATGCAAATTTTCATATAATTCGAATAACACATTCATATTTTGGCCACCTTTTCGGGTTTTGGTCCCAATGTGGTCCGGTAAGAAATGATACCAATTGCAGAAACCGGTCGCTTAGAGGAATACCAAGAACATAACGATTCATATCCTATGGTACACCTAATATATGTATTTTTCTGGTTTTTTAGAGGTAAACGTCATATATTTGCGAAATAAATCAGTTTGATGTTTCCCACACCCTTCTACGAGAGTGTGAAAATTATCGATTAATGCTTTTTTTAACTACACAAGGCAGGAAAGATTGTAGCTGTAATCTTTAGTTTTGAGAGATACCTACAAGAAAAAATCGGTTGGCCTCAACTTAGAGCTTATTGGAGGTTGGCTTAAGATACCTCTTTCGGAAATCAATTTATTCACGACAATGTCTCTAAAGAGTTGATTGAGTGGTCCGTTACTTTGTGACAGTACATTTTAACAATAAAACTACTTAATTACTTTGTTAACTGTCACTAAATATATTTGTAAAGATTTTACAATTGCGTTATCGCGATTTCGTAGTATAACTACATTGTCAAACGCTTAACTAAGACTTGCTAAAGTCAATAATTATTTTTTATTCAAAAACCCAATTTTGAAGTATGTAGGCAGGTATTGCTTGCACGTTCTGCTCCATTTAAGACATATCATTTCACCTTAGGCTATTTT
Organism: Pachyrhynchus sulphureomaculatus; assembly: GCA_019049505.1. Classification (NCBI taxonomy): domain Eukaryota; kingdom Metazoa; phylum Arthropoda; class Insecta; order Coleoptera; family Curculionidae; genus Pachyrhynchus; species Pachyrhynchus sulphureomaculatus. Next base: position 202,513,246 of record CM032449.1, read on the forward strand.
CTAGTATGTAATCTCACAGCTGCAGCTTGCAGCATCCTACTGCTTAATTTTATACTATTATTTTAATATATTATCGATTTTATTTTTAGGAATTTCCTTCCGTTGAATGTACTCGCCTAGTTTATAAACAACTTTCCAAAGAAATTTCTTTATTATTAAATTCTAAGGAGCCATTTTAGTTTTGAAAAAAAGGTTTAATGAATATTTATTATCATCCTACAGACGCATTAATCATTTAGGTTTATTGCATTGACTGCTCCCACTGACACAACCTTGGAGATGCCGATGGCGGCGACATAATCTATTAATAGCTAATTATATGGAGGCTTTTACAGCTATTTACCATATATACAAGCAACACAAAATGACTTTGGTTTTATTTGTAACCCTTTAATAGCATGTTAATGAAATTCTATGTTTATTCATGTATTACCAGCATAGTTAAGTATAGTGCTTTAAAAAATCATTTTAAGTTCTAAGAAAGCTAAGAGAAATTTTGAAGGCTCCGCATGTTTATAATAAAGTGCGATCACACGTATGACTTTTTTTTTTATTACATAATGCTACGATCTGGTCAGTGACCAATAAGTAACTTTTTTCTAATCCTAACATACTAACTATTTAAAATCTAAGAGTCACCCTTTGATGTCTTCTTACTTATTTTTTTTTTATCACTAGGGCACTTTTCTGTTTGTGAACTAATTAAACAATCTGTTTTTACACTTTGTCACACACTACACCAACTCGTGAGGTTTGATCCTCTTCAGTCGTCTCTCTTTGGTTCGAGTTGTCGAGGAGCTGAATGGCCTCGATGTTCTCATGATGAAGCAGTCTTTTTTCATGACTTTTTGCAAACTTTTGTATTTCTTTGTCGACGAATTCCATTCGTAGGTCCTTATGGAGGTCTTCATTACGGATATACCAGGGTGCGTTAACTATGCCCCTTAATACTTTGTTTTGAAATGTTTGTATTATTTTTATATTGGTCTTTTTGGTAGACCCGCATAGTTGTATTCCGTACGTCCATACTGGTTTTATAATTTGCTTATAAATGAGAAGTTTGTTATGCGATGACAACCCCGAGTATCTTCCTAGGAGCCAATACATTTTTTTATACTTAATAGTTAGTTCTTCTTTTTTTTTCTTCACGTGGGCTTTCCAGCGAAGCTTTGTATTTAATGTTAAGCCAAGGTATTTGGCCGTGTTGGCATATGGGATCTATTGTCCGTTAATTTTTATTGGTACTTTAATCTTCCATTTCCCAGTCCATTCTCGGAATTTATTCATGACATTTTGTAGTCTACCGGCTAATTCTACATTATCTTTGCCCACTGCCAGTATGGCAGTATCGTCGGCAAAAGTAGCTATAGAGTAATTATCTAGTTCTGATAGATCACATGTATAGAGAAGTTATATGACCGGACCCAGAACACTACCCTGTGGGATACCAGCTTTTACCTCTTTCAGGTCGGAATAGACATAATTCTGTTTGATCCTAAAATACCTCTCGATTTAATAGTGTCTGTATATGTTTTAGGAAGGATAGAATTTAATTTATGAAATAGTTCTTCATGCCAGACCTTATCAAATGCCTGAGCAACGTCCAAGAATATAGCTGAGTAGACTTTTCTTTCCTCTATAGCATTTTGTATAATGTTAGACACATATGACATGACCCGAAAGATTGCATAACATACGAACGAATCGGCCAGATATGTAGTGTTGTCATACTTCCAAGGTTAGGAAAGTCCATGGTCCACCGGCTTTCTCAATGTAATTAAAATTCCAATCTAATAGATAGGAAAGTAAATAACGTTATATTTACAAGAAACAGCTTATTATTTTGTAAATTCGTACTTTAGTAAGTTATATATAACCATATATAACCTGCTATTAACATTATCAAACATTAATGGCAACACCGATACGTTTCCAAAGCAGGTTTTACTACCAGACCACGTACCATCATTCCGATTTTTAACGGTGTTACACGGAAGTGTAGTAAAGTAATTTTTGCATAAGACAGCGTTGTAATTCTCTTCAATGTGTTCTATTTGTCCTTATCGCACTAATAAAGTTTCTAATGGATCATTTTATTTGGCGGGGAACGATTTTTATTTTACAGGTACAATGTTTTTGGAATTTCCGCATGCAGTAAGAATCGTCAAATCGAATATATTTTTAAATTTGTTTGAGGGTTTAAAGTTTCTCTGAAAATTAAATTAAATCCTCTCGCAAATACTTCGAATACATGTCGATACTCAACTGGAATAGGGCTGTACTATATACTACGTGAGCGTCTTATCGCGTGTAATGGAGGAGTTGCAGGTTGCATGGGCGGCGAGGACATTGCAGACGACGCTAGAGGTGAGAGCGACGCCAGCATTTGGACATCAATGTCTTGCGGGGGTGCAAAATTTTCAGGCTTGCAGTGGCTTGGTCAAAAACTGGGTTATTAAAGGAGTTATTATTAAAATTATCATGCACACATTTATTAACATTCATAATGTAGTTAAAATTTACATCCAACGAAACGTTAAAAAGAATTGCTATACTTGATACAGTTCTAATAACTGGGAATACAAAAAAAATGGAAATTTTGATTTAGAAAAGAGTTATTTAAATAATTATTTTCATTTTTCATCTGTATATCGGTAACGGCTGAAAGAAAATATCGGAATTAATATATTTTTGTAAATGGACTGAAAAATGCTATTTAATGGTGTGCTCATATATGAGGGTGCATTTTACAAAAAAATTCTAGTTGGATTTGTAAGCTATCAAATTTGACAAGTAAGAAATTTTGTATTATCATATTTGGCTTTCTCACAAACAACTAAGTTTATTGGTAAAATATTTTTTTGATATAATATATATAATAGGCAAATAGTAAACCCGGTGAGCCATTTAAAAGTGAAAATTCAGTTCAATAATTTGAACGTCCTGTATTACTGAAACCAAATATCAAGTATTTTATATTCCTTTAAACAAACTGAAAAATACTATTTAACGAAGTGCTCGTATATGTAGGGTGTGTGCTATTTAAAAAATTCTAGTTGGCTCTATAAACTGTCAAAGGACCTTGCACATTTCTTATGGGAAGTGACTCTCGGTGAAATTGTCTGAAATCGATATATATTATTCCTCTCGAGCTCCTGATCAAAAGTTCTCTTTGGCACAATATCGGAAAATGGACAGTTTTTTAATTATTGGAGATAAAAAGACGAATGGTGGTCGACAACAGCGTAGAGCCATAAAGTTGTTTATGCGCCGTTCTCCGGGATATACGGGTTTTTTTTTCGGTCGCTGATTCCAATTCTGGTGTCAAAAAAGACATCTAACAGTTGGCAGCTGTCAAAAAACTGTCAACTCGCCTCACTTCTAATTAAATGGCCATCAGAATCTTCATCGGGACATTTTTACGATCGCTGATTCCAATTCCCGTGTCAAAAATACCATTTGAAACTTGGCAGCTATCAACAAAATGTCAAATCACCTCATTTGTAACAAAGTATTCATCAGAATATATATCAGATGGTTTTTTTTTTCTACTTTTATCATTACCCGGGAACAACAACGTGGACATAGTAGATTTCTGTTCTGTTGGGGTGCTTGATTAGGGTAAGTTCCCGTGCCTCTCACTATTGAGGTGCTTGAATGGGGTGAGACCCATTTTATTAGAAATAAGGCGAGTTGACAGCTTTTTGACATTAACCAACTATCATTTTTGGCACCAGATTTGGAATAAGCGACCGAAAAAAACCCCGTATACCCCGAAGAACGGCGCATAAAAAACGTCACGGCTCTACGCTGTTGTCGACAAGATGTCCGAAAATCAACTTTCTATCCCCGATATCTGAAAAACCATCCATTTTTTTTCGACTTTATATGCGTATGGGAACTTTTGATCAAAAGCTGGAGGGGAATAACATATATCGATTTCAGACAATTTCATCGAGGGCCACATAAGAAATGTGCGGGTTAGTCACTTAAATGTTAAAATTCAGTTCAATAACTTGAATACCCTGTATAACTGTAATGACTAAAGATAAATATCAAGTATTACATATTTTTGTAAACTCACTGAAAAACACTATTTAATGGTGTGTAGAGAGTGCCACTTAAAAAATTCTAGTTGGCTTTGTAACCTATCAAATTTAACCAATGGCAAATTTTTTGTTATCATATTTGGCTTCCTCTTAAAAGAACTAAAGTTAATACTGAAAGAATTTTTTTGCTGTGTAAAATAGGAAAATAATGAATTGAGTGAGATACTTTAAAAAATCTCCCTGTACAATGTGATTAGACAGATTGTGTACAGCGTCATTAGATTATTTCGGAAATACAGGATCATGTCTATTTAGGTTTTTTACTGACACTGCACTCGGACTGCAGATGAACCTCTAAATCTCTAAAAGAGGGGCACATGTGCAGTAGCAGCTATTGATGTTGGCCCTAAATAAGGGGAATAGAGACAAGTTATTTCTGAAAGAAAAGAGGACACTACTTGAGAAGACTGTCAGGATTAAAAAAAGAAGAGGAAGATGAAAGGCACAGAAAAAGCTTCTTTAGGAAATAAAACTGGACATTGACTGAGCACACAACAAATTTGAAAACCATTTCTTCACTTACATCATCGGAAGTGACAAGTGATGTATAGAGAAATAAAACTTATAATGAAAATACATGACATGCAGAGTAAGAAATAATTTTAACAAAAAATAACATTCCTGAAAAAGAATAGGAAAACAATACTTTATGTTAGAAGTCAACAGCTCAGAATTTAAAGAAGAGGAGTAATAAACTTAACCTCAAACGGGAGTACTGTATTAGTGTAACGTGTGATTCTGGCCAAAATTAAGCAGGATAAATCAGTAAAACACTTCTTCTAATAATATTTATAGAAGAAACTCAAGTTACCTACTACTACTACCTAAAATTCAAAGTTTCTAGAACGTTCCATTTCATCATCAGGTGGATAGTTCCTCTCTAGTTAGAATCCAACAAATTTAGAATAAATTTTGGGAGCAGATTTTGAAATATAAGAACGTCTAGTGTTTACAATTTGGATTTTACATAGGATTGAAAGCTATTCTTAAGTATATTAGTACGAAATAATGTTTTGAAATTTTTGGAAGCTGTCTTTGCTATGCATACAACCTGATCATATCAAGACTTATTTACTACTCTCTACTACACATATTAAGTGACGATTCTAGTCGACAGGAGTGTCTCAGCATAACTGTGTCGAATTCTGAGATGTAAACTTCCATAAGAAAACTTCTGCCAGTGAGATCCTCTCGGAAAGACAGATGTTAGTACAGTCTGTCAAGTAAGAACGTGACCGCTTGTATTTTTGAAAAAAATGTGTTTCGAGATCATTTTTGGCCATCAGTGTATTCTTTGGTATGCAAACAATGGCGCAATTACCTTAGTAAGTTGTCCAATCGGCACCGGCATCAGTAATCGCCTGGCATCTTCGAGGCATGCTGTCGACGAGATTTTCTGCAATTATCTCCAAATTTTTAGAATCTCGCGAGACCACTGAGTCAAAGTCCTCAGAGTTTCAGCTTTCTCTTTACAAGGGTCTAACATTTTCAATAGGGTTTGCGTCTGGCAATTGTGAAGGCTACTCTAGTATCTTATCGTAGGCCCAAGCCGAACAAAAATGTTGTCGAATGATCTCATGGGACACATTCGAACCGGATTTTCTAAATGTTGCTACTCCTTGACGCAGCGTTAATTTTGGGTCCGTGAAAACAAAGTCACTATTCGTTTTTCGACTTTCGAAGTCACTTTGCCTATCGGAATGTGTCATTTTAGGCCCCTTGGGAACAAAAAACTCGAATAGACGCGCAAACCAGTGACTCATTTTGGATTTTACGTGATTTGGACTAAAGTTCGGAATCGACTGATACTTTTTCTAAAATACGTCATAGTCAAAGCTTCCCTCTTCCGATTTTTTGTTAAATTGTTGGAATCGCATATAGCAAAAATTAATTATCGCGGACACGTTCTTACTTGACAGACTGTACTAGTAAAGAATGATCTCTGTGGAAAACTGAAAGCAACAAATAATACCTTTCAGATATACAAAGCGGATGACATGGATTAAGAGATTTTATGTTAATCACTAATAACTAGAGCCCCATGGTTCAAATATTTTATTGAAATACATCTATAATATTAATATAACCCAATTTTTAGTATCGAAAGTTATTTTGAAACGCTATTTTGCTAATATTTTCTTAATAACAAAGTTTGTATCGATCACAAAATAGTTTACTCGTAAGATATTAAAGCAGTGTTCGCTGTGACTGGTTTGCTTTTATATCTCTATAGCCAGTTTTCCTTATACTCGTATAACTTGTGTACCTGTTTTGTAGATTGAATTAATATAGTTTGAAAACTAATCCCGAAATTGTTTCCATCGAAGTAGTTTAATAATCAATTTGTAATATGTTTGTATTAATAAACGATATTGGGTGATTGTAAAAGTTCGTGCCCTATTAGAAACCAAATTAGATACAACACATTTTCATGAAAAATAGTATTTATTAATCAATAATGTACTCTCCCCATCATTTTCTGTAACTGCCTCCCATCGTTTTACAAGTTTTTGAATTCCTACTTTGTAGGAACTGCGTGGTTTCTCTTCAAAGAAAGTCGTCTGGTAGTTTTTGACTTCCATGTAATCAAATTTTTTGCAATTCGAATTATTTTGCAGAGAACGAAACAGGTGAAAATTTGAAGGGGCAAGGTCAAAGGAATACAACAAGTGCTGGAGGATTTCCTATTTTAACTCCCTAAGTGTTTACAGTGTTTGTTGAGCGTTGTCATGGTGAAAGATGATACATTTTCGATTGACCAAATTTGGACGTTTTGCTTGGATCTCAACATTAAGTTGAGTGAGTTGTTCCAGTATTTCCCCGCAGTTATATCTGCTAAACTTCTCAATGAAATTCCTGAGGATTTGCTTGCTCTGTCTGTCCTATCTTTCAGAAGGCAGCTAAAGGAGATTTTATTTCAGACTTATTGACTGTCATTATTATTTTATAGGGTAAAGTGAGGCTCATAGTTGGTATATGGGTATCAATATCAATTCATGTAGAATTACAATGTTTTCCTGTTTTAGTTTAAAGTAACTAGAGTTTAAGTACTAATGGTGACTTCTTAAATTGTATTTGAGTTTGCATTTTTATCTTATTTTTCTTATTTCTTTAGTATATTTTTGGGAAGTCGATTAACTAAAGCACTGCTGTATTTCGCCGAGTAAAAAATAAAGACGTTTATTATTATTATTATTATTATTATTACAAAAAAGTTCTTCTTTCTCACATTTGGTCAATGTGGTTCCATGTTTGGCTGACGGGCGCAAACCAAGTCAGCATAAACGCATTACCATTGTGTATTAAGGAATGACCTGACAATGTTACATGTTTTCAAAATCACTGACTTCTGAATGTTTTTGTGTATGTTTGTGTTGAGTCCTAATTGTACTAAATGTGGTGTGAATGTTATTGGTGTAAGGCCTGTGGCTCATATAATGAGGGGGACAATGATGACTTTTTCTTGTTTCCATAGCCTTTTTATTTCCGTTGCAAGGTCTGTGTATTTGGAAATTTTTTCTGTGTATTTCGTTTGGATGTTCGTGTCGTTGGGGACAGCTATGTCAATTAGATAGGTGACTTTTCCTTTTTTGCACTGAAAAGTAATATCAGGTCTATTGGCGGAGACTGTTTTATCTGTATGGATACTGATGTCCCAGTAGAGCTTGTAATCTTTATTTTCAAGTATGGATGTTGGTGTGTATTTGTAGTATGGATCTGTGTTTTCTATGAGTTTGTATGTTGTGACTAGTGCTTGGTGAACCACTTTGGCAGCTGAATCATGCCTGGCTGTGTACTCTGTTCCGGCCAATATTATTATTATTATTATTACAAAAAGTTCTTCTTTCTCACATTTGATCAATGTGGTTCCATGTTTGGCTGATGGGCCAAAACCAAGTCAGCACAAACGCTATTACCATTCCGTATTAAGGAATGACCTGACAATGTTACATGTTTTCAAAATCACAGACTTCTGAATGTTTCTGTGTATGTCTGTGTTGAGTCCTAATTGCACTAAATGTGGTGTGAATGTTATTGGTGTAAGGCCTGTGGCTGATATAATGAGGGGGACACTGATGACTTTTTCTTGTCTCCATAGCCATTATTATTATTACACAAAAAGTTCTTCTTTCTCACATTTGATCAATGTGGTTCCATGTTTGGCTGACGGGCCAAATCCAAGTCAGCACAAACGCTATTACCATTCCGTATTAAGGAATGACCTGACAATGTTACATGTTTTCAAAATCACTGACTTCTGAATGTTTCTGTGTATGTCTGTGTTGAGTCCTAATTGCACTAAATGTGGTGTGAATGTTATTGGTGTAAGGCCTGTGGCTGATATAATGAGGGGGACAATGATGACTTTTTCTTGTCTCCATAGCCTTTTTATTTCCGTTGCAAGGTCTGTGTATTTGGAAATTTTTTCTGTGTATTTCGTTTGGATGTTCGTGTCGTTGGGGACAGCTATGTCAATTAGATAGGTGACTTTTCCATTTTTGCACTGAAAAGTAATATCGGGTCTATTGGCGGAGACTGTTTTATCTGTATGGATACCGATGTCCCAGTAGAGCTTGTAATCTTCATTTTCAAGTATGGATGTTGGTGTGTATTTGTAGTATGGATCTGTGTTTTCTATGAGTTTGTATGTTGTGACTAGTGCTTGGTGAACCACTTTGGCAGCTGAATCATGCCTGGCTGTGTACTCTGTTCCGGCCAATATTATTATTATTATTATTACAAAAAGTTCTTCTTTCTCACATTTGATCAATGTGGTTCCATGTTTGGCTGATGGGCCAAAACCAAGTCAGCACAAACGCTATTACCATTCCGTATTAAGGAATGACCTGACAATGTTACATGTTTTCAAAATCACAGACTTCTGAATGTTTCTGTGTATGTCTGTGTTGAGTCCTAATTGCACTAAATGTGGTGTGAATGTTATTGGTGTAAGGCCTGTGGCTGATATAATGAGGGGGACACTGATGACTTTTTCTTGTCTCCACAGCCATTATTATTATTATTATTACAAAAAGTTCTTGTTTCTCACATTTGATCAATGTGGTTCCCTGTTTGGCTGACGGGCCAAAACCAAGTCAGCACAAACGCTATTACCATTCCGTATTAAGGAATGACCTGACAATGTTACATGTTTTTAAAATCACTTACTTCTGAATGTTTCTGTGTATGTCTGTGTTGAGTCCTAATTGCACTAAATGTGGTGTGAATGTTATTGGTGTAAGGCCTGTGGCTGATATAATGAGGGGGACAATGATGACTTTTTCTTGTCTCCATAGCCTTTTTATTTCCGTTGCAAGGTCTGTCTATTTGGAAATTTTTTCTGTGTATTTCGTTTGGATGTTTGTGTCGTTGGGGACAGCTATGTCAATTAGATAGGTGACTTTTCCTTTTTTGCACTGAAAACGTAATATCGGGTCTATTGGCGGAGACTGTTTTATCTGTATGGATACCGATGTCCCAGTAGAGCTTGTAATGTTCATTTTCAAGTATGGATGTTGGCGTGTATTTGTAGTAGGGATCTGTGTTTTCTATGAGTTTGTATGTTGTGGCCAGTGCTTGGTGAACTACTTTGGCAGCTGAATCATGCCTGGCTGTGTACTCTGTTCCGGCCAATATTTTACATCCGCTCGTTATGTGTTCGATCGTTTCTTTCTGCTGGTGGCATTTCCTACATCTGTCCTCTGCAATAGTAGGGTCTTTGATGATATGCTTTTGGTAGTTTCTGGTTAATATGACTTTATCCTGGATGGCAAGTAAGAAGCCTTCAGTCTCAGGGAATAGCTGCCCATCCTGTAACCAGATGTATGATTGTTTTTTATTTACGTGGTCTTGTTCTATGTGGTATTATTATTATTATTATTATTATTATATTTCTTCTTATTTCTTACATTCCATGTTTGGCTGACGGGCCTAAGCCAAGACAGCACAAACGCATTACCATTGTGTATTAAGGAATGACCTGCCAGTGTTACATGTTTTCAAAATTACTGACTTCTGAATGTTCTGGTGTAGGTTTGTGTTGAGTCCTACACGTAATTGTACTAAATGTGGTGTGAATGTTTATCGGTGTAAGGCCTATGGCTGATATGATGAGGGGGACAATGATAACGTTTCTTGTTTCCATAGCTTTTTATTTCTGTTGCAAGGTCTGTGTATTTGAAGAGTTTTTCTGTATATTTTGTTTGGATGTTTGTGTGGCTAGAAGCAGCTATGTTAATTAGATAGCTGACTTTTCCTTTTTTGCACTGAAAAGTAATGTCGGGTCTATTGGCGGGGACTGTTTTATCTGTATGAATACTGATGTCCCAGTAGAGCTTGTAATCCTTATTTTCAAGTATGGATGTTGGTGTGTATTTGTAGTAGAGATCTGTGTTTTCTATGAGTTTGTATGTTGTGGCTAATGCTTGGTGAAATACTTTTGCCGCTGAGGCATGTATGTCATGAACTTTTGCAGTCACCCTACTATAGGATTCATAGATTTTATTGTGGAAAAAATTTAAAATGTTTTTCAAACTCTACTAATAAAAAGCTTAGTCTAGGATTCTTGTTTCTGTCTACCAAAATACTGACAGCGATGAAGTGAAATATTAAAAAAAATTCAGGATATATATCCAATTCATATATGGATAACGAAAGTGTTGCAATATTTTGAAAATAACTCTTTATGTTATCCACTCGTTATTCTAACAAATTTTTTTTTCGAAAAGACTAAAAAATGTATAATATTACAGATTATAGGCCACATGTTTCCTCAGTTACTTTGAACGCTTGAACACCAGGTGTCCATGCAAATACCTGCAAATAGTAAGAACAGTTTGACAAAAATCTGGAGAAAATTCTGCCTTGGAGTGACAGGAGCCAAGTAGAACTTAATATTATACATACGATATACAATATCTCAAGACATCATTCTTTTCTAAAAAAGTTAAACTTATAGATCCCGTTATATATATTGAAGGTATACTCTGTTCCAATGCCTACGTCAGCCAACCTACTAGGCGGTAATTTGGAACCCTATATTTCGTGGTATGCTCATGTCGCATGCATAGTAAGGAAAGCTTCTGGACTGGTTGGTTGTTTGGTTGTGGGCGGGGTAGACGGTTGTGTCTGGTTATGCACTACAACCTCTAGGCTTATTGTGGGCTCCTCTCTGGATCGCAAGAACATCGTTTCTTTAAGAAGGTGTATTAACTACCTTTCAACCCTTCATATGGTAACTTATCACTACGATATAGTTCTCGAACAATTATATATGTCCCGAGTTAAAGCTGCATATTCTAGTAATATAAGCATAGGGGTTTCTTCCTGTTCACCACATTATTTGCAAGTCGTGGAACCTTTGTGGATAACAGTAACAGTAGCTGGTAATTAGTCCAACCACTAGTTTGGCCTGGGACTGGCAATAACGTCCCACGCTTGTCTTTGGCCATATGTTACGAGCCAACATATCTAGATGTTGCTGGCATTATAATCTGTACATTTTCTTTTACCCATTTTGGAATATCAAATGCTGGTTCTGGATCACTGTAAGTATATAAAGCTCCGGATCTTGTCCGCTTTTTCATTACCTTTTATTCCCAAGTATCTTGGAACCCTCAGTGGTTCAACCCTCTTATTCCTGGAGGATAGTTCTGACAGGTCACGCTTTATCGTGATCTGGGAGTTAGCCTGATAGGTATCTAAAGTCTTCAGAGTAGCTTGAATGTCTCAGAGAATATATATTTCTTGGTTGCAGTCCCCTCTAATATTCTCGTGAACTCGCTTATATTGCGGGAATTTATGCCTGGAATATTGTCGCCTTGTCCAAGGAATGCTACAACTTTACTTGAGCCTTTCTGCGTACAAGTCAGTACCTATTTCGCCCGAAGTGTTTGATCCATATGTGTAATAAGCCAGATCCGCTGCCTTCGTCGCAGTCTCCACCTGGACATACAGATTTGAATCGCACCCAATTTATACCCAAGAGTTGGTCGTTGATTAGGTCTATAACTTTTGTGTGCCTAAAATGTACAGGTTGTTGTTTCCATTCTTCATTTGTCGTCATTGTCGTCACTTTTTATGGATATATCTAGGACTATTAGTCTTAGAACTATTTCCATAGCTGTGGGGGAGGTGCTACTTATACCCCCAGTGGAACACAAGCCAACCTCTGCAGTTGATTAAGCTGCGTGGTTGTTGTTTTCTGCACTGTTTTCGTCCACCATACTGCAGCTCAGTATATAACCGTGAACTGAATGACCGTGACGTATAGTGAAAACACCATCTTTGATTTAAGGCCCCAGGGTTCCCAAAGAAGCATCTCCTTATGAGACACATTTTTGCTTTATTAAGGTATTTTGCAACTTTGTTCCATGTTAATTTTGTTTCTAGTGTCAAGCCCCGAGTTTTTGTAGCATTTACTTTCAGGTTTACTCTCTCACACCGGCGCTGTACATTGTTTAGTGCTCTTTGTCTAAGCTATGCCGCTGTAGCGATATTCGTCCCTTGAATGAGTATAAATATATCATCATCATATTGCTAGGCATAGAAGCCCTATGAGTTTAGCCGAGTCAGCAGCTTATCCACCACTAAGTTCCAGAGGAGTAGCGATATCACTCCTCCCTGTGGAAATTCTTGAGTCATTTCTGTTTCTAAACAACCTGGAATATTATTTTGAACTATAAAACGGTATCATCCATGACAAAACAAAGCTCAAATTCGGCAATGTATGTAATACTGCTCCTATTTGCTAAATTATATATCGAAGCCTGATTAGATATCTGGAATACACTAGAAATCCTATTCTTAGGAACATGGAAAAAAAGTTGATGATTACTGAGCGAAGTCTGCTTCATTCCTCCCAAAGAGGTCCAGGCGAGGATACATGTCAAGCTGATACATCACACTACAGGAGGTTCAGCTTGTCATACAATCCCGTAAAAAATTTTTTGTGGAGAAATTCATCCCTTTGTAATTCACTATTTAGTACTGTATTCTTCACCAAGGATACTTGCTATTTTATGCACGCGCCGCTCTTTTAGAGCCTTACGAATTTTTCTGCAGCACGTATGCTATGTTTATAAAGAAACCTCTTCAAATATAAGGGGTGTGAATAATTAATTTTGAGGGATTTTTAAGAGAGGGCGTAACTTGTATTATATCACATCGGGACATACTGTTGCTATACGAGGCTGGTTTGAAAAGTCCGTGCAAAGTCGGAGAGATGGCACCACCGGCGCGTATCGCGTATGTTTAGGACGAAAAAGAATTTCGTGTGGTGATTAAACATTACTTTATGAAAGGCAAAACGCCTCAGGAGACTAAAGAGAAGCTTGATAAACATTATGGTGACTCTGCACCTTCGATTAGAACAGTTTATAAGTGGTTTCAAAATTTTCGGACTGGCCATATGGGCACAAGTGACGCTGTCGTTATTGGACCGTTTGAAAACCGAGCTGCAAGAAAAACGCCCGCGATTGGCCCACAAGAAAGTCCTTTTCCATCACGACAACGCACCAGCACACACCTCAGCAATTGTGATCGCAAAATTATTGGAAATAGGATTCCAACTCGTTTCACATCCCCCCTATTCTCCAGACTTGGCTGCCTCGGACTACTATTTATTCCCCAAATTGAAGAAATGGCTGGCGGGACAAAGATTTTATTCAAACGAGGAGGTGATTGCAGACACTAATGGATATTTTTCAGACTTGGACAAATCCTATTATTCGGAAGGGATCAACAAACTAGAACATCGTTGGACGAAGTGTATAAGCCTAAAAGGAGACTATGTCGAAAAATGAAAAAGGTTTACCCCAAACACATAAGTAGTTTTTATTTTTGCACGGACTTTTCAAACCAGCCTCGTATTCACGGTGAAGCACTTTCATTAGATATTTTTAGTACATGTTATTTTGCGGAAGTATGAAAAACATATTTTTTTTGAGCATTAAATTTGTCGAATTATGTGCCAACAAAACACCATTTATGGGAAGCGTTACTTTTCTTGTTTAATTCAAAGAAAAGCGCTGCTGAAAGTCATCGATTGCTGTAGGAAACCTATGGTGATTATATTGCATTGATAAAGACATGGGAGTACTGGTTTCGATGCTTTAAAAGTGATGATTTCGACACGGAAGACAAAGAACGTCCAGGCCAGCTGAAAAGTTTAAAAATGAATAACGGAGGCATTACTCGATGAAGATCCGTGCCAAAAGGAAAAAGAACTTTCAGAATCATTAGAAATTGATCAAATAACCATTTCCAAGCATTTACATGCACTAGTAATGATTCAACAGCAAGAAAATTGGATCCTGTACGAATTGAAACCGAGAAACGTTGAAAAGCATCGGCACAATTAGAAATATTTTTTTGCATCGTATCGTAACTGGCGATAAAAAATGGATCTGGATGGATGGATTTGGATGGATAATCCAAAGCTTAAAAAATTATGGCTGAAGCCCGGTGAACCATCAACATCCAAAGCTGAATATTCATGGCTCCAAGCTTAGGCTGAGTATCTGGGGGGGGGGGGGGGGATCAGCTGAATGTAGTGTATTATGAGCTGCTCCAACCCAACGAAACTATTAGTGGGGAATATTACCGACAACAACTGATGCAATTGAGCCGAGTGTTGAAGGAAAAACGACCGCAATATGCCAAAAGATACAACAAACTGATTTTTCAACGTGACATCGCTCGTCCATATGTTGCAAAACCTGTCAAGAAAACGCAGAAGCGCTTGGATGAGATGTCCTATCTCACCTGCTGTACTCACCAGACATTGGTCTTTCTGATAATCACTTGTTCCGATTGAAGACGCACGGTCTGTCTGAACAGTGGTTCCATTCTTACGAAGATACAAAAAAAATGCGTCGATTCGTTGATAGCCTTAATGTGCTGCGATACTTTTAATAATCAATTTGTAACCATTTTTTTACAACAAAGCGATATTTTTACCGAAAAATACCTCAAAATTAATTCATTCATTCAATAATAATAGAATAAGTGGGTCCAACTGACATTACATTGTTTTTAGTCCAAAAATTTTATGATTTATATTGTAAAGGAAATCTATGTATCCCCTAAGTCCGCTCCTGTCATTTATGTTATATCTCTAAAACTGCCCGGGTCTATTCATAACAAATATTTTAATATATTCAAAACATGCTTATGCGTGAACAGAAAATCATAGATAAATTAATTTGGGACAAGTTTCATATTTGTTGAAAATATTCTGAATTCGCTTTTGGCCATACAGTTTCATTCGGCGTCGGTGAATTGAATAATTTTGTTAGCAAATGAGTGGGCCAGCGCGAACATCCGTCATGACTAAATAAAAATTTTAATCAGACTCACTTGTGGATGTCGGCTTCGTTAAGTTAAACTATGCAAATTTTGTTATTGCATGCATTTTCACGGACATGTTTAAAATAGGGCAGTCTCTCTGAATTCGTTTGCATAATAAATATTTTTACGTTGTAGGTTAAAGCTCTGATCATTTTTATTTTTTACGATGCTTTTAGGTATATTATTATCTTTGCTATTATTGCGAAGACTACTAACTTAAATCAGTATTTAGTTTTGAATGTAATACTATACAAATTTAGGCCTCGAAACTGGTTACAATTTAAAATAAAATAACCGGCCAAGTGCAAGTCGTACTTGCGCAATTAGTGTTCCGTACGATGCTTTTAAAATAAAAATTTTTGTTACGGAGGTATAAAATTATCGACGACTTCACAAAACACCCCAAAATGAGTTTCCAACAAAGTTTTTCTCCGATCTTTACTGATGACCTTGAAATTTATGTTTTTTTTTTATATACCAGATAAATTATTAAGGGGTAACACCACAGTGGCGAACGAAAATCAAGCGATTCTTGCAATTTTTTTTTCCTGTGGAAGGGAGAGTAATTGAATTAAAATACTCAAGGATGTTATCAGGTATATTTTTAAGTAAGTAAATTTTTTTTTGTTCAAATATATTATAAAATGGCAGCAATAGAGCTATTCTCCTAAGATATCTTGAAATTAAGAGGCTCCACGGCACGCAGTATAACTGCCGCAAATTATTTCTTTATTTACATCATAATAGCTAGAGAAATACGTAGAGAATTTTGAAAATATTGATTTCTGTGAAAATGGCAATCATTCGAAGGAAAAGTCCGATTTTCGACCCAAAAAAATGGTAGTTATTTTTTAATAAAAAAGGGTATAATCAACTTATCGAAAATCCCGTAAGTATTTCCCTTTAAAATGTTTTTTTAAAGATATATTTATAATTTAGAGTGAATATAATGAATATTAATCGAGTTATGCTGCGTGTCGTTTTGCAAAATCGTGTTTAGAGAAACGTGTTTAGAGAAACGTGTTCAAAGTTTTAAATCACATTATTTATATAAAAAAATAAAAATTTTGAGTGTTTTTAAATTTTTTACCATTAGTCTGCAATCCCAGCTCCATAAATTTGCCTCTTCATTTTCATTTCTTATCGATTTTAGTTTGGCGCGCGCTTCTTTTGCCGCCTCCGTCAGTCACTCCTCCGCACGATTAATTCGAGTAGCATCGGCTTCGAGGCAAAAATTATAGAATTGGCAGCCAATAGTTAACCCTAATATGGCCATTAAAATACTTGTTAGACAATCATTGAAAGTACATTTACCAATTATCAGTTGCTACATTAGGTACTTTCATCGCTGTTTGGTGTATATTCTCCCAAGCAACGTGTAAGCAACTCGTCACGGTTCGGCTCTTCATAAATAGGTTTTATGGGGTGAAAAACTGTATCGGAAAGTGGTGCTTTATAATGGAAGGAGCTGAAGGAATCTGATGCTTGAGCCTTCTGTCAGTCACACCAAGACTCTGAGCACTTCTCGTGTTGCGGCTTTTCGTCGGTTGACATCTTGTAATACGATGTCGCTCATATATTTTTCGCATATTTTCAACAGGGTTTGGATTCCGCCGTATTGCCAAGCCATTGTTAATTCATCAATTAATTTGGCAGTTAATTTACCCTTCCCTCCGAGGTTTATACTAACGTACTTTCGAACAAAGAAAATTTTAACTGAAGATAAACTACTTCTAACGACATCTATTAGTGCATTAGAGTTAGAAATCCAAAGGTAAGTTGTGTCCTACATTATGCAAGTAGACATACGGTTCGCCATGAGGAGCCATTTCGGAGCACTTCGATGCGCTTCAAAAATTGCTCGAAATTTCACACAAAAAATCGTGTAAACATGAAATCATTTTCTCTTTATTCTTAAAGGTTCAAAATATGTTTTAAACTAATAAAAAAATCGATTTTTTGTGAGTTCTACAGTGGCGTTACTCCTTTAAGGTAATGCACTCGTTATAATTTCCTTTCAATCTACACTCTGTGTAGAATATTCCAGAATTTTTTCAAAATTTTTTGATTAGTACTTGTCGAGATAAGGGGGGGGACAGCGATTTCTCGCTATTTTTTGAAAAATAATACAAAGCAATGTGCGCAAGTATATATATATATATATATATATATATATATATATATATAAATATATATATATATATATATATATATATATATATATATATATATATATATATATATATATATATATATATATATATATATATATATATATATATATATATATATATATATATATATATATATATATATATATATATATATATATATATATATATATATATATATATATATATATATATATATATATATATATATATATATATATATATATATATATATTTTATATATATATATATATATATATATATTTTTATATATATATATATATATATATATATATATATATATGCATATATATATATATATATATATATATATATATATATATATATATATATATATATATATATATATATTTGAACTCGTGTGTTTACCAGCTTTCATTTGACATCCCACTTGATGGGCTGGTAATTTTTTTTTCACTTCCGATGTCACCTCCCAAAACTAACACCTTAAATCAAAATTTAACTTTCAAAACTACATGGCTCTGATGAGACCATCAATTTCTATATTAGTGCCAAATTTTAACTTTCTATGTCAAATAGTTTCGGAGAAAATCGAGTGTGACAAACAGACAGACGAAGATAGGGACGGACAGATACCGAAGTGATCTTATAAGTGTTCCGTACGGAACGCTAACAATCGTCACATGTCAATGTAACTATTGGTGTTGTCGAATTATTATTTGTGAGTATTTGTATGGTTTTTTTAAATAGATTCCTTTGATAGAAGTCGTTTCTATTCAAGTTTTAGACACATTTAAATGGGCATTTAATATTGGATATTGGCAATAGAACTCATATTTCTCATAGACTAGTTTGTTAGTTTGGTTAAACAAGACTGATAAGCGTTTATTACATGCAGTCTGTGCGTCTTATAAAACTATTTCAACAAGGATGACTTCTTTCAAAGGAAACGACGTTTAAATTTGGTGTTTATAACTTAAATGTCCCCCGAAATGAAACAAATTATAAAGTATTGTTCATATCAAATTTGCAAAGTCCATAATGCAATTTCTAAAGATAGTGGAAAAGCAAAAAATGCTTGCAGATTAGAAATTATCATTATCCAAATAATCCATATCCAAATACATTATATACTCGTATATTTATTTTTGCTACTTTTCAAAGAAGGTTTATAAAAATTGCATTACTTATGATATTTTCAAATTTGTTTTTTTTATATTGTTTTTAGATATACCAACATTTATATCAAATCTGTTCGAATTGGGGTCAATTTCCTCCTCTTTAATTTAAAGTTTTTAGTATTTATTTATTTATTCATTTATTTATTTTCAATATTGTATTTTTTATGCAAATTTCGACAAATAAGAGTCTAGACTCTTGTGTTTTTTCTTTTACATAGTATCTCATTTGTTTGCTGCGGTTTATGTATTTGTTAGCGTATATTGTAGACCTCCTAAGTGACGATATAGTAAAAAATAGCTCCAATGTTCCACTGACGTTACGTATAGATGTAGCTTCGAGAGAATGTATATTCATTTTAAACTATGGTGAAGAGGCTATCAATAGATAGAGGTACACTATTTCTTTAGTTGGTATAGCATAGGAACACCAACCCTGAGGTCATGTATTCGATACTCGGGTCAGAAAACTCCTTCTATTATCTTTTAGTTATGTCTGTAACTGGATAAGATTCTATTCTGTAATTCAAACGAAATAGTAAAGAAATAGCCACATTAGAATATAGACTTTCTTTAGTTTCTGCCCGCTGCGTCTCGTACAATTTTGGCCTCGTGTATCTACGATTTGCTCCGGACAAACAACAATTTATCCAATATAAAGTTTATAATACTATTGAGTTCTCAGTTTTTATTTAACAAATAACCCCAAAAAAAACATCTAAACTAATTTGGGATCTACGGTCAGTCAAGTAAGAACGTGTCCGCGATAATTCTTTTATGGTAGGTGCCATTCTAACGGATTAACAAGAAATCGGTAGGGGAAACCTTTATCTACCACACATTTTAGTAAAAGTATCAGTCGATTCCGATCTTTCCTCGAAATCACGTAAAATCCGAAATGAGTCAATTGTTTGCGCATTGGTTCGAGACAGTCTTTCTTTATTTCCATCCAAAGGGGCCTAAAATAACACATTCCACGGCCACTAAATATATGAGCCTGGAATCGTCGATTCCATATCCGTTTTACATTTTTCTCGAAAACGCATTGTTCAAAAAAGATCGATGCGGTGACCACGATATCTCAAAAAATATTTCACCAATCGGCTTCCAATTTGTAGGGCTTATCCTACACATAGAGGACTGCTAAATGAACGAAGAATTTTTTTTCGATGAAAACTTGCTATTTCATTAAGGAATTTTGAAAGTTGATAAAAGTGATTTATTAGTAAAATTACTGCCATTTTGCTCAGAATCGGAATTTAAAACAATCCTTGGTTCATTTAGCAGATGTTGATGTCTTCTAACAGAAATATTTTTTTCGTATGTTTCAGTTAAGGCGTTCTTATATTATTGTCGCCACTGCACACAAACTTTTTCTGAGAATTCCTCTACCTCCCTAATTTTTAAATATATTGTGACATATTGAGTTCAATAGTTGTTCTATGAAATCGCGCTCTTTTTTCGATTAAAAAATGCATTTTAGTTATAAAAAAAGTTCTGGAATTTGGCCTGTGACAACTGCATATGACTCCTTTTTCAAATATTCTTTAAAACACTTACTAAGGCGATAAACCTATAGTATTGAATCATATTTATTAACATATCTTTCAGGTCCAATAAACTAGATCTAGATTAATATTGGGAAGCTAACTATATGTATTTGCTTGCCTTTAATTTAACTGCTTTCCTTTTATTATCTGTAACCGTAATCCCTTAATTCCAATTAAGATCTTCTTACCAATTTTACAAAACCGATTAATCCTAACCATATATTGGATCTATATAACCCTCTTTCTAAACCAAACAGAGTCGTTCTTCCACTTAGTTATCTCAACTTAACACTCTATTTTCGCCGTTTTCAGCCATTCCGTTTCTTTTTTATTTCTCAACTTTTTAAGCCTTCACGGATTAAATTTCCAGTAATGCGCTGCTAAAGTTACACGTTTTTATTAAGTTTAAATTTTAAAGTGTGAAACAAAATAAAATGTTTCTTTTTAGCTCGTATTTCTTTTTGTTGAAACGTTTTTAGGGAAAAACTGGTAATATTTTTTTTTTGTTCAAATTATTTGAAATCACAATATTTAGCTCAATCGCCAGGGGTTTTGAGCTCTCATTAAATGCTAACAGGCTGCATTTTGGCATACAGGTAGTTTTTTGGACGTAGAATAGGATTAAAAAAGGTTTGCTTAAATCTGATGTACGCTAAGCCCATAAAATCCAAAATAAGATCAAAAATTCGGTTTTTCTGTAATATCTCAAAAAATAAAAAAGATATCGACACATTAATAGCACCATGTGAAAGAGCAAAATATTACGTAGATTTTTTTTCCACATTTTCTTAAAAAGTGTAGCACCGCTCGAAGGATAATCGACATTACTTGTTTTCAGAGTTCAAAAAAAAATTAAAAAATATCTTTTTGAAGAGGAGACTTTCAGCTTTCCGATGATACTAATAGTTCTTATTTATGTTGTTTTATAATTTGTAAAACTTAAAACAAAATTTTTGTTTGCATGATTTTAACGGGCATACAGTAAATTACAAATATTTAATAAAATATAATATTGAAAAAAAATCCTTGTTTATCATTTTTATATCTTAAGTTTCAATATACGAATAATTAAAAATACGCACATTGTCTGCGTTATTTAAAAATTGTATTCCGTCAGCAATTTTACATTCAAAGAAGTACGAAATGGTTAAAAAAACAATTTTTTTTTAGTTACAGTTAACAGGTTGACTGCCGACCACTCCGATCGGAGTGCGTCGAGTCTCTTCGCCAACCCCGTCTACTCCGATCGGAGTTCGACATGCGTTCTTACGAAACGTTTTAGTATTCCATCGGCGTTGTATATGAAACGTGTTTCTAGTGGTGGCGTTGCTTAAAAACGCAAGTTCTAACAGGTGCTTAAGTGGTTCCGCGGATTTGCTTTTGGTTTGGTTGTAATCTGCCGTACAATATGGACAATCAAACTGGGCCTTCTGGTATTAAAAAAAGACATTGTAGTGATGAAAAAAAGGTATATGATAAGAAAAAGAAGCTAACTGACACTGAATTATTGCAGCTATTGGAAGAAAGCGGAGGTAGTAGTGACGAACATTACGTACCAGACACAGACGATAGTGATGTAAATTCAAGCTCTTAGTCCGAAGAAGAGAATTTTATAGACCCTATTCGGCCACATCAAACACTTCCTAGCCTTGATGAAATAAAATGGAACGACAGAGGTGCGTTAAAACAAATTTTGTTCCAGAAAACCCAGGAATTATTGGTCCAAATTCCAGGACAGGGTGTACCTATCGATTTTTTCGAAATGATCATTGATGATGATTTTTTACAAACTATTGTAGAACGAACGAACTCTTACGCAGTCGAGGTTTTGCTGCGCCCAGAAACAAGTACAAAATCACGTATTACTAATTTTAAAAATCTTACTCTTGACGAACTAAAAATTTTTTTGGCCCTGTTACTTCACACTGGCACAATATCCTTGAGCCGTCTTAACGATTATTGGAAAACTGATCCGCTATTTAATCTACCTGTCTTTAGAAAATATATGTCAAGGAATAGATTTTTGCTTATCTTGAGGTGTTTGCATTTTACATCTCCAGATATGGATCCGGCAGATCGGCTAGGAAAGATTAGATTTGTGGCAGATTTTTTTAACAACAAGATGGGAGAAATTTACTATCCTGGAAGAGAGTTGTCTTTGGATGAAGCTATGGCACTTTATCGGGGTCGTCTCCAGTTTAAACAGTATATCAAAAATAAGCGTCATAAATATGGTATGAAGTTATACATGCTGACAGAGCCTAATGGACTTATTTTGAAATTTCGTGTCTACGAAGGTGCGACAGATGTTTATGGTGGAAGCGGACATACTGAAAAGATTGTTTTACATTTATTGGAGGAAAAATTGGGTGTGGGACATGCTGCTTATCTAGACAATTTTTACAATAGTGTTAATTTAGCTAGGAAATTACTTCAACAAAATACATACTGCACTGGTACGCTGAGAGCTGAGAGGAAAGATAATCCGAAAGAGGTAATGAGTGCAAACTTAAAACGTGGTGAGAATAAATCTATGTTTTGCAATGGAGTGCATGTCGGAAAATGGCGCGATAAACGCAATGTTCAATACATTTCAACAGAATTTGGAAGCGAAATGGGCATTTTTAAAAACAAAAGAAATCAAGAATCTGAAAAACCTTCCGCAATCATTGGATATAATGCTTTTATGTCCGGTATAGATAGACAGGAACAAATGATGGCATATTATCCTTGCAGCCGTAAAACCATTCGGTGGTACAAAAAGTTATTCATGCATGTGCTGCAAATGAGCATGATAAACGCCTATTTTTTGTACAATAAATATTCGCGGTCTGACCAGTTACGATTATATGACTTCCGATTGGATGTCATAAGAAATTTACTAGCCAGACGACCAATTACTAATTTGCCGTAAATTCCTCCAGGCCAAATAAATGTCCACAGCATTAGCAAAGTAGAAAAAAATTGTTAGTGAAAAAAAAGGAACTAAAGAAACAAAACGGGTAAGCAGAAAGGAATGCAAAGAATGCAGGAAAAATAAAATAAGAAAGCAAACAGTGTATGAATGCAAAATGTGCCCTGGACAACCAGGTTTTTGCCTTAATTGCTTTGAGGATTACCATAAAAATGTACAAAAATGATTTAGAAATAAATGTTTTGAGTTCATGAGTTCGATTTATTATTTCTTTACTTATTTAATTGGACACTCCGATCGGAGTGTTCGGCATCTAGTAAAAATTTTCACTTGCAATGCCGATTACTCCGATCGGAGTGAAATTTTTTTTTTTCTAATATTTTGAATGGCACATAAAAAAAAACACATCCAAGATTCATTTTAATTCATATTTACCACAATAAAATAAAAATATTTGGAAAAATCTTACCGGCGTCAACCACAAACTCAAAAATATAGATCGGCAGTCAACCTGTTAAAAGTATACTTGATATTAGAGAATCATTAAAAACCTAAAAAAAACTTCCTCTTTTTTTTTGTAATTTTGCTCTTAAAAAGTGTTCATGATAAATGTATTTTTTGCTTATTATTTTTCATACGACTTAAACTTAAAAAACCGGTCAAGTGCAAGTTGAACTTGTACAATTAGTGTTCCGTACGTTGATTGTTTTTAAAATAAAATTTTTTGTTAGGGTGGTATAAAATGATCAGCGAGTTCACCAAACACACCCCAAATGAGTTGTCAATAAAGTTTGTTTCCAATTTTTACTGAAAACTGGTGACCTTGAATTTTTTTTTTTTTGTATACCACATAAATTATTATAGGTAATGCACTCGTGATAATTTTCGTTCAATCTATACCCCGTGGAGAATATTCCAGAATTTTTTCAAAATTTTTTGATCAGTACTTTTCGAGATAAGGTAGGGGACAGCGATTTTTTAAAAGTAATACGAAGAAAAGTGTGCGCAATTATATATATATATATATATATATATATATATATATATATATATATATATTTTACTCGTGTTTTCACAAGCTTTCATTTGACACCACACTCGATGACCTAGTAAAAAAATTTTTTTTTCACTTCCAATTTCACCCCTCAAAACGAACCCCTTAATTCAAAATTTATGTTACGGTGGTATAAAATGATTAGTGACTTCACAAAACACACCCCAAATGAGTTTTCAACAAAGTTTGTTTCCAATCTTCACTGACATCTGATGAACTTGAAATTTTTGTTTTTTTTATATACCATATAAATTATTAAAGGTAATGCACTTGTGATCATTTTCGTTCAATCTACACCCCGTGGAGAATATTCCAGAATTTTTTCGAAATTTTTTGATAAGTACTTTTCGAGATAAGGCCCGGAACAGCGATTTTTCGCGAATTTTTAAAAATAATACAAAGAAAAGTGCGCGCAAGTATAATATTATATATATATTTTTTACTCGTGTTTTCACAAGCTTTCATTTGACACCACACTCGATGACCTAGTAAAAAATTTTTTTTTTCACTTCCGACTTCACCCCCCAAAACTAACCCCTTAAGTCAAAATTTAATTCTCAAAACTACATGGCTCTGATGAGGCCATCAATTCCTATATTATTACCAAATTTCACCTTTCTATGTCGAATAGTTTCGGAGAAAATCGGGTGTGAGAGACAGATAGACAGACAGACAGACAGACAGACTGACAAACAGACACCGAAGTGATCTTATAAGTGTTCCGTACGGAACACTAAAAAAATATGTATATTTAAAGGTGGGAAATGAAAGATAAAAGTCTAAGCTTTAAGCATAAAGTATTTATATTTCACTTAAATATTCATGTACAAGGAAAACAGTTGCTAAAAACACAAAAATTCTAAATTACTGGAAGAAATGAATTACGTACTCTTTGGCCGTCATATTGGATCCGTCATACTGAATTTTACGAATCTGAATCTTAATAGCAAATTTTAAAATATTTAACGGTATATAGAAATGTTAATTTAATAATATATTTTTTTATGGGTCTAGCACACGTGCTGAAGGAAAGTCCTTAAAGCGCTACAGGAGCGACACGTGTGCGGAAAAAGCGATTCATGTTGTTCTTGAATATCTGTAAATTGTACTCGGTGGGAAACACAGTCCTGGGCAAATTATTCCAAAGGGATGATGTTCTCCATATAAAATACTGCTTGAAAAGCGTTGTACGAGGAGTAACAAGCTGAACCTCATACGGATGTGAAGTATTAGCGCGACGTGTATTTCTAACATGCACCGCTCTGGTAGGAATTAAGCGGGTTAGATCCTTCGAACACTTTCCATTAAAATACTTGTAGAATAGGCTCAAGTCACCAACCGTTCTTCGATGTTCCATCGAATCAAGGCCGCCGGTCAGTTCCGGGTCTTCAATCAGACGAACAGCTCTTCTCTGAATAGAATCCGACAAATGCAATGTATATTTGGGTGCGGAGCCCCAAACATGGGAGCAGTATTCCATAGTTGGTCGAATTTCAGCTTTGTAAAGAATTAACAGTTTCTTTGATTGTGTTAGCCGATACTTGTTGGAAATTCATAATAAAATTATATAAAAACAACACTATGTTTTAATTTCCAATATATTTAAAGTCACTTGACAATTGTGTCACCATACAATGGCTTCTTCAGAAGTAAATAAGAAAGAAAAATATTTGGTAGTAATCTTGGTTAAATAATGCTGACTGTGTCAGTATGTGACACAGTCACATACACAATAGCTCATCCCACCCGTATCCTCACAAAATGGCAGCTTTTAACTTTTTCATACATAGATTGTTACATATCCCTATGACTAAAACTAATTTTAACAAAGAATTCATCATAATCAAACAAACAGCAATTAATAATGGATATGACCCCAACATTATAGATAATATCTTGAATAAAAAATCCTTTAAACAAGCAATCTCTCTAATTTATCCCACAATTAATGACAAAAAAGGAAAATTTAGTACACTCACATACACAGGGAAAATAACTAGAACAATTTCCAAACATTTAATAAAAAAGAACAATAAAATATCATTCAAAACCAGTAATTCCTTAGGGAATATAATTTTGAATAACAAAATCAAATCTAAGAATTCCTTAAAATCAGGAGTTTACTTATTAAATTGTGGATCTTGTACTAAAACCTACGTAGGACAAACTGGTGGATCTTTTGAAACTCGCATTAAAGAACATAAACATAGTTATTTAAAAAATAAGAACAATTCACATTACGCAACTCATATAATAAACGAATCTCATAATTTTGATGATACGTTAAAAATTCTACATGTAGAAAATAAATCTAAAAAATTAAATTTACTTGAATGTCTTGAAATTAACAAACGAAAAAACTCCAATCAATTATTAAACGAACAGGTAGACTTAAACCATTCACCCTTACTTAATCTTTATTAGTTTTCGGAAATAGTACCACAGATTTGCATTCTTAAAATAATTCTGTCTGTAAATAATATAATAAAATGATTAGCATAATCTTAGGTAATTAAGGATAGTTTTAAGCATTATTTAACCAGGATTACTACCAAATATTTTTCTTTCTTATTTACTTCTGAAGAAGCCATTGTATGGTGAAACAATTGTCAAGTGACTTTAAATATATTGGAAATTAAAACATAGTGTTGTTTTTATATAATTTGAATTAACAGT
This sequence comes from Pachyrhynchus sulphureomaculatus, assembly GCA_019049505.1. NCBI lineage: Eukaryota > Metazoa > Arthropoda > Insecta > Coleoptera > Curculionidae > Pachyrhynchus > Pachyrhynchus sulphureomaculatus. Next base: position 202,540,229 of record CM032449.1, read on the forward strand.
TGTTGAGAAGTGTAAAGCTTTCTGTTTCGAAATAATATTCCCAACTTTTGAGAAGCTCTCCTCTCCATTGGTCTTTGGATTAGCTGGAGTTAATTTATTATACGTTTATTTAAAGCCTACGTTCCAATTTAATTGTAGATTGTAACCTTCCGAACGCAGATCAAGCTAACGAGACTCTTCTGTCCAAGTCAGCCTTTAAATTAACTTTTGAGAAGCTGTCCTTGCTAAGCCTGTGACATGTTCATGCCAGGACATATTTCCTCCCAACCTAACGCTGAACAAATTGAGTGACGATGTTAGAGGAATGGAGTGCCTCACCATAACTATCTCGGGTTCAGCAACGTTAACTTTTTTAGAAAAAACTGCCGCCTGGGTTTTTGTAGCGGTAAATTCTACTTAATTACTGTCACCCCAAGATAGAATTTTTTCCAGGTCGTTGTTAAGTTAAACGACTTCCCGCTGTCTGCGGATATTCGTCTGGGTAGCCGATGTCTGAGAATTCAAAGTGAATGAAGAGATAAGCGTACTGTCATCTGCAAGATTGGATTTCCGGTCTTTTCCAGCAAATCGTTAATGTAAATGAGAAAGAGAGTAGGAGATAGTATGGAGCCTTGGGGCACACCGGTGTTATTAGTAAAGGTGTTAGAAAGAAATCCGTCGACTGCCACTCGTAAAGTACTCTCTCTGAGGAAACATGAGAGCCACAAACAGAACTTTTCAGACTTACCATAAGAGCGTAGCTTAGCCAACAGTCCATCATGCCAAACACGGTCAAATGCCTTGGATATGTCAAGAGCAACCGCTCGAGATTCTCTAAAGTGTTCAATTACGTTGTTCCAAACATGTGTTACATAAGTCAGAAGATCTCCTGTTGATCTATGTTTACGAAAGCCATATTGGTGGTCGGTAATAATGTTGAATCCTTCAAGATATTTTAGAAGATGCTTTTCCATGACATTCGATATCATTGAAAGCAGTGCGACTGGTCAGTAGTTATTTGACAAGTCTACTTGCTGTCCGAAGACAAAATCGGGCATCCTTGACTGCACTATGGGCATTGTAGGTGGCGTTTTTCCTTGGAAATCGACCGTAGAATGTGAAGCAAGAAGTTCAGCTAACAAGTTCGCTTTCTCAACAAATGTCATTGCAATTTTTTTTTTTTTTTTTTTTTTTTTTATGGGTCTAGCACACGTGCTGCAGGGAAGTCCCTAAAGCGCTCCAGGAGCGGCACGAGTGCGGAAAAAAGCGATTCACGTTGTTCTTGAATCGCTGTAAATTGTACTCGGTGGGAAACACGGCGCTGGGCAAATTATTCCAAAGGGATGACGTTCTCCATATAAAAGATTGCTTGAAAAGCGTCGTACGCGGAGTAACAAGCTGAACCTCATACGGATGCGAAGCACCAGCGCGACGTGTATTTCTAACATGCACCGCTTTGGGAGGAATTAAGCGGGCTACATCCTTCGAACACTTTCCATGAAAATACTTGTAGAACAGACTCAAGTCGCCAACCGTTCTTCGATGTTCCAGCGAATCAAGGCCGCCGGTCAATTCCGGAGGCCGCCGGTCAATTCCGGCAATAGAATTATCTGGCCGTGTGAGTGGTGGTACGGTGGATTTGACTTTTTTGTTTGGGCGTTCAGAGCGTTCAGCATCATTTGTATCTGTACGACTCACAGTGTGTCGACTAGTACAAGTTAGCTGGACAAAATTATTTTTTTACTTATTTCAATTGTTTATGTATATTCTAGGCATATTAAGTTATTTTAAGAAAAAATTCATCGCGTTGGTTTTTTTTGTGGGCGTGGCTAATTTTTTCCCCTAAATTGGTCAGCTACGCAGACATATTTAACGATAACTCGGGAACAACTTGTCAGATTTTTATAAATAAAACATTAAAAAATGCATAACAAAATTTTATTAAAGTTGATTGAATATTATTTTATTCTATCTTTTATCGTTTTGGAGTTATTTAGAAATTAATGGAGAGAAAAATTTTTTTTTTCCTGTAAAATTCATTAATTTTTTTTGGTAAAAAAAGCGCAATAACAAAAGAAAAACAAAATATTATACATTTTCCTGACAGCTGCGTATCTGCAAAATAAAAATAAGGTATTAATCATGAAAATCGGTTAATAAATGTGGGTTTTATTCACAATTTACCGCAGGTACTCAATATCGATAAAATTTGTGTAATACAGCCACCCTTGCATATCGCGGTACGATTGCATCAGCTTAGCAGGTAGATAACGGAACTAAAGGGCAGGGGTATTTTGTATGGTTATTAGAATTAAAAATTATAATACAGTGTCTTTCATTTAGCTGCAATTCGCTTACCTGTATTTTTTGTCCAGCTGCACAAAATATTGTATAACAAAAACAAAATATTCTGCGTATGTGCACGAATTTTTCTACAAACTTGAATGTGCAACTAAATGAAAGACACTGTATTATTATTTTTAATAATAACCAGATGAAAAATCATTTATTGCATTTGTCAATTAAAAATAAAACAATTAATCCATATTACTTAGTTTATTGACACAAAAAGGATAAACTCAAATAATACCTGCCTTTCAGGTAGGTAACTTGTGCATTATATATACATAAGTAGTTGGTAATTTAAAATGTTTTTGATTTTTTTAAGGTACATATTTCTTGCTGTTCAGTTCAAAAAAAAATTGTTTTTGAAAATTCCAGTCAAAAATTGTTTTTGTTTAATTTTAAATAAATATAATTTAGCATAATGACATTGACTGTAATTATATGTAAAATAAAAACACTCATTTATTGATAAAGAAAAATTTACAAGTCAAGGTTTACATGCTTAGTACAAGCACTACATAACTAAAAATAGTAGCTGAACCTAATAATCATCTTCAGAGTCTTCTGATGAGTCGTTTACTGTATAATCGTCATCATTTTGTGGCATTGTGCGACAATATGATGACGATTCCAATCTTGAGTCTTCTATGCTAGGGCTTAAAATTAACTTTAATACATCTGTACATATTTTTTCCGGCTTTTTTTTGGGAATCTCTCGAAGGCTATTGATCAAAGGATCAGATGTTATAATTAACATGCACAGTAAGTCTCTATTCGTGGCAACACGCGAGCACTTGCGGGTGTTGTACTCCCTAAATCTGCGGCAATCTTTGTTCCGTGCTTCTTGAGCCTCTTCGGAAAACTGCCCAATTGCCGCTTTGATGACTTCTGTGCTGTGAATTAATATTTTATGCACAGTAGCAGGCATACAGTACCACGAATAGAGACTAAGATAATGTTTTCTGGTTTCAAGACAAAATTTTTTGAATTCAACTAAGTTTATCTCGAATCCAGAAGATAATGTTCTCAAAATAACATCAAACCTTTTTATAATTGTAACATCCAACCCTGTGATCTGAGCACTCATCTCAGCATTCTTAAAAAAGCGACGGGCTGTATTTCCATCATTTGAAGAACCAAATCCTGGCTTTGGTTTATCTACAATGAGTCCCATGTCGTTCTTAAATTTCAATTTAATCTCCTCGGAACGAACCTTGATATCTGCTTTGTCTTCGTTGCTTCTAGCCTGCCATTTCTTAATATTCAACTTGTAACTGATATGTAAAAGACATTCGAAGCAACGAATCCAAGCATGAAGTGTAGATAAACCAAAGCCAAAATGTTCTTGATTGCTGTTAAACATCGCGGAATCATCGTTCATCGTCTTGGGGGTGGCGCCACAGATGAAACACTTTTGGGATGAACTAGTTTCCGTTAAGGCGTTACACACCTTTCCGTCTGTCATTGTCAGCAAAAGTTCGTGTTTTACAGAGATTTGAGAATCACCAAAGTTGATAAGTGTTGGAAGAAGAGCATTAACTTCTTCCCACAATCTATTTGTCTCCACTAACGTGAAGTCGTTCGTTTCTTTGGCAAATATAAATTTGATTGGACGACAATACAAAGTTGATGAAGGCCGAGGATTTTGCCAAATAATTTTGGACCCATCATATAACTTAAGGGGAACTAAAGAAAATGCGAAAAGAAACTCGTCCGTATATTCAGGGTTCTCAAATCTCTGTTTGTATGTGCTGTGCCCAGAACTTCCATCACATCCCCATTTACTAACCAGTGTAAACGATGAACTTGTTGGGAGCACACTGCTGATAACTTCATTCTGTGCTAATACTAGACGTTCCACTGTTTTATTTAATAAGGCTGGCAAATTTATTTCAGCACGAGTTTCTGTTATAGCAATGTGCTCCTCTGCAGGGTAACAGGCCTGTTTGGACTTTTTGAAACTAAAATATGACGGAAACACATTATGCCCCGCCTTCATGGACCACTTCCTAGTTTGTTTGTAAGAATGCGTTGTTGACTTAGAATCTATATAGTAAGCTAAGGCTTCGTCACTACTTAATTGCCTAGGATTAACGGAACTGGTATTTTTAGACTTAATAATATTATCTGGGCTCTCACTAATGTCTCTAATCACATTGGCAATTTTCCTTTGCCCTGCTGAACGCACAGCAATTTCGGCAGCAGTCGCCAATTCACTGACACTTCGGGATTCTACGAGATCCACGACGCGACGTTTCTTCGTCTTAAACGACGATTCCTCGAAATCTTTGCGAGGTCTTCCTGCAGGAGTCACATTCTCACTTTATGTTGAAGGTTGTGGCGCAAAAGAACTCGCAGTAAACTGTATGTCTGCTTCATCCAACCAATTCTTATTTTTAATTAAAAAACGCTCCTTCGACTTTCCTGAAGCCAACCATTTGGCACCAAACTTATTAGACAAGTTGGATATCTTCAACTTTATTTCTTTTTGGCTGCTTTCAGTAATGTCACCAAAGTGAAATTTTGAAGAAAGAGAGTCATATACACGCGAGTTTTTTTCATTTTTCGTGTGTTTCAACCACTCCTCAAAAAAGGCTACCCTTGAAATAGAGTAAACGTGTTCTGGAAAAAAAGAAAAAAACATGTTGTACTGAAGTGTGCTAAACAATATGTGTATTTTTACGAAGAATAAAGTTATTTCTGTGTAATATCTAAAAACTAGCCCGGATAGAGGTGAATGTCTGTATATTCTGAACTTTCAAAGTTTTTTTTTTAAAAAAAACACGCTAAAAATATATATAGGCTATTTAAAAAAAATACTAAAAATTCAAATTAATAGATTCTGATTAAAAAATACATTAAAAAATAGTACTTACCCTCAGTATTAATATTCATCACAAAAACTTTCACAATATTACAATATGTCACTATAAGATGTGCACGAAAGTGTCGCTAAATTGCAACTGATTGATTGAAAGAACTGCATTAAACTCATTACCTGACTTCTGACGCTTATGACTTGCCACTTGCAAATTTGATAAACAACCTTTTCTCGGAATTCGGGGTTTGGTGGTGTTGTTTACGTTTTGCAAATAAGATTTCCTGGAAATCATAACATGAATTTGTCCACCTAGCATGTTCTACGCGACACACTGTACGACTGTGTTTAAATGCAGCATACCAGTAAATGATGAGTGATTTTCCAGAGAGAGAATCCCCGTAACACTGATCAAGCCATTGCTTTGCTTGAACGGTATTTTTTCCCATCAAAAAACAGTGTTTAATCAACACACGAAATTCGATTTGTTCCATTGTCTTAAAAATATCAGAAGTAGCATCACTAAAAACCACTGTAACTTGGAAACTAATCGTCGAAATGTCATGAAATTTTAACACATATTGTTTGAAGGTTGGTACTTCCTAAAAATCGTATGGATTTTTGAAAAGGGCGACACCTATGTGTCAGACCAAAAACTTTCCATCCTACGTGTTGTTTTATTTTACTCTGTAATAATATATAAAATCTTCATTGATTTTTTTATTCTAAGAGAGAAAACGAGAAAGAATAACAGTTTTCCAATACAAAACAATAAATAAAACTCGCTTCCGTCGAAAGCGTAGCTGATATATTTAGAAGGTCGTAAACCTCACATAATACCTTGGGATTTGTTTTCATTTTTAGTTGTCTGCTTTTTATATTTTGATTAATTGTACATTTTCCATTAAACTAGAATTACCGAGCTTAGGAAAAGCTTTTAATGGTATAATTTTATAGCAATTTTAGTTAATTTGTTATATATTAATTGAACCGTACGCTTTATATTAGTTTACGCGTAATGAACACACCTTAAAAATACGAGCAGAATCAAAATAAAATGATTTATTACAGTTTTCATGAAAATATTTTCCAATTAGGTGATTACCGATTTTCAAGTATCCTTTTTTATTTCATTCCATCTATATTGATTAAATTACCTGGTTTACGACCGCCATAACATCCCCTAATCATAACGTCAGCACCTCTGTGCCAAGTATTTGGTACAAGCAGAACCAAAATAAAATGATTTATTACAATTTTCATGAAAATATTTTCCAATTAGGTGATTACCGATTTTCAAGTATCCTTTTTTATTTCATTCCATCTATATTGATTAAATTACCTGGTTTATGGCCACCATAACATCCCCTAATCATAACGTCAGCACCTCTGTGCCAAATATTTGGTACAAGCAGAATCAAAATGAAATGATTTATTACAGTTCTCATGAAAATATTTTCCAATTAGGTGATTACCGATTTTCAAGTATCATTTTTTATTTCATTCCATCTATATTGATTAAATTACCTGGTTTATGGCCACCATAACATCCCCTAATCATAACGTCAGCACCTCTGTGCCAAATATTTGATACATGCAGAACCAAAATAAAATGATTTATTACAGTTTTCATGAAAATGTTTTCCAATTAGGTGATTACCGATTTTCAAGTATCCTTTTTTATTTCATTCCATCTATATTGATTAAATTACCTGGTTTACGGTCACCATAACATCCCCTAATCATAACGTCAGCACCTCTGTGCCAAATATTTGATACAAGCAGAACCAAAATAAAATGATTTATTACAGTTTTCATGAAAATATTTTCCAAATAGGTGATTACCGATTTTCAAGTATCCTTTTTTTATTTCATTCCATCTATATTGATTAAATTACCTGGTTTACGGCCACCATAACATTCCCTAATCATAACGTCATCACCTCTCATTTGGTACAGTGCAAACTCTCATTAATTTAGCGGATACAAATATTTTTTTTGTAATTCCGAAATTTGGAATTTCGAGTCATCGTCCCAAAGAAATTTATTCGATTTATCGTCCAGTTTTTATCTGTTTTAGCCTTTCGTATATACATTTTACTTGTGTCTCATTATTTCGTTCCGCTATGGCTTATGATCTCTAGATGGAGCACTTTTAAGATCACTTCGCTGTCCGTCTGTCTGTCACGCCCGATTTTTTCCGAAACTACTTAAATTGATGGCCTCATCAGAGCTGTGTTGATTTGAAAGTTAAATCTTAACTTAAGGGGTTAGTTTTGGGGGGTGAAATCGGAAGTGAAAAAAAGTTTTTTTACCAGGTCGTCGAGTGGGATGTCAAATGAAAGCTTGTAAAAAGACGGGTTCAAAATATATATAATGTAATACTTGCTCATACTTCTCTTTGTACTATTTTTTAGAAAGTGCAAAATTCGCTGCCCCCCCCCCGTTATCTCGAAAAGTACCGATCAAAAAATTTTGAAAAAACTCTAGAATATTCTGTACAGGGTGTAGATTGAACGAAAACTGTCATAAGTAAAAAAAAACAAAAATTTCAAGATCATCAATTTTCAGTAGAGATCGGAAAAAAACTTTGTTAAAAACTCATTTGGGATGTGTTTTGTGAAGTCACTGATCATTTTGTACTTCCGTAACAAAAATTTTTATTTTAAAAAAGCAATCAATGTACGGAACACTAATTACGCAAGTCCAACTCGCACTCAATCGGTTATTTATTTTTTAATTTTCACGCCCTTAAGTCAAAATTTATGTTATGGTGGTATAAAATGATCAGTGACTTCACAAAACACACACCCCAAATGAGTTTTCAACAAAGTTTGTTTCCAATCTTTACTGAAATCTAATGACCTTGAAATTTTTGTTTTTTTTAAATACCAGATAAATTATTAAAGGTAATGCACTCGTGATAATTTTCGTTCAATCTACCCCCCGTGGAGAATATTCCGGGATTTTTCCAAAATTTTTTGTTATGTACTTTTCGAGATAAGGCGCGGGACAGCGATTTTTCACGATTTTTTGAAAATAATACAAAGAAAAGTGAACCTTTCAGTTGACAACACACTCGATGACCTAGTAAAAAATTTTTTTTTTCACTTCCGATTTCACTCCCCAAAATTAACCCCTTAAGTCAAAATTTAACTTTCAAAACTATATGGCTCTGATGAGGCCTTTCATCATATTAATCTTGGAGTACTTCAATAACCTCTGGTCGAGTGGCGAATTCCCGTCCTCTTGGTTAACAACTACTATCGTTCCCATCCACAACACCGGCAAGCCCAGAAACAATCCCAATAGCTATAGGCCTATATCCCTCACCAACCACCTGACCAAATTATTGGAACGTATGGTAAAAGCCCGTCTTTGTTGGCATTTAGAGTCAAACAATCTCATATCTCCCCACCAATATGGCTTTCGCAAAAGTTTCTCTTCCCTAGATCACCTCACTTCGTTCGACACTGACATTAGATCAGCCTTTCAATCAGGGAAACACCTTCTGGCCGTTTCTCTGGATCTGCAGAACGCTTTTGATCTGACAAACAGTAAAACTCATAGCGGACGAGTTGATGAGGATGTGTTTCAGGGGCAACCTCCCTAAATTTGTCATCAACTTTATCCAACCTCGATCTTTTAGAGTCAGAGCGAATGGCCTCCTCTCGGATATACATGTACTAGAATCGGGAATACCTCAGGGTTCCATACTGAGTCCTACATTATTTCAAATAGCCATCCAGACAATGGAGAAACACTTACCAGATCACACAAAAATAAAGCTATTTGCTGATGACATTTTAATTTATAAATCTTCCAGTGACAGTAACACACTCACAAACCTCATTCAATCTTCCCTGAACAATATCCAAAAATGGGCCACAATTTCGGAATATTCCTTTTCCTCAAACAAATCATCATACATACATTTCTGTAGGAAAAGAAACTGCTCTGAATTAAATCCACTAAAACTTCTCAATGACCCTATAACACCTCAGAACAACTTCAAAATATGATGCATGATCTTTGATCCAACCTTGAGTTGGAAGGAGCACATCAACCATCTCAGAATGACTACTTCAAAGGACATCAATTTGATGAGATTGCTAGCAAATTCGCAATGGGGAGGAAGTTTCACAACCTTAATCAGGATTTATAAATCTCTCATACTATCCAAATTAAATTATGGTGACTTTATATACGATGCATCAAGACACTCTTCCTCTCTCCTTCCCCTACAAGAAAAAAATTAGATACAATCCAGAATCAAGCTCTCAGATTGGCTACAGGGGCCTTTCGTACGTCGCCCATCCCAAGTTTACAGTGCGTCTCTGCTATTCCATCTCTCAACCTTTCAAGACAAAGATCCCTCATGCTATACTTTTCAACTGCCTCATTTAAACCCATCATGAAAAGAGCATTATATTTAAACCCGCCACCTAACACAATTATTCCACCAGACTCCATAGCATCTAGAGTAAAAAACATCCTAAATCGTCACAACCTCTCCATTTAAACTAACGACTCTCCTAAAGTTTCTATATACCCGCCTTGGACATCAATAAGACCCTTCATTGACTATACGCTCCGAAAATATAACAAGAAATTAAATCCAAGCCACATAATCAGATCAGCCTTCCTATTACTTATCAACGAGAAATACAAAGACTCTTCTCATATTTATACAGACGGCTCTAAGACTGCCCAGGGAACGGGGGCCGCTTTCGTATACAATAACACTACCATTAAATTCAAATTAAACAATTACACCTCTGTCTTTTCAGCGGAATTATTTGCTATCAAAGAAGCGTTAAGATGGTTAATATCCACCAAACTAGATACTAAAGTATTAATCATAACAGACTCCTTGAGTTCATTACAATCAATCAGCTCTTCCACACATTTTCACCCTATCACTACATCCATATCTGATCTTATACAAATGGCATCCAATAGGGGTATCACTATATCTTTCTTAAGGGTGCCCAGCCACATTAACATAAAAGGTAATGAAAGTGCTGATTTACAAGCTAGGGTTGCCATCACCTCGGGCACTCCAATTAACACAATCCTCACTCCAAAAAATCTAAAAAAAACTTTTTCAAACAGACTTTTGATAATCTATTTCAGCTGGAGTGGGACCTGCGAGAGGATTCGTGCAAGTTGTGGGGGGTTAAACCCCTAGTTTTTCCGCCCCTTCAGCTCGATGCTGTGTCACGTAGAGAGAATACAATATGGAGAAGGGTAGCTATCGGACACACCTTCCTCACTCATTCTTATTTGTTGAAAGGTGATCCGCCACCCAGATGTCCAAACTGTGACAATACTCTAACTATTAACCATATTTTAACTTCAAATGAATATTTAGACATTAAGACAAGGTTAGATCTATTAAAACCTCTCGATCAAATATTGATTCCAAATGTTACAAATATCTCCAGTTTGATCAAATTCTTCAAAGAAACACAATTATTTTCTAAGATTTAAACATCCACTTATGGCGCCAAATGATCCTCGATATCGACGCTATATTATTATCAAATTTCAAGTTTCTGTGACAAATAGTTTCGGAGAAAATCGGGTGTGACAGACAGACAGACAGGCAGACACCGAAGAGATCTTATAAGTGTTCCGTACGGAACACTAAAAAAGCAAAAAACATTAAAATACTTCTATTGAAATGTTAACTGTAGAATATTATAACAACACCGTAATATAAAAAATTGTATCGTGTTCGCTACGAAATTGGAGTAAATGCCTCATCATCTGCTAAAATTGTTGCATAATCCTCATTAAACTTTTATTATATATTACACTATATCCCATTTTCTTGCGCCGTGATGATAATATTACAAAATCTGAATAAATTATTATCAAACTATGTAAATATTTATCGGTTTTATTAAAACTGGAACACTTATTTTTTTCGTATCTCGATGGTTTATCTCTGAAATGGCTATTTTGTGCTGGAAGCAAGAAAAAATTATCTACATTTTCATATTTTAGGTATTAGCTAATATTCTGCTACTGCATAACTTTAAGGTAAACAAATACATTTTTGTGATCTTGTAAATTTCATGCCGAGAGGAATTAACTAGCATATACTCGTATGTAGCACCATAGACATGTTTATTAAAAGGACAACTGATTGTTAGGTACTATTCTGTGTCGTCATCTGTATCCTGTATATGAGCATTTCCGTAAATTACACAGGCCAATAAAAAAATATTTGTAAAAACTTTTTAAACCGATACATCTAAATGTTATGTATTTTTGGGTGCTGAAACCGTATCTGGTATCAGTTTTTTTATATCACCCACAGT
>CM032449.1:202554200-202565115 GCA_019049505.1 Pachyrhynchus sulphureomaculatus
CAACAACCGCCAAAATATTTCGGACATCTGTACGACCACGGTCGACATCAGGGACTTGTATTTCTACGGTATCACCAATTTCAGCAGGAGGGAATTTTCTTTTTGAGGTTCGTAACATTTTCAATACTTACAGTAGAAGATTCTATTTTATGGCAGCTCTTTTTACAGAAATAAACTCGTGTTGTTCAGTCAGGGTTTGATATGAACGCGTGGTAGGTTGCAGCTCCTCTTAAATATTTTCTTTTGGAATATGGTTTTCGGTGTGGTCACTGCTCAAAATTTCTTCAAAAGTATTAACAGTTTCTTCGAGCTGTTCTTCGGTTTCAATATTTGCGATTTGCTCGCCGAGCAAAGATGGCGATGCTATGCCTGTTTTTGGTTTAACGCCAAACAGTACTTCATAAGGACTTTGGCGTATTCCTTCGTGGTATGTTGTGTTCTTGGCAAATTGAACAAAGGACATATGACCATTTATTTGTATCATTATCTAAGTTGGGAATGTGGAATCTTTGGCACAATGATACTACTCAGTATATATCACCACTACACCAAACACTTTATTTTTGCACTCGACGCGCGTTTCGCTAACCATGTTAGCTTCATCAGGAGTCAATCATCGCTCCTGATGAAGCTAACATGGTTAGTGAAACGCGCGTCGAGTGCAAAAATAAAGTATTTGGTGTAGTGGTGATATATACTGAGTTGTATCATTATCGTTCATCCATGCAGTTAACATATTCTGCTGAAGAGGATTTGCTGAGAAAGAACAAAGGATTTGGTGTTTTAGTCACTTCTCTCTGGCTGTCGTTTCGACCCCCAGTAGAGTTTAAGTTGGAAATGTGGAATCTTTGGCACAATGATACTACTCAATATATATCACCACTACACCAAACACTTTATTTTTGCACTCGACGCGCGTTTCGCTAACCATGTTAGCTTCATCAGGAGTGATGATTGACAATCACTGGTTCCTACTAATCTTGTTTTTTGATTATCCAAATTTTTTCTTCTCGTCCAAATAGGCTTGATTTTGGTTGTCTCTTAAACATTTTCAGTCGTTGTATTGCTTCCTTTCATTGCCAAGTTAGGTTAGGAGGTACTAAGAAAATTACACAGCCCTTAATACGGTGAATACTGCGGGCGATCCTCCCCACACAAATTTTTCTCTTGTTAAAAAATTTTACAGTTAACGAGCGATAAAATGGCCGGCCAAGTTGTAAGGAGGAAATACCAAATTTAAGTTACGCAGTTGATTTTAGAATCCTTTCTTCAGGTTAAGTTTCTTTAGTCCTTAAGCCTCTCTCTTAAACTACTTTTCTTTGTTTTGAAGCAATTTATTTATGCCTTTCTTCAAAAACATTGGTCATCCTTACGACTATAAAGAGGTATTTAATTGAATAAAGCAGCTCATAAATTACTAATAAAAATTGCGGCTTTTAACTGTTTGACGGGGGTATAACATACTATTACTTTAACCACAATAATTATTCACTCAGTTGAACTCGCACATGTTTAATTACAAATGTAATCTTGTACTTATCCAAATATTTGTTGATATAATAGCGGACATTTTAGCAAGAGAATGTCTTTGGCAATATAAACAGTTATATTGTCCAGAATTATTCTCTCATTTAATGTAAGTTTATTCTGCTTGCTGCTTTTAATATAATTCTATAATTTGACGAACATGAGATAATTATTTGTAAAAATACCAACAAGTAAACTACCGTAAAAAGGTTTTCAAATGCTATATTTTTATAATATTTATTCAGAAACCCTTTAGCTTTATGGTATAGAAACCCTGCATGTTAATGCTGGATTTTAATACTAACACGGGCTGGAAAGTTTCGAGACTCTCCGACATGAATTACAGCTGTTTGACTGACGCTACTTTTGATTTTTTGCAAAAAGATGGAAAAAAAAAAAAGAATTTGGTGTATTGAATAAACATTGTTTTTTTATGGGAAAAAATACAGCCAGAACCCAAGAAAGGATTGACAAGTTATGGTACATCTGCTTCGTCGAAAGCAACTATATAAACTAAAATGTCGATATTATACCACGTTCTGGACATCTAAATGAGGCAGTCACTCCAAGAAAATACAAAAAAATCCACCATATTGTTTTGAATGACCGCAAAGAAAGAGACAGCTGACATTATTAAGATATCAACAGAATGCGTGAGGCATATTTTGCATGAATATTTGTATATGAAAAAGCTATGTGCTCGATGGGTGCCGCGTACTCTCACCATTGGTCAAAGCAGGTCGGCAAAGTGTCGAAGATTCAGAACGCTGTTTAGCACTGTTTCGGTGTAATCCACAGGAGTTTTTGCATCGATTCGTAACAGTGAATGAAACATGGATTCACAACTACACGTCTGCGTTCAACAGTCAGACCCCCGAGTAGCTGAAATCGCATGAAAGTCGACCGAAGCGTCCAAAAACATAAACATCAGCTGGAAAGATTTTAGTAAATATTTTTTGGGATGCGCATGGAATAATACTGATCGACTCTCTTGAGAAGGATACTATTACTTTGGTTTATTGAATCGTTTAAACGAATGAAGAATGAATGAATGAAATCAACAAAAAGAGGCCGCATTTAGCGAAGAAAAAAGTGTTGTTTTCAGTCCGTGCGGCCCGTGGCTCCGTGGCGTAGTACTTGCTTGCGGTACAGAAAGTCTCGGGTTCAATCTCGGCAGGTCAGTATACTTTTATTTAAGTATATATGCCCTGGCCACGTACATAGGAAGTAGTTGTTTGCAGAAATGTAATAACGTCCATAGCAGCACTACCGCGTTGTCTAAAAGGTGCAATGAAATACAAAAATGGGTTTCGGCACTTGAATAACGTTGACGGGTATTAAGACATCCCCGCCGTTATCCTCAGAATATGAAAAAGGGTAAAATCGCTACTCAAGCGTGAAGGTGAACAATAAACTCCATAAAATCAATGATGAAATTGGGCTCTGAATTGCGACCTTACTCGCCGTATTCACTGGATTTGGCTCCCAGTGATTATTAGCTCTAAGTCGAATGAAAAACTGAAGTTTATTTTAGAAGAGCTTGACAAATCGTACTAGATGAAGGGTACCCAAATGTTGTGAGATCGTTGAAATAAGCGTATCACTTCTGAAGAAAATTATGTTGAAGATAAAATCGATTTTTGGAAAAATGATTGCTTTTCTTCAAAAGTCTCGTGATTTTTCAGTCCATGTAGTACATATTTCTTTAAAATTTCTTGATTATTTAGATGTAAATATTAAATAGTGTATTATTATTGCTGCGAAATGTTAGTAACTTTATGAATATGATATATTTATTATAGGTAATTGGGCATTCTTGTACCTGATGATTATAATAATTGAAGGACTTTTAAACTTTATTAAGTTCCACTCTGTAAATATGTAACATACTGAATTACCATTACCCATAAAAGGGTTCTAAGTATCAGGGATCAATAAACTTAAGTGTCTAAGTACTCAAGCCCAAATTATAATTCATGCGTCTAACTTTGTAACAACCTTCAAAATTATCGATATTAAGTTTCCTACTAACGACATTAAATTAGATCTTGGACAAATTGACAAGTAGCTTCAAGATCACAGATGTCCCTAAATAGATGAGCTCGGTGTATACCGTCCCTGTATCATGAATCTTTAATATGAAAAGTTTATATCTAGCAATTTCATAATTTGACCAAAACAAGTTTATTTCCCTCCGACATTTCAATTAACCAAGAATATTTAGTTAATTATGAAATTAATTAAAGGAAACTTGATGAAACTATACAGATGAAATGAACAAGAATTATAAAAAGAAACGAGCAACTTTACCCAGATATTTAATGAAATAATGATTCCGGAGTATATGGTTTTTTTTTTATTATGGGGTCCTTTATTTATATCTATAATATATATAAAATACAACGTCTCGCTGTCTGTCTGTCCGTTAGTGCGCTTATCACTGGAGAACCACTTATTCCGATTTATGTACTTTTTTTTTTAAACATACCTATGTTCTCTGGCCAGGTTATACGCTATTTTATTACGATATTTTATTACGATATTTTAATACGATAGGTAGCATAAGGAATCAGTAGTGACGATAATAGCGAATGAAGTCGGAAAAAAAAGTTTATCGCTAGCGCGTTCTCTTGCAATACACAGCCTAAACTATTAAACATGGAACAATATTATGTAGCAGAGAATATCTATAATCTATAATACATATAAAATTCAATGTCTCTCTGTCCGTCCATTACTGCGTTTATCACGCGAGAACCACTTATCCGATTTACGTGTCTTTTTTTAAATTGAGCCATATATTTTTTGGCCAGGTTATATAATAATAATAATCTATATCTATAACATATAAAAAATGCAACGTCTCTCTGTCTGTCTGTATGTCTATCCGTTAGTGCGCTTATCACTGGAGAACCACTTATCCGATTTACATGCTTTTTTTTTTAAATATACATATCTTCTCTGGCCAGGTTATAGGATACATTTTATTAAGTTAGGTGACATAAGGAATAAGCAGTGACGACAATATATCATATGGCAAAGAATATAATATATAAAATGCAACGTCTTACTGTCTGTCTGTCCGTTAGTGCGCTTATCACTCGAGAACCACTTATTCGATTGACGTGTTTTTTTTTTCTAATTCATACATTTGTTCTCTGGCCAGGTTATCTATAATCTTCTATGTATAATATATATAAAATGCCACGTCTCTTTGTCTGTCTCTCTGCTTGTTTCTCTGCCTGTCTGTCTGTCTCTCCGTTAGTGCGCTTATCACTAGAGAACTACTTATCCGATTTACGTGCTTTTTTTTAAAACATACATATGTTCTCTGGCCAGGTTATCTATCTATAATATATAACACATGGGCTGAAAAGTCCCGGGCCTAACACATAGATGGCGCTAGTTTTATTGCAGTCACCTTTTTTCAGTTAATACTAACCTTCAAAAGACAGCTGTTAAAATTTCATGATATTCTATTCATTAGTTTGTGAGTTATTGTGCTAAGAGTGACGCTACTTTTGTTATTTTCAAAACAATGGATCAAAAACAATTTCGTGTTTTAATTTTACACTGCTTCTTGATGGGAAAAAATACCGTTCAAGCGAAGCAATGGCTTGAAAAGTGTTATGGGGACTCCGCTCCATCAGAAACAACAATAAAACGTTGGTTTGCTGACTTCAAACGTGGTCGTAGAGACACCGATGATGCAGACGCAGTGGACGTCCAAATGAGGCGGTAACACCAGAAAACATCAAAAAAATCCATAAAATCGTTTTGAATGATCGAAAAGTGAAGTTGCGTGAGTTAGCTGACATCGTAAAGATATCAAAAGAACGTGTTGGCTTTATATTGCATGAGCATTTGACTATGAGAAAGCTCTGTTCAAAGTGGGTGCCGCGTTTGCTCACTGTTGATCAAAAACAAGAACGTGTTGATGATTCTGAGCAGTGTTTGGCCATGTTTAAACGTAACAAACCGGAATTTTGCGTCGATATGTGACAATGGATGAAACATGGATCCATCACTTCACTCCGGAATCAAAACGATCGTCATCTGAGTGGACAGCAACTGGTGAACCTCATCCAAAGCGCCCGAAAGCACAACAATCGGCTGGAAAGGTTATGGCCTCGGTATTTTGGGATGTGCGTGGTGTAATATTCATCGACTATCTTGAGAAAGGAAACACCATCAACAGTGAATATTATATAGCGTTATTGGAGCGTTTGAAGGCCGAAATTGCAAAGAAACGACCGCATATGGCAAAGAAAAAAATTTTGTTTCATCAAGACAACGCACCGTGTCACAAGTCAATCAAAACAATGGCAAAACTACATGAATTGAACTTCGAATTGCTCCCACATCCACCGTATTCGCCAGATTTGGCTCCCAGCGACTACTGGCTGTTCGCAGACCTGAAAAAAATGCTCGCCGGTAAGAAATTTCGCACGAATGAAGAGGTTATCGCTGAAACTGAGGCCTATTTTGAGGCAAAAGATAAATCGTTCTACAAAAGTGGTATTGAAATGTTAGAGCGGCGCTGGAATGATTGCGTTGCTCTTGATGGAGATTACGTTGATGAATAAAGCTAATTTTGAACCAAAAAAACCGTGTTTTCTTTGTTAGGCCCGGGACTTTTCAGCCCATGTGTTATATATATATATATATATATATATATATATATATATATTAAAATGCAATGTCTCTCTGTCTGTCTGTCCGTTGGTGCGTTACGCTTTTTTTTAAAACATACATATGTTCTCTGGCCAGATTATAGGATATATTTTATTGCGTTAGGTAACATAAAGAATAAGCAGTGACGATATGAATGAATCAAATCGGAAAAAGGTTACCGTTAGCGCGTTCTCTTGCAATACACTGCCTAAACCATTAAATATGGAACAATATCATGTTGCAAAGAATATAATATATATAAAATGCAACGTCTCTCTGTCTGTCTGTCTGTCCGTTAGTGCGCTTATCACTTGAGAACCACTTATCCGATTTACGTGTTTTTATAAACTTATACATATGTTCTATATAATTCGATATAAGCCTAGATAATGGGAAGTTAGGTGAGATAATGGGAGATAAGTATAAATAAAGAGAGAAAAGGAGAAATAATGGGAGATAAGCAGAGATAAGTCTAGATAATGGGAGTTATGGTAAGTTAATGGGAGTTAAAGAGAAATAATGGAAGATAAGGAGAAATATTGCGAGATAAGTCGAGATAAGCCTAGATAATTGGAGATAAGGTGAGATAATGAGAGATAAGGGGAAAATAATGGGAGATAAGGAGAAATAATGGGAGATGAGCAGAGATAAGCCTTGATAATGGAAATTATGTAGAGATAATGGGAGATAAGGAGAAATAATGGGAGCTAAGGGAAATAAAGGCAGATATTTTATTACGTTAGGTAACATAAGGAATAAGCAGTGACGATAATAGTGAATCAAGTTCACGCGAAACGGAGCCGCGGGCACTACTAGTTAATAATAAATTAACAATTTAAAGTTAATTTTCCAGTACTCACTATTTTATATCCTAAATTTAATATAGATAAAATACAATTTAATATACAAAGTGTGTATATGCCGAAAATAATACATCGGGTAGGGGTCCAAGACGCTCTAGTATGTGCTTTGCTTTACATTAAAAGTATCGGCGTCCATAATTATAGAATACCCTAGCGTGCTATCTATGAATCACTAAACTAGGCCATGCATGTTCTGCTGCATAT
The DNA here is from genome assembly GCA_019049505.1 of Pachyrhynchus sulphureomaculatus. Classification (NCBI taxonomy): domain Eukaryota; kingdom Metazoa; phylum Arthropoda; class Insecta; order Coleoptera; family Curculionidae; genus Pachyrhynchus; species Pachyrhynchus sulphureomaculatus. Next base: position 202,561,469 of record CM032449.1, read on the forward strand.
CCAGAGCTTGTCAGCCAGGCTAAATTAAGAAGCAAGGTGCAAAACACATAGTAATAGAAGGATATATTTAGAAAAGCATACACCCAAAAGTGCCAGTAACCAACAAACTGTACCATTATCCGATGTCAAACCGCCAACATACACGGACATAAGAAAAATCTGATTCAGTACGTTTGTTATAATAAGTGAATAGTTATTGCTGATGAAGAGGGCATGTCTGGGTAGTTTATAGTTTGGACGCGTGTACTTCTAATTCAAGAACAAACAACTTAGTTGAGGGCCTTGGTCCGTAACTGGTATATTCTATTCTATTCCGTACAATGTATTGATATCCTTTATTATTATAAGTGCACAATTTCTTAAGCTACGGCATATATTTTTTTTGTCCAATACGAGATCCAAGGATATGTCGTATTCAGAGAACTCAGTTGAATTTCTGAGTTGATAGCTATCACAGCTATATTATAGATGTAATATTTTATGTGTGTATCTAATTAATAGTTGTTTTTTTTTCGTCCAAATCATTTACATTACTTTTAGTAGGTGGTTGAAATAGGAAAAAATAACAAAAAAATAACTATAATTTTTTTTATGGGTCTAGCACACGTGCTGCAGGGAAGTCAATAAAGCGCTACAGTAGCGACACGTGTGCGGAAAAAAAGCAATTCACCTTGTTCTTGAATCGCTGTAAATTGTACTCGGTGGGAAACACACAGTCCTGGGCAAATTATTCCAAAGGGATGATGTTCTCCGTATAAAAGACTGCTTGAAAAGCGTTGTACGAGGAATAACAAGCTGAATCTAATACGGATGTGAAGCAATAGCGCGACGTGTATGTCTAACATGCACCGCTCTGGGAGGAATAAAGCGGGCGACATCCTTCGTACACTTTCCATGAAAATACTTGTAGAATCAGCTCAAGTCGCCAACCGTTCTTCGATGTTCCAGGAAATCAAGGCCGCCGGTCAGTTCCAGGTCTCCAATCAGACGAACAGCTCTTCTCTGAATAGAATCCAACAAATGCAATGTATGTTTGGGAGCGTAGCCCCAAACATGGGAGCAGTATTCCATAGTTGGTCGAATTTGAGCTTTGTAAAAATTAACAGTTGCTGTGGAGTGTAAAGCGTTCTGGTTCTAAATAATATTCCCAACTTTTGAGAAGCTCTCCTTGCTATGCCTGCGACATGTTCATGCCAGGACATATTTGCTCCCAAAGTAACGCCCAATAAATTGAGTGACGATGTTAGAGGAATGGAGTGCCCCGCCATAACTATGTCGGGTTCAGTAACGTAGAAAAAACTGCCGCCTGGGTTTTTGTAGCGTTAAATTCCACTTGGTTACTGTCACCCCAATATAGAATTTCTTCCAGGTTTTTGTTAAGTTGAACGACTTCCCGCTGTCTGCGGATATTCGTCTGAGTAGCCGATGTCCGAGCTTTGAAAGTGAATGAAGAGATAAGCGTACTGTCATCTACAAAGCGTAAATTGGGTTTTCGGGTCTTTTCCAGCAGATAGTTAATGTAATTACTGTTATATGTATTAGTTTAGTTGTATCAAAGCTAAATATATAAAGCCAACAAAATATGTTGCTAGAGACTAAAAGGACCCATTTATATTCTGGTGGATTCAAAAAAAACCGCAGAGGTTGTTAAATAGATTAGTTGGGAAAGACCGATCCGTGTATTATATATAAATCATTAATATGAAAACTTTCTATCTAGAAATTTTACAATTTGGATAAAACAAGTTTATTTTCTCGACATTTCAATTTATCAAGTATATTTTGTCGACCGCGCAATCTAATTTCAAATACAGTCGGCAAAGTTTACGGTCGGAAACTTTTTGTTTATCATAATTTAAAAGCTTCATCTTATTATTATACTGGCTTTTAGATTAAGTGATTCTGTTCTATTATTTTGGTTCGTGATTTATTTTTGTTTGCTAGATTGTAACTACACTGGTGGGCAAAAAAATCAGCTCAAATGATTTGTCTTTATTAAACACGGATCCTAGAATTTAGTGTTCATATATTTTACGGATTTTAATATCATTTGAAAAGTCTATTTCTATTCTCTTTCTAATGATACTAAATTCCATCGTATACCCCATGCTTTTTACTTATTAAAATGATTGAAACGGAAAACAGAGAGGGCAAGAATTGAAAATAAGGTAAGAGAAAGGAAAAAATGAAACAAATGAGATGCTTCCCCATACCATGACGAAACCTCCTCCATAGGCGATCGTTTCAGTAATGCTGCACTGCGCATAGCGTTTCTCACGCCTCCGTCTTTTTCCATCATTGCTATTGTAGGCCCATTCTGGCAAATCTGAATCACGCTTGTTATTGGACTGCTGTCAATTTGGGTCCGTTAGCTGGTCTCTTCGGAGTTAAGTTAGCTTCTTTAAGTCTTCTTCTAACTGTCCAATGACTGACAGCCCGATCTCGAACTTGTCGGAGCTCCTGCGTACCTCAACGCCGATCAAGTGACGATTTCTTAGTGTTCTGTTAACATTGAAACGATCGTCTCGCTACTAGGTACACCTTCTTTTTCCTGATCATGGCCTCTGTATAAAGGCGCCAATCTCTTGGTAACGTCTATAGACTCTGGCTTAGGTGCAATTGTGCAGCGACTACACATTGGCTCTGCCCTTCTTGCAATATGACAATGTCTTTTGCTGTTTCTTCTGGGGTCGTATCTATTTTTTAATGACGTAATTAGTAACCAAATATAGTAGAGATGTTAACGGTTCATGTTCCGATAAAAAAATGATAGAAAAATGCAGTTGTATGTATTTTATAGGGGCGAATAGCGGGTACGTTGTTGAGCGAGCAAAAACGATTCTGTTGAGTAAAACCATGTTAATCAGTAAAAACTTTCTGGAAATCCAAATGTTTTTGTTATTATTGGAAAGAGTAGAAAATCAGTATTCCAAGAGTAATAAAGTACTAATTAAAGTAAAAACTAAGAAAAAGCAATAAAATAATGGGGTAAGGTTCGTCATTAATGACAGTGACAAGTTGCTAATACGTATATTTCAAAAGAAGCCGTGCTTTTGCGAGATTTTTATATTAATATCACTTTTAATGAAGATATAGCCGTAACTTTTTGGCAAATGCATAATCTACGTACGCAGAATGACGAAAATAACATCTGTGATAGATGTGGCGCAGAAATGCAAAGAAAAAAGAAACGTGATTGTGGAGGAGAGTTTCGTCTAGTTTTACGTAGCTCTAGAAAAGGCTGCCAAATAACAAAATCGTTTAGAAGCGGAAGTTACATTGTAATTTAAGTTTGCCATATTTTGGAATTGGTGTTTATGTTCGAGAATGACATTCCGAGTGCAATATGTGAAAAAAACTGACTGGCAGGTCGTCACATACCATACATGATTAGTATAACATGTGCTGCGAAGTGTGCTCCTCAATTGTGTCAGTCAATGGCACAGGACAATTAATCGGCAGCAATGACGATCCTATATAAATTGATGAAGGGCGATTCGTGGGTCGCCGAAAATATAACAAGGGAAGGCTGTTATAAGGTGATCAACAACCTGAATCTAAAGAGGCGAGCGACGCACCGGTGCAAAAACAATCGAAACCATGGTAGACGAATAGATGGACCGTGGGTGTTTCGTTTGAAAACAAAA
>CM032449.1:202565215-202600215 GCA_019049505.1 Pachyrhynchus sulphureomaculatus
TTTTTTTTTTCATGTGGAAGGGAGAGTAATTGAATTAAAATACTCAAGGATGTTATCAGGTATATTTTTAAGTAAGTAAATTTTTTTTTATTCAAATATATTATAAAATGGCAGCAATATTCTCCTAAGATATCTTGAAATTAAAAGGTTCCACGGCACGCAGTATAACTGCCGCAAATTTGAATCTGGAAAAACAAAAAAATTATTTCTTTATTTACATCATAATAGCTAGAGAAATACGTAGAGGATTTTGAAAATATGGATTTCTGTGAAAATGGCAAGCATTCGAAGGAAAAGTCCGATTTTCGACCCAAAAAAATGGTAGTTGTTTTTTTAATAAAAAAGGGTATAATCAACTTATCGAAAATCCCGTAAGTATTTCCTTTGAAATGTTTTTTTAAAGATATATTTATAATTTAGAGTGAATATAATGAATATTAATCGAGTTATGCTGCGTGTCGTTTTGCAAAATCGTGTTTAGAGAAACGTGTTTAGAGAAACGTGTTCAAAGTTTTAAGTCACATTATTTATATATAAAAAAATAAAAATTTTGAGTGTTTTAAATTTTTTACCATTAGTCTGCAATCCCAGCTCCATAAAGCTGTCCTTCATAGCTTAAATTTGCCTCTTCATTTTCATTTCTTATCGATTTTAGTTTGGCGCGCGCTTCTTTTGCCGCCTCCGTCAGTCACTCCTCCGCACGATTAATTCGAGTAGCATCGGCTTCGAGGCAAAAATTATAGGATTGGCAGCCAATAGTTAACCCTAATATGGCCATTAAAATACTTGTTAGACAATCATTGAAAGTACATTTAGCAATTATCAGTTGCTACATTAGATACTTTCATCGCTGTTTGGTGTATATTCTCCCAAGCAACGTGTAAGCAACTCGTCACGGTTCGGCTCTTCATAAATAGGTTTTATGGGGTGAAAAACTGTATCGGAAAGTGGTGCTTTATAATGGAAGGAGCTGAAGGAATCTGATGCTTGAGCCTTCTGTCAGTCACACCAAGACTCTGAGCACTTCTCGTGTTGCGGCTTTTCGTCGGTTGACATTGGTAATACGATGTCGCTCATATATTTTTCGCATATTTTCAACAGGGTTTGGATTCCGCCATATTGCCAAGCCATTGTTAATTCATCAGTTAATTTGGCAGTTAATTTACCCTTCCCTCCGAGGTTTATACTAACGTGCTTTCGAACAAAGAAAATTTTAACTGAAGATAAACTACTTCTAACGACATCTATTAGTGCATTAGAGTTAGAAATCCAAAGGTAAGTTGTGTCCTACATTATGCAAGTAGACATACGGTTCGCCATGGGGAGCCATTTCGGAGCACTTCGATGCGCTTCAAAAATTGCTCGAAATTTCACACAAAAAAAAATCGTGTACACATGAAATCATTTTCTCTTTATTCTTAAAGGTTCAAAATATGTTTTAAACTAATAAAAAAATCGATTTTTTGTAAGTTCTACAGTGGCGTTACTCCTTTAAGGTAATGCACTCGTTATAATTTCCTTTCAATCTACACTCTGTGTAGAATATTCCAGAATTTTTTCAAAATTTTTTGATTAGTACTTGTCGAGATAAGGGGGGGACAGCGAGTTCTCGCAATTTTTGAAAAATAATACAAAGAAATGTGCGCAAGTATATATATATATATATATATATATATATATACATATATATATATATATATATATATATATATATATATATATATATATATATATATATATGTATATATATATATATATATATATATATATATATATATATATATATATATATATATATGCATATATACATATATATATATATATATATATATATATATATATATATATATATATATATATATATATATATATATATATTTGAACTCGTGTGTTTACCAGCTTTCATTTGACATGCCACTTGATGGGCTGGTAATTTTTTTTTCACTTCCGATGTCACCTCCCAAAACTAACACCTTAAATCAAAATTTAACTTTCAAAACTACATGGCTCTGATGAGACCATCAATATTAGTGCCAAATTTTAACTTTCTATGTCAAATAGTTTCGGAGAAAATCGAGTGTGACAAACAGACAGACGAAGATACGGACGGACAGATACCGAAGTGATCTTATAAGTGTTCCGTACGGAACACTAACAATCGTCACATGTCAATGTTACTATTGGTGTTGTCGAATTATTATTTGTGAGTATTTGTATGGTTTTTTTAATAGATTCCTTTGATAGAAGTCGTTTCTATTCAAGTTTTAGACACATTTAAATGGGCATTTAATATTGGATATTGGCAATAGAACTCATATTTCTCATAGACTAGTTTGTTAGTTTGGTTAAACAAGACTGATAAGCGTTTATTACATGCAGTCTGTGCGTCTTATAAAACTATTTCAACAAGGATGACTTCTTTCAAAGGAAACGACGTTTAAATTCGGTGTTTATAACTTAAATGTCCCACGAAATGAAACAAATTATAAAGTATTGTTCATATCAAATTTGCAAAGTCCATAATGCAATTTCTAAAGATAGTGGAAAAGCAAAAAATGCTTGCAGATTAGAAATTATCATTATCCAAATAATCCATATCCAAATACATTATATACTCGTATATTTATTTTTGCTACTTTTCAAAGAAGGTTTATAAAAATTGCATTACTTATGATATTTTCAAATTTGTTTTTTTTATATTGTTTTTAGATATACCAACATTTATATCAAATCTGTTCGAATTGGGGTCAATTTCCTCCTTTAATTTAAAGTTTTTAGTATTTATTTATTTATTCATTTATTTATTTTCAATATTGTATTTTTTATGCAAATTTTGACAAATAAGAGTCTAGACTCTTGTGTTTTTTTCTTTTACATAGTATCTCATTTGTTTGCTGCGGTTTATGTATTTGTTAGCGTATATTGTAAAGACCTCCTAAGTGACGATATAGTAAAAAATAGCTCCAATGTTCCACTGACGTTACGTATAGATGTAGCTTCGAGAGAATGTATATTCATTTTAAACTATGGTGGAGAGGCTATCAATAGATAGAGGTACACTATTTCTTTAGTTGGTATAGTATAGGAACACCAACCCTGAGGTCATGTATTCGATTCTCGGGTCAGAAAACTCCTTCTATTATCTTTTAGTTATGTCTGTAACTGGATAAGATTCTATTCTGTAATTCAAACGAAATAGTAAAGAAATAGCCACATTAGAATATAGACTTTCTTTAGTTTCTGCCCGCTGTGTCTCGTACAATTTTGGCCTCGTGTTTATCTACGATTTGCTCCGGACAAACAACAATTTATCCAATATAAAGTTTATAATACTATTGAGTTCTCAGTTTTTTTTATTTAACAAATAACCCCAAAAAACATCTAAACTAATTTGGGATCTACGGTCAGTCAAGTAAGAACGTGTCCGCGATAATTCTTTTATGGTAGGTGCCATTCTAACGGATTAACAAAAATCGGTAGGGGAAACCTTTATCTACCACACAATTTAGTAAAAGTATCAGTCGATTCCGATCTCTCCTCGAAATCACGTAAAATCCGAAATGAGTCAATTGTTTGGGCATTGGTTCGAGACAGTCTTTCTTTATTTCCATCAAAAGGGGCCTAAAATGACACATTCCACGGCCGCTAAATATATGAGCCTGGAATCGTCGATTCCATATCCGTTTTACATTTTTCTCGAAAACGCATTGTTCAAAAAAGATCGATGCGGTGACCACGATATCTCAAAAAATATTTCACCAATCGGCTTCCAATTTGTAGGGCTTATCCTACACATAGAGGACTGCTAAATGAACGAAGAATTTTTTTTTCGATGAAAACTTGCTATTTCATTAAGGAATTTTGAAAGTTGATAAAAGTGATTTATTAGTAAAATTACTGCCATTTTGCTCAGAATCGGAATTTAAAAAAATCCTTGGTTCATTCAGCAGATGTTGATGTCTTCTAACAGAAATATTTTTTTCGTATGTTTCAGTTAAGGCGTTCTCATATTATTGTAGCCACTGCAAACAAACTTTTTCTGAGAATTCCTCTACCTCCCTAATTTTTAATATATTTTGACATATTGAGTTCAATAGTTGTTCTATGAAATCGCGCTCTTTTTTCGATTAAAAAATGCATTTTAGTTATAAAAAAAAGTTAAGGAATTTGGCCTGTGACAACTGCATATGACTCCTTTTTCAAATATTCTTTAAAACACTTACACTAGTATTGAATCATATTTATTAACATATCTTTCAGGTCCAATAAACTAGATCTAGATTAATATTGGGAAGCTAACTATATGTATTTGCTTCCCTTTAATTTAACTGCTTTCCTTTTATTATCTGTAACCGTAATCCCTTAATTCCAATTAAGATCTTCTTACCAATTTTACAAAACCGATTAATCCTAACCATATATTGGATCTATATAACCCTCTTTCTAAACCAAACAGAGTCGTTCTTCCACTTAGTTATCTCAACTTAACACTCTATTTTCGCCGTTTTCAGCCATTCCGTTTCTTTTTTATTTCTCAACTTTTTAAGCCTTCACGGATTAAATTTCCAGTAATGCGCTGCTAAAGTTACACGTTTTTATTAAGTTTAAATTTTAAAGTGTGAAACAAAATAAAATGTTTCTTTTTAGCTCGTATTTCTTTTTGTTAAAACGTTTTTAGGGAAAAACTGGTAATATTTTTTTTTGTTCAAATTATTTGAAATCACAATATTTAGCTCAATCGCCAGGGGTTTTGAGCTCTCATTAAATGCTAACAGGCTGCATTTTGGCATACAGGTAGTTTTTGGACGTAGAATAGGATTAAAAAAGGTTGCTAAAATCTGATGTACGCTAAGCCCATAAAATCCAAAATAAGATCAAAAATTCGGTTTTTCTGTAATATCTCGAAAAATAAAAAAGATATCGACACATTAATAGCACCATGTGAAAGAGCAAAATATTACGTAGATTTTTTCCACATTTTTTTAAAAAGTGTAGCACTGCTCGAAGGATAATCGACATTACTTGTTTTCAGAGTGCAAAAAAAAATCAAAAAATAGCTTTTTGAAGAGGAGACTTTCAGCTTTCCGACGATACTAATAGTTTTTATTTATGTTGTTTTATAATTTGTAAAACTTAAAACAAAATTTTTGTTTGCATGATTTTAACGGGCATTCAGTAAGTTACAAATATTTAATAAAATATAATATTGAAAAAAAATCTTTGTGTATCATTTTTATATCTTAAGTTTCAATATATGAATAATTAAAAATACGCACATTGTCTGCGTTATTTAAAAATTGTATTCCGTCAGCCATTTTACATTCAAAGAAGTACGAAATGGTTTAAAAAAACAATTTTTTTTAGTTACAGTTAAAAGTATACTTGATATTAGAGAATCATTAAAAACCTAAAAAAAACTTCCTCTTTTTTTTGTAATTTTGCTCTTAAAAAGTGTTCATGATAAATGTATTTTTTGCTTATTATTTTTCATACGATTTAAACTTAAAAAACCGGTCAAGTGCAAGTTGAACTTGCACAATTAGTGTTCCGTGCGTTGATTGTTTTTAAAATAAAAATTTTTGTTAGGGTGGTATAAAATGATCAGCGAGTTCACCAAACACACCCCAAATGAGTTGTCAATAAAGTTTGTTTCCAATTTTTACTGAAAACTGGTGACCTTGAAATTTTTTTTTTTTTGTATACCACATAAATTATTATAGGTAATGCACTCGTGATAATTTTCGTTCAATCTATACCCCGTGGAGAATATTCCAGAATTTTTTCAAAATTTTTTGATCAGTACTTTTCGAGATAAGGTAGGGGACAGCGATTTTTTAAAAGTAATACGAAGAAAAGTGTGCGCAAGTATTACATTATATATATATAAATATATATATATATATATATATATATATATATATATATATTTTACTCGTGTTTTCACAAGCTTTCGTTTGACACCACACTCGATGACCTAGTAAAAAATTTTTTTTTTCACTTCCAGTTTCACCCCTCAAAACGAACCCCTTAATTCAAAATTTATGTTACGGTGGTATAAAATGATTAGTGACTTCACAAAACACACCCCAAATGAGTTTTCAACAAAGTTTGTTTCCAATCTTCACTGAAATCTGATGACCTTGAAATTTTTGTTTTTTTATATACCATATAAATTATTAAAGGTAATGCACTTGTGATAATTTTCGTTCAATCTACACCCCGTGGAGAATATTCCAGAATTTTTTCGAAATTTTTTGATAAGTACTTTTCGAGATAAGGCCCGGGACAGCGATTTTTCGCGAATTTTTAAAAATAATACAAAGAAAAGTGCGCGCAAGTATAATATTATATATATATTTTTTACTCGTGTTTTCACAAGCTTTCATTTGACACCACACTCGATGACCTAGTAAAAAATTTTTTTTTTCACTTCCGACTTCACACCCCCCAAAACTAACCCCTTAAGTCAAAATTTAATTCTCAAAACTACATGGCTCTGATGAGGCCATCAATTCCTATATTATTACCAAATTTCACCTTTCTATGTCGAATAGTTTCGGAGAAAATCGGGTGTGAGAGACAGATAGACAGACAGACAGACAGACAGACTGACAAACAGACACCGAAGTGATCTTATAAGTGTTCCGTACGGAACACTAAAAAAATATGTATATTTAAAGGTGGGAAATGAAAGATAAAAGTCTAAGCTTTAAGCATAAAGTATTTATATTTCACTTAAATATTCATGTACAAAGAAAACAGTTGCTAAAAACACAAAAATTCTAAATTACTGGAAGAAATGAATTACGTACTCTTTGGCCGTCATATTGGATCCGTCATACTGAATTTTACGAATCTGAATCTTAATAGCAAATTTTAAAATATTTAACTGTATATAGAAATGTTAATTTAATAATATATTTTTTTATGGGTCTAGCACACGTGCTGAAGGAAAGTCCCTAAAGCGCTACAGGAGCGACACGTGTGCGGAAAAAGCGATTCATGTTGTTCTTGAATAGCTGTAAATTGTACTCGGTGGGAAACGCAGTCCTGGGCAAATTATTCCAAAAGGATGATGTTCTCCATATAAAATACTGCTTGAAAAGCGTTGTACGAGGAGTAACAAGCTGAACCTCATACGGATGTGAAGTATTAGCGCGACGTGTATTTCTAACATGCACCGCTCTGGTAGGAATTAAGCGGGTTAGATCCTTCGAACACTTTCCATTAAAATACTTGTAGAATAGGCTGAAGTCACCAACCGTTCTTCGATGTTCCATCGAATCAAGGCCGCCGGTCAGTTCCGGGTCTTCAATCAGACGAACAGCTCTTTTCTGAATAGAATCCGACAAATGCAATGTATATTTGGGTGCGGAGCCCCAAACATGGGAGCAGTATTCCATAGTTGGTCGAATTTGAGCTTTGTAAAGAACAGTTTCTTTGATTGTGTTAGCCGATACTTGTTGGAAATTCATAATAAAATTATATAAAAACAACACTATGTTTTAATCTCCAATATATTTAAAGTCACTTGACAATTGTTTCACCATACAATGGCTTCTTCAGAAGTAAATAAGAAAGAAAAATATTTGGTAGTAATCCTGGTTAAATAATGCTTAAAAATATCCTTAATTACCTAAGATTATGCTAATCATTTTATTATATTATTTACAGACATAATTATTTTAAGAATGCAAATCTGTGGTACTATTTCCGAGAACTAATAAAGATTAAGTAAGGGTGAATGGTTTAAGTCTACCTGTTCGTTTAATAATTGATTGGAGTAATTTCAAGACATTCAAGTAAATTTAATTTTTTAGATTTATTTTCTACATGTAGGATTTTTAACGTATCATCAAAATTATGAGATTCGTTTATTATATGAGTTGCCTAATGTGAATTGTTCTTATTTTTTAAATAACTATGTTTATGTTCTTTAATGCGAGTTTCAAAAGATCTACCAGTTTGTCCTACGTAGGTTTTAGTACAAGATCCACAATTTAATAAGTAAACTCCTGATTTTAAGAAATTCTTAGATTTGGTTTTGTTATTCAAAATTATACTCTCTAAGGAATTACTGGTTTTGAATGATATTTTATTGTTCTTTTTTATTAAATGTTTGGAAATTGTTCTAGTTATTTTCCCTGTGTATGTGCGTGTACTAAATTTTCCTTTTTTGTCATTAATTGTGGGATAAATTAGAGAGATTGCTTGTTTAAAGGATTTTTTATTCAAGATATTATCTATAATGTTGGGGTCATATCCATTATTAATTGCTATTTGTTTGATTATGTTGAATTCTTTGTTAAAATTAGTTTTAGTCATAGGGAGATGTAACAATCTATGTATGAAAGAGTTAAAAGCTGCCATTTTGTGAGGATGCGGGTGGGATGAGCTATTGTGTATGACTGTCACATACTGACACTAATTTATCCCACAATTAATGAAAAAAAAAGGAAAATTTAGTACACTCACATACACAGGGAAAATAACTAGAACAATTTCCAAACATTTAATAAAAAAGAACAATAAAATAGCATTCAAAACCAGTAATTCCTTAGGGAGTATAATTTTGAATAAAAAAACCAAATCTAAGAATTCCTTAAAATCAGGAGTTTACTTATTAAATTGTGGATCTTGTACTAAAACCTACGTAGGACAAACTGGTAGATCTTTTGAAACTCGCATTAAAGAACATAAACATAGTTATTTAAAAAATAAGAACAATTCACATTACGCAACTCATATAATAAACGAATCTCAAAATTTTGATGATACGTTAAAAATCCTACATGTAGAAAATAAATCTAAAAAATTAAATTTACTTGAATGTCTTTTAACAAACGGAAAAACTCCAATCAATTATTAAACGAACAGGTAGACTTAAACCATTCACCCTTACTTAATCTTTATTAGTTCTCGGAAATAGTACCACAGATTTGCATTCTTAAAATAATTCTGTCTGTAAATAATATAATAAAATGATTAGCATAATCTTAGGTAATTAAGGATAGTTTTAAGCATTATTTAACCAGGATTACTACCAAATATTTTTCTTTCTTATTTACTTCTGAAGAAGCCATTGTATGGTGAAAACAATTGTCAAGTGACTTTAAATATATTGGAAATTAAAACATAGTGTTGTTTTTATATAATTTGAATTAACAGTTGTTGAGAAGTGTAAAGCTTTCTGTTTCGAAATAATATTCCCAACTTTTGAGAAGCTCTACTCTCCATTGCTCTTTGGATTAGCTGGAGTTAATTTATTATACGTTTATTTAAAGCCTACGTTCCAATTTAATTGTAGATTGTAACCTTCCGAACGCAGATCAAGCTAACGAGACTCTTCTGTCCAAGTCAGCCTTTAAATTAACTTTTGAGAAGCTCTCCTTGCTAAGCCTGTGACATGTTCATGCCAGGACATACGAGGCTGGTTTGAAAAGTCCGTGCAAAAATAAAAACTACTTATGTGTTTGGGGTAAACCTTTTTTATTTTTCGACATAGTCTCCTTTTAGGCTTACACACTTCGTCTAACGATGTTCTAGTTTGTTGATCCCTTCCGAATAATAGGATTTGTCCAAGTCTGCAAAATATCCATTAGTGTCTGCAATCACATCCTCGTTTGAATAAAATCTTTGTCCCGCCAGCCATTTCTTCAAATTGGGGAACAAATAGTAGTCCGAGGGAGCCAAGTCTGGAGAATAGGGGGGATGTGAAACGAGTTGGAATCCTATTTCCATTAATTTTGCGACCACAACTACTGAGGTGTGTGCTGGTGCGTTGTCGTGATGGAAAAGGACTTTCTTGTGGGCCAATCGCGGGCGTTTTTCTTGCAGCTCGGTTTTCAAACGGTCCAATAACGATGAATAATATTCACCTGTAATAGCTTTACCCTTTTCCAGATAGTCGATGAGGATTATCCCTTGCGAATCCCAAAAGACAGTCGCCATAACCTTTCCGGCCGAAGGAACGGTCTTCGCCTTTTTTGGTGCAGATTCCCCCTTGGTAACCCATTGTTTAGATTGTTGTTTGGTCTCAGGAGTATAGTAGTGTATCCATGTTTCATCCACAGTGACGAAACGACGCTTAAAGTCCTCCGGATTCTTCTGGAACAGCTGCAAACCATCCTTGCAACACTTCACACGATTCCGTTTTTGGTCAAGCGTGAGCAATCGCGGCACCCATCTTGCGGATAGCTTTCTCATGTCCAAATATTTATGCAACATATTATGTACCCGTTCAGTCGAGATGCCCACAGCACTAGTAATCTCACGCACCTTAACTCTTCTGTCATCCATCACCATATCATGGATTTGATCAATGATTTCTGGAGTCGTAACCTCCACAGGCCGTCCAGAACGTTCAGCGTCACTTGTGCCCATATGGCCAGTCCGAAAATTTTGAAACCACTTATAAACTATTCTAATCGAAGGTGCAGAGTCACCATAATGTTTATCAACCTCCTCTTTAGTCTCCTGAGGCGTTTTGCCTTTCATAAAGTAATGTTTAATCACCACATGAAATTCTTTTTCGTCCATTTCTTGAAAATCACTCGACTTCCTTGATTCACACGAATGCCAAGCACAAAGAAATAGACCAATATGGCTGAAACTTGGTGTGTGTTCATTCAAGAGATGCTACTAACTAAACATGACCTCGATACGCACCGGTGGTGCCATCTCTCGGACTTTGCACGGACTTTTCAAACCAGCCTCGTATTTCCTCCCAACCTAACGCTCAACAAATTGAGTGACGATATTAGAGGAATGGAGTGCCTCGCCATAACTATGTCGGGTTCAGCAACGTTAACTTTTTTAGAAAAAACTGCCGCCTGGGTTTTTGTATTGTTAAATTCTACTTAATTACTGTCACCCCAAGATAGAATTTTTTCCAGGTCGTTGTTAAGTTAAACGACTTCCCGCTGTCTGCGGATATTCGTCTGAGTAGCCGATGTCCGAGAATTCAAAGTCAATGAAGAGATAAGCGTACTGTCATCTGCAAGATTGGGTTTCCGGTCTTTTCCAGCAGATCGTTAATGTAAATGAGAAAGAGAGTAGGAGATAGTATGGAGCCTTGGGGCACAGCGGTGTTATTAGTAAAGGTGTTAGAAAGAAATCCGTCGACTGTCACTCGTAAAGTACTCTCTGAGAAAACATGAGAGCCACAAACAGAACTTTTCAGACTTACCATAAAAGCGTAGCTTAGCCAACAGTCCATCATGCCAAACACGGTCAAATGCCTTGGATATGTCAAGAGCAACCGCTCGAGATTCTCTAAAGTGTTCAATTACGTTGTTCCAAATATATGTTACATAAGTCAGAAGATCTCCTGTTGATCTATGTTTACGAAAGCCATATTGGTGGTCGGTAATAATGTTGAATCCTTCAAGATATTTTAGAAGATGCTTTTCCATGACCTTCGATATCATTGAAAGCAGTGCGACTGGTCGGTAGTTATTTGACAAGGTCTACTTGCTGTCTGAAGACAAAATCGGGCATCCTTGACTGCACTATGGGCATTGTAGGTGGCGTTTTTCCTTGGAAATCGACAGTAGAATGTGAAGCAAGGAGTTCAGCTAACAAGTTCGCTTTCTCAACAAATGTCGTTGCAATAGAATTATCTGGCCGTGTGAGTGGTGGTACGGTGGATTTGACTTTTTTGTTTGGGCGTTCAGAGCGTTCAGCATCATTTGTATCTGTACGACTGTGTTTAAATGCAGCATACCAGTAAATGATGAGTGATTTTCCAGGGAGAGAATCCCCCTAACATTGATCAAGCCATTGCTTTGCTTGAACGGTATTTTTTCCCATCAAAAAACAGTGTCTAATCAACACACGAAATTCGATTTTTGTTCCATTGTCTTAAAAATGTCAGAAGTAGCATCACTAAAACCACTGTAACTTGGAAACTAATCGTCGAAATGTCATGAAATTTTGACACATATTGTTTGAAGGTTGGTACTTCCTAAAAATCGTATGGATTTTTTGAAAAGGGCGACACCTATGTGTCAGACCAAAAACTTTCCATCCTACGTGTTGTTTTATTTTATTCTATAATAATATATAAAATCTTCATTGATTTTTTTATTCTAAGAGAAAACGAGAAAGAATAACAGTTTTCCAATACAAAACAATAAATAAAACTCGCTTCCGTCGAAAGCGTAGCTGATATATTTAGAAGGTCGTAAACCTCACATAATACCTTGGGATTTGTTTTCATTTTTAGTTGTCTGCTTTTTATATTTGATTAATTGTACATTTTCCATTAAACTAGAATTACTGAGCTTAGGAAAAGCTTTTTAATGGTATAATTTTATAGCAATTTTAGTTAATTTGTTATATATTAATTGAACCGTACGCTTTATATTAGTTTACGCGTAATGAACACACCTTAAAAATACGAGCAGAATCAAAATAAAATGATTTATTACAGTTTTCATGAAAATATTTTCCAATTAGGTGATTACCGATTTTCAAGTATCCTTTTTTATTTCATTCGATCTATATTGATTAAATTACCTGGTTTACGGCCACCATAAACTCCCCTAATCATAACGTCAGCACCTCTGTGCCAAATATTTGGTACAAGCAGAACCAAAATAAAATGATTTATTACAGTTTTCATGAAAATATTTTCCAGTTAGGTGATTACCGATTTTCAAGTATCCTTTTTTATTTCATTCCATCTATATTGATTAAATTACCTGGTTTACGGCCACCATAACATCCCCTAATCATAACGTCAGCACCTCTGTGCCAAATATTTGGTACAAGCAGAACCAAAATAAAATGACTTATTACAGTTTTCATGAAAATATTTTCCAATTAGGTGGTTACCGATTTTCCAGTATCCTTTTTTAATTCATTCCACCTATATTGACTAAATTACTTGGTTTACGGCCACCCTAACATCCCCTAATCATAACATCATCACCTCGCATTTGGTACAGTGTAACTCTCATTAATTTAGCGGATACAAATATATTTTTTGTAATTCCGAAATTTGGAATTTCGAGTCATCGTCCCAAAGAAATTTATTCGATTTATCGTCCAGTTTTTATCTGTTTTAGCCTTTCGTATATACATTTTACTTGTGTCTCATTATTTCGTTCGGCTATGGCTTATGATCTGTAGATGGAACACTTTTAAGATCACTTCAGTGTCCGTCTGTCTGTCACGCCTGATTTTTGTCCGAAACTACTTAACATAGAAAGTTGAAATTTGGAACTAATATAGGAATTGATGGCCTCATCAGAGCTGTGTAGATTTGAAAGTTAAATCTTGATTTAAGGGGTTAGTTTTGGGGGGTGAAATTGGAAGTGAAAAAAAAATTTTTTACCAGGTCGTCGAGTGGGATGTCAAATGAAAGCTTGTAAAAAGACGGGTTCAAAATATATATAATGTAATACTTGCTCATACTTCTCTTTGTACTATTTTTTAAAAAGTGCAAAATTCGCTGCCCCCCCCCATTATCTCGAAAAGTACTGATCAAAAAATTTTGAAAAAAATTCTAGAATATTCTGTACAGGGTGTAGATTGAACGAAAACTGTCATAAGTAAAAAAAAACAAAAATTTCAAGATCATCAGTTTTCAGTAGAGATCGGAAAAAAACTTTGTTAAAAACTCATTTGGGATGTGTTTTGTGAAGTCACTGATCATTTTGTACTTCCGTAACAAAAATTTTTATTTTAAAAGCAATCAACGTACGGAACACTAATTACGCAAGTCCAACTTGCACTCGATCGGTTATTTATTTTTTAATTTTCACGCTTTCTTATGTCTAATAATCTCCTGTCAGATCTGATCTTATTTTGGCTTGCATCCCTTATTCGAAAAATGCCTTTCAACGGCAAACCTTGGTTCGATCCAAAATGCAAAAAAGCTGTTGCTTCAAAATATCTTGCCTCCCGACAATGGTTTAAAAATCCTAATGTCATACATCGTATAATCTTCGTTCGTACTAAAAAAAATGCAAACAAATTATCGACGAAACCAAAGAGGCACACAATCAAAGAATTAAAATATTTTTATTCAACTTTAAATTATGATTAGCTTCAAAGGCATGTTCGGCAATGAATGATTTTTCTGATCTACCGCCCTTCAAATGACCTGATTAAATATATTTGAAATCTACCTTTTAGTCTACCCAACATACACATTCATTACACTAATTGAGAAACCCCGGATTAGATCGTGTCAATTTGGAGAAGCTTCTCGACTTTTTTATTACGATTGTATTAGGTATTTTTAAGAATCTTTTTTAAATCAAACCCAGTAGTTTCTTTGCAACATGCAGTACAAAAATAAGTAATGAATTTGACTTTTTCAAGTGAAGAGAATGTTTTTCGAGATCTAAGCACCCTAAAAACGTAAATAAATCGGTCAAGTGCAAGTTGAACTTGCACAATTAGTGTTCCGTACGTTGATTGTTTTTAAAATAAAACTTTTTGTTAGGGTGGTACAAAATGATCAGTGACTTCACAAAACACACACCAAATGAGTTTTCAACAAAGTTTGTTTCCAATCTTTACTGAAAACTGGTGACCTTGATTTTTTTTTTATATACCAAATAAATTATTAAAGGTAATGCACTCGTGATAATTTTCGTTCAATCTATATCCCGTGGAGAATATTCCAGAATTTTTTCAAAATTTTTTGATAAGTACTTTTCGAGATAAAGTAGGGGACAGCGATTTTTCGCGATTTTTTAAAAGTAATACGAAGAAAAGTGTGCGCAAGTATTACATGATATATACTCGTGTTTTCGCAAGCTTTCATTTGACACCACACTCGATGACCTAGTAAAAAAATTTTTTTTACTTCCGATTTTACCCCTCAAAACGAACCCCTTAAGTCAAAATTTATGTTACGGTGGTATAAAATGATCAGTGACTTCACAAAACACACCCCAAATGAGTTTTCAACAAAGTTTGTTTCCAATCTTTACTGAAATCTAATGACCTTGAAATTTTTGTTTTTTTTTTTTTTTTAAATACCAGATAAATTATTAAAGGTAATGCACTCGTGATAATTTTCGTTCAATCTACCCCCGTGGAGAATATTACGGGATTTTTCCAAAATTTTTTGTTAAGTACTTTTCGAGATAAGGCGCGGGACAGCGATTTTTCACGATTTTTTGAAAATAATACAAAGAAAAGTGCGCGCAAGTATTACATTATATATATATATTTTTTACTCGTGTTTTTACAACCTTTCATTTGACAACACACTCGATGACCTAGTAAAAAATTTTTTTTTTCACTTCCGATTTCACTCCCCAAAATTAACCCCTTAAGTCAAAATTTAACTTTCAAAACTATATGGCTCTGATGAGGCCTTTCATCATATTAATCTTGGAGTACTTCAATAACCTCTGGTCGAGTGGCGAATTCCCGCCCTCTTGGTTAACAACTACTATCGTTCCCATCCACAACACCGGCAAGCCCAGAAACAATCCCAATAGCTATAGGCCTATATCCCTCACCAACCACCTGACCAAATTATTGGAACGTATGGTAAAAGCCCGTCTTTGTTGGCATTTAGAGTCAAACAATCTCATATCTCCCCACCAATATGGCTTTCGCAAAAGTTTCTCTTCCCTAGATCACCTCACTTCGTTCGACACTGACATTAGATCAGCCTTTCAATCAGGGAAACACCTTCTGGCCGTTTCTCTGGATCTGCAGAACGCTTTTGATCTGACAAACAGTAAACTCATGTTGATGAGGATGTGTTTCAGGGGCAACCTCCCTAAATTTGTCATCAACTTTATCCAACCTCGATCTTTTAGAGTCAGAGCGAATGGCCTCCTCTCGGATATACATGTACTAGAATCGGGAATACCTCAGGGTTCCATACTGAGTCCTACATTATTTCAAATAGCCATCCAGTCACTGGAGAAACACTTACCAGATCACACAAAAATAAAGCTATTTGCTGATGACATTTTAATTTATAAATCTTCCAGTGACAGTAACACACTCACAAACCTCATTCAATCTTCCCTGAACAATATCCAAAAATGGGCCACAATTTCGGAATATTCCTTTTCCTCGAACAAATCATCATACATACATTTCTGCAGGAAAAGAAACTGCTCTGAATTAAATCCACTAAAACTTCTCAATGACCCTATAACACCTCAGAACAACTTCAAAATATTGGGCATGATCTTTGATCCAACCTTGAGTTGGAAGGAGCACATCAACCATCTCAGAATGACTACTTCAAAGGACATCAATTTGATGAGATTGCTAGCAAATTCGCAATGGGGAGGAAGTTTCACAACCTTAATCAGGATTTATAAATCTCTCATACTATCCAAATTAAATTATGGTGACTTTATATACGATGCATCAAGACCCTCTTACAAGAAAAAATTAGATACAATCCAGAATCAAGCTCTCAGATTGGCTACAGGGGCCTTTCGTACGTCGCCCATCCCAAGTTTACAGTGCGTCTCTGCTATTCCATCTCTCAACCTTTCAAGACAAAGATCCCTCATGCTATACTTTTCAACTGCCTCATTTAAACCCATCATGAAAAGAGCATTACATTTAAACCCACCACCTAACACAATTATTCCACCAGACTCCATAGCATCTAGAGTAAAAAACATCCTAAATCGTCACAACCTCTCCATTCAAACTAACGACTCTCCTAAAGTTTCTATATACCCGCCTTGGACATCAATAAGACCCTTCATTGACTATACGCTCCGAAAATATAACAAGAAATTAAATCCAAGCCACATAATCAGATCAGCCTTCCTATTACTTATCAACGAGAAATACAAAGACTCTTCTCATATTTATACAGACGGCTCTAAGACTGCCCAGGGAACGGGGGCCGCTTTCGTATACAATAACACTACCATTAAATTCAAATTAAACAATTACACCTCTGTCTTTTCAGCGGAATTATTTGCTATCAAAGAAGCGTTAAGATGGTTAATATCCACACTAGATACTAAAGTATTAATCATAACAGACTCCTTGAGTTCATTACAATCAATCAGCTTTTCCACGCATTTTCACCCTATCACTACATCCATATCTGATCTTATACAAATGGCATCCAATAGGGGTATCACTATATCTTTCTTAAGGGTGCCCAGCCACATTAACATAAAAGGTAATGAAAGTGATGATTTACAAGCTAGGGTTGCCATCACCTCGGGCACTCCAATTAACACAATCCTCACTCCAAAAGGTCTAAAAAACTTTTTCAAACAGACTTTTGATAATCTATTTCAGCTGGAGTGGGACCTGCGAGAGGATTCGTGCAAGTTGTGGGGGTTAAACCCCTAGTTTTTTCCGCCCCTTCAGCTCGATGCTCTGTCACGTAGAGAGAATACAATATGGAGAAGGGTAGCTATCGGACACACCTTCCTCACTCATTCTTATTTGTTGAAAGGTGATCCGCCACCCAGATGTCCAAACTGTGAGAATACTCTAACTATTAACCATATTTTAACTTCAAATGAATATTTAGACATTAAGACAAGGTTAGATCTATTAAAACCTCTCGATCAAATATTGATTCCAAATGTTACAAATATCTCCAGTTTGATCAAATTCTTCAAAGAAACACAATTATTTTCTAAGATTTAAACATCCACTTATGGCGCCAAATGATCCTCGATATCGACGCGCCAAACTAAAATAATCAATCAATCAATCTGATGAGGCCATCAATTCCTATATTATTACCAAATTTCAAGTTTCTATGACAAATAGTTTCGGAGAAAATCGGGTGTGACAGACAGACAGACAGACACCGAAGTGATCTTATAAGTGTTCCGTACGGAACACTAAAAAAGCAAAAAACATTAAAATACTTCTATTGAAATGTTAACTGTAGAATATTATAACAACGTAATATAAAAACATTGTATCGTGTTCGCTACGAAATTGGAGTAAATGCCTCATCATCCGCTAAAATTGTTGCATAATCCTCATTAAACTTTTATTATATATTACACTATCCCATTTTCTTGCGCCGTGATGATAATATTACAAAATCTGAATAAATTATTATCAACTATGTAAATATTTATCGGTTTTATTAAAACTGGAACACTTATTTTTTCGTATCTCGATGGTTTATCTCTGAAATGGCTATTTTGTGCTGGAAGCAAGAAAAAATTATCTACATTTTCATATTTTAAGTATTAGCTAATATTCTGCTACTGCGTAACTGTAAGGTAAACAAATACATTTTTGTGATCTTGTAAATTTCATGCCGAGAGGAATTAACTAGCATATACGAGGCTGGTTTGAAAAGTCCGTGCAAAGTCCGAGAGATGGCACTACCGGCGCGTATCGAGGTCATGTTTAGTTAGTAGCATCTCTTGAATGAACGCACACCAAGTTTCAGCCATATTGGTCTATTTCTTTGTGTTTGGCATTCGTGTGGATGAAGGAAGTCGAGTGATTTTCAAGAAATGGACGAAAAAGAATTTCGTGTGGTGATTAAACATTACTTTATGAAAGGCAAAACGCCTCAGGAGACTAAAGAGAAGCTTGATAAACATTATGGTGACTCTGCACCTTCGATTAGAACAGTTTATAAGTGGTTTCAAAATTTTCGGACTGGCCATATGGGCACAAGTGACGCTGAACGTTCTGGACGGCCTGTGGAGGTTACGACTCCAGAAATCATTGATTAAATCCATGATATGGCGATGGATGACAGAAGAGTTAAGGTGCGTGAGATTGCTAGTGCTGTGGGCATCTCGACTGAACGGGTACATAATATTTTGCATAAACATTTGGACATGAGAAAGCTATCCGCAAGATGGGTGCCTCGATTGCTCACGCTTGACCAAAAAACGGAATCGTTTGAAGTGTTGCAAGGATGGTTTGCAGCTGTTCCAGAAGAATCCGGAGGACTTTAAGCGTCGTTTCGTCACTGTGGATGAAACATGGATACATTACTATATTCCTGAGACCAAACAACAATCTAAACAATGGGTTACCAAGGGGGAATCTGCACCAAAAAAGGCGAAGACCGTTCCTTCGGCCGGAAAGGTTATGGCGACTGTCTTTTGGGATTCGGGATCTGGAAAAGGGTAAAAACTATTACAGGTGAATATTATTCATCGTTATTGGACCGTTTGAAAACCGAGCTGCAAGAAAAACGCCCGCGATTGGCCCACAAGAAAGTCCTTTTCCATTACGACAACGCACCAGCACACACCTCAGCAGTTGTGGTCGCAAAATTAATGGAAATAGGATTCCAACTGGTTTCACATCCCCCCTATTCTCCAGACTTGGCTCCCTCGGACTATTATTTGTTCCCCAATTTGAAGAAATGGCTGGCGGGACAAAGATTTTATTCAAACGAGGAGGTGATTGCAGACACTAATGGATATTTTGCAGACTTGGACAAATCCTATTATTTGGAAGGGGTCAACAAACTAGAACATCGTTGGACGAAGTGTATAAGCCTAAAAGGAGACTATGTCGAAAAATAAAAAAGGTTTACCCCAAACACATAAGTAGTTTTTATTTTTGCATGGACTTTTCAAACCAGCCTCGTATGTAGCACCATAGACATGTTTATTAAAAGGACAACTGATTGTTAGGTACTATTCTGTGTCGTCATCTGTATCCTGTATATGAGCATTTCCGTAAATTACACAGGCCAATAAAAAAATATTTGTAAAAACTTTTTAAACCGATACATCTAAATGTTATGTATTTTTGGGTGCTGAAACCGTATCTGGTATCAGTTTTTTATATCACCCACAGTTCTCTGACAATATGACATCGATTAGTTTTCAAAATAGGGAAAAATTAAATAATTAAATTATAAATAATTAAATTAAATAAAAAATTTAAAAAAATAAATAGATGTTCCAGATTCCAATAAATGTTTTTCTTTCAGTCTAGAACCAAGCAATTCTGCTTTTTCCTTAGTCAAACCCAAATGTCTTACTAAATCATTTAACTTAGCTTGTGTAAACCATTGTGGTTTTAAATTTTCTAGAGAACATTGAAACTCATCATCATCCGGTCGACTTTCATTAAATTCGGGACTGGACTGTAAAACGTCATCAATAGACTGAGGTGGCTCAGGGACAGGAAGTCCCGGTCCATATCCTACCGGCCGATTAGCTGAACTTAGTTCAGGTTAGTTCAGGTTAGTTAGTTAAGTAGAAGTTAAGATAAACAATTACTTTCTAATTTTTAGAGTTATATCCAAAGTTCAGAAACATTAACGCTGCAAAAATTACAATCATTTGAATGATTTTCTTGCTCTCTTCATACCATAGGTACTGCAAATCTAAAAGCTTTATTTTCTTTCTCATACAATTTCCTAAGATCCTCGACACAAACATAACATACTTTTTGAGGTGCCCAAAATTTTTCTTGATTACCGATTTCTACACTAAAATATGCAAAGTATATTTTTTTACAAAGTCAGTAATGTTTCTTTGATGTTTTTTAACTACAAACTCACCACATATATAACAAAAAGTGTTGGTAGAGTTTGTACAACCACGATTAGCCATACTTTGAGTGTGAATTAAAGCACATGGGTTAAACAGTGTGACATTTATCGAAACTGCCAACCTAATAACATTTGATTTTACTACCAACCTTATAAAATTTTGATTTTATTGCCAACCTAATAACATTCGAATCATAAAAAATAAATTTTTCACATTTTGTATATTAAAATGTGAAAAATTGGTGGGTGATACGAACTTTTTATTATTATTTTCGGACTCAGCACACCAAAAAATATAGGAATCAGGTAAAATTATTAAAAAAGTTTTTTCATTGTTGGCCTGCGTTATTGGTATGTTAGCGGTTCAAAAAAGAGAGAATTTTTTTTTTAAAGTGACACTCATTAGACTCGATTTAAATCGTTCCATGGACCTCCAGAAACAATTATTCACTGCTAAACACGACTTTTTTAAGAACCTTTTTTTTATAGCTCAATAAGCTAATTTTTGCGGAAAAAATGGAAAAACTCGCTAAATTGCCGTAAAAGGCTTCAAAACTCAATCCGTAGCCCAAAGAGTAATGGAGAGGAGAATGCTAAAAAAATAGATCAAGAAAAAGTGACAGGTGTACGTCATCCGCTAACGTTATAATTAGCCGTAGACAGTTACTGTCACCGTATGCCGCTGTTAGTTACTGTTACCGTCGTCCGTTAGCGTTATTAGCGTTTCCATCTACTTTCGCCAGTAGATGTTACCGTAAACGAGAATTAACATACATGAAACAAGCAAGGGCAGTAATGAGACTTCATGTCGCTAATTATTCATTTTTTTTTTTTTAAATAACATTTACTATTGTTAACTTATAGCGACTTTATGTTTCATAAAACATTTTTGTTTAATATTCTGACAAGTAAGCGCAATTTGATGAATGTTATTACTATACTATATTAAAAAAAACTCTTATCCGATATCATTTCAGGAATGAATTTATTTGAAAATATTACGGTAGAATAATTTTAATCAAACCCGGCAAAGCTCGGAAATTTGATTGAATACTGATACTATAGAAGGATCTTTTAGACTGAAAATGTTTGAGGTTTGTATGCATATAGAGGAACATTTTTATATAGGTGGAGAGATTACAGCTGGTCTGCTTACAAAATTTCTTTAACATTAAGTATAAACCACTTGGTTTAAATAAATATATTGATCTGCATATCGGCCTCTATATATATATATTTTATATATATATATATATATATATATATATATATATAGATGTATATATATATATATATATATATATATATATATATATATATATATATATATATATAGATATATATATATATATATATATATATATATATATATATATATATATATATATATATATATATATATATATATATATATATATATATATATGATACTTTGAAAGACCGCTATCTGGCAAATGTCAATATTCTCCGGTGAATGTCAGCATTTACTTAGTCGCTTGGTGTATGTACAAAATATTTGCTAAATATCATTATTTTTCACTTATATCGGCAAATGTCGACATTCAGAATGCACTAATGGTAAATGTTGAATAAGGATATTTTTATTACGTTAAGACAAAAATACAACTTTATAATATACCTGGGATATTCTATTCCAACAACAACCGCCAAAATATTTCGGACATCTGTACGACCACGGTCGACATCAGGGACTTGTATTTCTACGGTATCACCAATTTCAGCAGGAGGGAATTTTCTTTTTGAGGTTCGTAACATTTTCAATACTTACAGTAGAAGATTCTATTTTATGGCAGCTCTTTTTACAGAAATAAACTCGTGTTGTTCAGTCAGGGTTTGATATGAACGCGTGGTAGGTTGCAGCTCCTCTTAAATATTTTCTTTTGGAATATGGTTTTCAGTGTGGTCACTGCTCAAAATTTCTTCAAAAGTATTAACAGTTTCTTCGAGCTGTTCTTCGGTTTCAATATTTGCGATTTGCTCGCCGAGCAAAGATGGCGATGCTATGCCTGTTTTTGGTTTAACGCCAAACAGTACTTCATAAGGACTTTGGCGTATTCCTTCGTGGTATGTTGTGTTCTTGGCAAATTGAACAAAGGGCATATGACCATTTATTTGTATCATTATCTAAGTTGGGAATGTGGAATCTTGGCACAATGATACTACTCAGTATATATCACCACTACACCAAACACTTTATTTTTGCACTCGACGCGCGTTTCGCTAACCATGTTAGCTTCATCAGGAGTCAATCATCGCTCCTGATGAAGCTAACATGGTTAGCGAAACGCGCGTCGAGTGCAAAAATAAAGTATTTGGTGTAGTGGTGATATATACTGAGTTGTATCATTATCGTTCATCCATGCAGTTAACATATTCTGCTGAAGAGGATTTGCTGAGAAAGAACAAAGGATTTGGTGTTTTAGTCACTTCTCTCTGGCTGTCGTTTCGACCCCCCCAGTAGAGTTTAAGTTGGAAATGTGGAATCTTTGGCACAATGATACTACTCAATATATATCACCACTACACCAAACACTTTATTTTTGCACTCGACGCGCGTTTCGCTAACCATGTTAGCTTCATCAGGAGTGATGATTGACAATCACTGGTTCCTACTAATCTTGTTTTTTGATTATCCAAATTTTTTCTTCTCGTCCAAATAGGCTTGATTTTGGTCTGTGTCTCTTAAAACATTTTCAGTCGTTGTATTGCTTCCTTTCATTGCCAAGTTAGGTTAGGAGGTACTAAGAAAATTACACAGCCCTTAATACGGTGAATACTGCGGGCGATCCTCCCCACACAAATTTTTTCTCTTGTTAAAAAATTTTTCAGTTAACGAGCGATAAAATGGCCGGCCAAGTTGTAAGGAGGAAATACCAAATTTAAGTTACGCAGTTGATTTTAGAATCCTTTCTTCAGGTTAAGTTTCTTTAGTCCTTAAGCCTCTCTCTTAAACTACTTTTCTTTGTTTTGAAGCAATTTATTTATGCCTTTCTTCAAAAACATTGGTCATCCTTACGACTATAAAGAGGTATTTAATTGAATAAAGCAGCTCATAAATTACTAACAAAAATTGCGGCTTCTAACTGTTTGACGGGGGTATAACATACTATTACTTTAACCACAATAATTATTCGCTCAGTTGAACTCGCACATGTTTAATTACAAATGTAATCTTGTACTTATCCAAATATTTGTTGATATAATAGCGGACATTTTAGCAAGAGAATGTCTTTGGCAATATAAACAGTTATATTGTCCAGAATTATTCTCTCATTTAATGTAAGTTTATTCTGCTTGCTGCTTTTAATATAATTCTATAATTTGACGAACATGAGATAATTATTTGTAAAAATACCAACAAGTAAACTACCGTAAAAAGGTTTTCAAATGCTATATTTTTATAATATTTATTCAGAAACCATTTAGCTTTATGGTATAGAAACCCTGCATGTTGTAAAAAGTAAATGCTGGATTTTAATACTAACACGGGTTGGAAAGTTTCGAGACTCTCCGACATGAATTACAGCTGTTTGACTGACGCTACTTTTGATTTTTGCAAAAAGATGGAAAAAAAAAAATTTGGTGTATTGAATAAACATTGTTTTTTTATGGGAAAAAATACAGCCAGAACCCAAGAAAGGATTGAGAAGTTATGGTACATCTGCTTCGTCGAAAGCAACTATATGTCGATGGTTTCGATGGTTTAGTAAACTAAAATGTGGTCGTACAAGCACCGATAATATACCACGTTCTGGACATCTAAATGAGGCAGTCACTCCAAGAAAATACAAAAAATCCACCATATTGTTTTGAATGACCGCAAAGAGACAGCTGACATTATTAAGATATCAACAGAATGCGTGAGGCATATTTTGCATGAATATTTGTATATGAAAAAGCTATGTGCTCGATGGGTGCCGCGTACTCTCACCATTGGTCAAAGCAGGTCGGCAAAGTGTCGAAGATTCAGAACGCTGTTTAGCACTGTTTCGGTGTAATCCACAGGAGTTTTTGCATCGATTTGTAACAGTGAATGAAACATGGATTCACAACTACACGTCTGCGTTCAACAGTCAGACCCCCGAGTAGCTGAAATCGCATGAAAGTCGACCGAAGCGTCCAAAAACATAAACATCAGCTGGAAAGATTTTAGTAAATATTTTTTGGGGTGCGCATGGAATAATACTGATCGACTCTCTTGAGAAGGATACTATTACTTTGGTTTATTGAATCGTTTAAACGAATGAAGAATGAATGAATGAAATCAACAAAAAGAGGCCGCATTTAGCGAAGAAAAAAGTGTTGTTTCAGTCCGTGCGGCCCGTGGCTCCGTGGCGTAGTACTTGCTTGCGGTACAGAAAGTCTCGGGTTCAATCCCGGCAGGTCAGTATACTTTTATTTAAGTATATATGCCCTGGCCACGTACATAGGTAGTAGTTGTTTGCAGAAATGTAATAACGTCCATAGCAGCACTACCGCGTTGTCTAAAAGGTGCAATGAAATACAAAAATGGGTTTCGGCACTTGGATAACGTTGACGGGTATTAAGACATCCCGCCGTTATCCTCAGAATATGAAAAAGGGTAAAATCGCTACTTAAGCGGGAAGGTGAACAATAAACTCCATAAAATCAATGGTGAAATTGGGCTCTGAATTGCGTCCTTACTCGCCGTATTCACTGGATTTGGCTCCCAGTGATTATTAGCTCTAAGTCGAATGAAAAACTGAAGTTTATTTTAGAAGAGCTTGACAAATCGTACTAGATGAAGGGTACCCAAATGTTGTGAGATCGTTGAAATAAGCGTATCACTTCTGAAGAAAATTATGTTGAAGATAAAATCGATTTTTGGGAAAATGATTGCTTTTCTTCAAAAGTCTCGTGATTTTTCAGTCCATGTAGTACATATTTCTTTAAAATTTCTTGATTATTTAGATGTAAATATTGAATAGTGTATTATTATTGCTGCGAAATGTTAGTAACTTTATGAATATGATATATTTATTATAGGTAATTGGGCATTCTTGTACCTGATGATTATAATAATTGAAGGACTTTTAAACTTTATTAAGTTCCACTCTGTAAATATGTAACATACTGAATTACCATTACCCATAAAAGGGTTCTAAGTATCAGGGATCAATAAACTTAAGTGTCTAAGTACTCAAGCCCAAATTATAATTCATGCGTCTAACTTTGTAACAACCTTCAAAATTATCGATATTAAGTTTCCTACTAACGACATTAAATTAGATCTTGGACAAATTGACAAGTAGCTTCAAGATCACAGATGTCCCTAAATAGATGAGCTCGGTGTATACCGTCCCTGTATCATGAATCTTTAATATGAAAAGTTTATATCTAGCAATTTCATAATTTGACCAAAACAAGTTTATTTCCCTCCGACATTTCAATTAACCAAGAATATTTAGTTAATTACGAAATTAATTAAAGGAAACTTGATGAAACTATACAGATGAAATGAACAAGAATTATAAAAAGAAACGAGCAACTTTACCCAGATATTTAATGAAATAATGATTCCGGAGTATATGGTTTTTTATTATGGGGTCCTTTATTTATATCTATAATATATATAAAATGCAACGTCTCGCTGTCTATCTGTCTGTCTGTCTGTCCGTTAGTGCGCTTATCACTGGAGAACTACTTATCCGATTTTTTTTAAACATACCTATGTTCTCTGGCCAGGTTATACGCTATTTTATTACGATATTTTAATACGATAAGTAGCATAAGGAATCAGTAGTGACTTTAATAGCGAATGAAGTCGGAAAAAAGTGTGTCGCTAGCGCGTTCTCTTGCAATACACAGCCTAAACTATTAAACATGGAACAATATTATGTAGCAGAGAATATCTATAATCTATAATACATATAAAATTCAATGTCTCTCTGTCTGTCCATTAGTGCGTTTATCACGCGAGAACCACTTATCCGATTTACGTGTCTTTTTTTAAATTGATCCATATATTTTTTGGCCAGGTTATATAATAATAATAATCTATATCTATAACATAACATATATAAAATGCAACGTCTCTCTGTCTGTCTGTCTGTCTATCCGTTAGTGAGCTTATCACTGGAGAACCACTTATCCGATTTACATGCTTTTTTTTTAAATATACATATCTTCTCTGGCCGGGTTATAGGATATAGTTTATTAAGTTAGGTGACATAAGGAATAAGCAGTGACGACAATATATCATATGGCAAAGAATATAATATATATAAAATGCAACGTCTCACTGTCTGTCTGTCCGTTAGTGCGCTTATCACTCGAGAACCACTTATTCGATTTACGTGTTTTTTTTTCTAATTCATACATTTGTTTTCTGGCCAGGTTATATATAATCTTCTATCTATAATATATATAAAATGCTACGTCTCTTTGTCTGTCTCTCTGCCTGTCTGTCTGTCTCTCCGTTAGTGCGCTTATCACTAGAGAACTACTTATCCGATTTACGTGCTTTTTTTTAAAACATAGATATGTTCTCTGGCCAGGTTATCTATTTATAATATATATATGAAATGCAACGTCTCTCTGTCTGTCTGTCCGTCTGTCCGTTAGTGCGTTACGCTTTTTTTTAAAACATACATATGTCCTCTGGCCAGATTATAGGATATATTTTATTGCGTTAGGTGACATAAAGAATAAGCAGTGACGATATGAATGAATCAAATCGGAAAAAAGGTTACCGTTAGCGCGTTCTCTTGCAATACACTGCCTAAACCATTAAATATGGAACAATATCATGTTGCAAAGAATATAATATATATAAAATGCAACGTCTCTCTGTCTGTCTGTCTGTCTGTCCGTGCGCTTATCACTTGAGAACAACTTATCCGATTTACGTGTTTTTATAAACTTATACATATGTTCTATATAATTCGATATAAGCCTAGATAATGGGAGATTAGGTGAGATAATGGGAGATAAGTATAAATAAAGAGAGATAAGGAGAAATAATGGGAGATAAGCAGAGATAAGTCTAGATAATGGGAGTTATGGTGAGATAATGGGAGTTAAAGAGAAATAATGGAAGATAAGGAGAAATATTGCGAGATAAGTCGAGATAAGCCTAGATAATTGGAGATAAGGTGAGATAATGAGAGATAAGGGGAAATAAAGGCAGATATTTTATTACGTTAGGTAACATAAGGAATAAGCAGTGATGATAATAGTGAATCAAGTCCACGCGAACGGAGCCGCGGGCACTGCTAGTTAATAATAAATTAACAATTTAAAGTTAATTTTTCAGTACTCACTATTTTATATCCTAAATTTAATATAGATAAAATACAATTTAATATACAAAGTGTCTAGATACAGAAAATAATACATCGGGTAGGGGTCCAAGACCCGCTAGTATGTGCTTTGCTTTACATTAAAAGTATCGGCGTCCATAATTATAGATTACCCTAGCGTGCTATCTATGAATCACTAAACTAGGCCATGCATGTTCTGCTGCATATCAGAGCTTGTCAGCCAGGCTAAATTAAGAAGCAAGGTGCAAACCCATAGTAATAGAAGGATATATTTAAAAAGCATATACCCAAAAGTGCCAGTAACCAACAAACTGCACCATTATCCGATGTGAAACCGCCAACACACATAAGAAAAATCGGATTCAGTACGTTTGTTATAATAAGTGAATAGCTATTGCTGATGAAGAGGGCATGTCTGGGTAGTTTATAGTTTGGACGCGTGTATTTCTAATTCAAGAGCAAAGAACTTAGTTGATGGCCTTGATCCGCTAACTAATATATTCTGTTCTATTCCGTACAATATAATGATATCCTTTATTATTATAAGTGCACAATTTCTTAAGCTACGAATATATTTTATTAGTCCAATACAAGATCCAAGATCAGGATATGTCGTATTCAGAGAATTTCTGAGTTGATAGCTATCACAGCTATATAATAGACGTAATATTTTATGTGTGTATCTAATTAACAGTTTTTTTAGTCCAAAATCATTTACATTTCTTTTAGTAGGTGGTTGAAATAGGAAAAAAATAACAAAAAATAATTATAATTCTTTTTATGGGTCTAGCACACGTGCTGCAGGGAAGTCCCTAAAGCGCTACAGTAGCGATACGTGTGCGGAAAAAGCGATTCACGTTGTTCTTGAATCGCTGTAAATTGTACTCGGTGGGAAACACACAGTCCTGGGCAAATGTTCTGCATATAAAAGACTGCTTGAAAAGCTTTGTACGAAGAATAACAAGCTGAACCTCATACGGATGTGAAGTATTAGCGCGACCTGTATTTCTAACATGCACCGCTCTGGAAGGAATTAAGCCGGCTACATTTTTCAAACATTTTCCATGAAAATACTTGTAGAATAGGTTCAAGTCGCCAACAGTTCTTCGATGTTCCAGGAAATCAAGGCCGTCGGTTAGTTCCGGGTCCCCAATGGGACGAACAGCTCTTCTCTGAATAGAATCCAACAAATACATGTATGTTTGGGAGCGGAGCCCCAAACATAGGAGCAGTATTCCATAGTTGGTCGAATTTTAACTTTGTAAAGAATTAACAGTTCTTGTGGAGTGTAAAGCTTTCTGGTTCGAAATAATATTCCCAACTTTTGAGAAGCTCTCCTTGCTATGCCTGTGACATACCAGGACATATTTGCTCCAAAACTAACGCCCAACAAATTGAGTGAGGATGTTCGAGGAATGGAGTGTCCCGCCATAACTATGTCGGGTTCAGCAACGTTAACTTTTTTAGAAAAAAAACTGCCGCCTAGGTTTTTGTAGCGTTAAATTCCACTTGGTTACTGTCACCCCAAGATAAAATTTCTTCCAGGCCTTTGTTAAGTTGAGTGACGTCTGTTCGTTGTACACAGTTTTTCGGTAGAACTGTTTTTCGCTTCTTCGGAGAAGGTTGTTGGTGTCTTTCCTCTCGTTTGATTCTTTGTATCTACGGAGTCTTGCGGCATATTTGTTAAGTTGAACGACTTCCTGCTGTCTGCGGATATTCGTCTGAGTAGCCGATGTCCGAACGTTCAAAGTGAATGAAGTGATAAGCGTACTGTCATCTGCAAAGCTGTAGATTGGGTTTCCGGTCTTTTCCAGCAGATCGTTAATGTAATTACTGTTATATATATTAGTTTAGTTGTATCAAAGCTAAATATATAAAGCCAACAAAATATGTTGCTAGAGACTAAAAAGGACCCATTTATATCCTGGTGGATTCAAAACCGCAGAGGTTGTTAAATAGATTAGTTGGGAACGACCGATCCGTGTATTATATATAAATCATTAATATGAAAACTTTGTATCTAGAAATTTTACAATTTGGATAAAACAAGTTTATTTTCTCGACATTTCAATTTATCAAGTATATTTTGTCGACCGCGCAATCTAATTTCAAAATACAGTCGGCAAAGTTACGGTCGGAAACTTTTTGTTTATCATAATTTAAAAGCTTCATCTTATTATTATACTGGCTTTTAGATTAAGTGATTCTGTTCTATTATTTTGGTTCGTGATTTATTTTTGTTTGCTAGATTGTAACTACACTGGTGAGCAAAAAAATCAGCTCAAATGATTTGTCTTTATTAAACACGGATCCTAGAATTTAGTGTTCATATATTTTACACATTTTAATATCATTTGAAAGTCCATTCTATTCTCTTTCTAATGATACTAAACTCCATCGTATACCCCATGCTTTTTACTTATTAAAATGATTGAAACGGAAAACAAAGAGGACAAGAATTGAAAATAAGGGTAAGAGAAAGGAAAAATGAAACAAATGAGATGCTTCCCCATACCATGACAAAACCTCCTCCATAGGCGATCGTTTCAGTAATGCTGCACTGCGCATAGCACTTCTCACGCCTCCGTCTTTTTCCATCATTGCTATTTTAGGCCCATTCTGGCAAATCTGAATCACGCTTGTTAATGGGCTGCTGTCAATTTGGGTCCGTTAGCTGGTCTCTTCGGAGTTAAGTTAGCTTCTTTAAGTCTTCTTCTAACTGTCCAATGACTGACAGCCCGATCTCAAACTTGTCGGAGCTCCTGCGTACCTTAACGCCGATCAAGTGACGATTTCTTAGTGTTCTGTTAACAATGAAACGGTTGTCTCTCTACTAGGTACACCTTCTTTTTCCTGATCATGGCCTCTGAATAAAGGCGCCAATCTCTTTGTAACATCTATAGACTCTAGCTTAGGTGCAATTGTGCAGCGACTACACATTGGCTCTGCCCTTCTTGCAATATGACATTGTCTTTTGCTGTTTCTTCTGGGGTCGTATCTATTTTTCAATGACGTAATTAGTAACCAAGTATAGTAGAGATGTTAACGGTTCATGTTCCGATAAAGAAATGATAGAAAAATGCAGTGGTATGTATTTTTATAGGGACGAATAGCGCGCGACGAGTACGTTGTTGAGCGAGCAAAAACGGTTCTATTTAGTAAAATCACGTTAATCAGTAAAACTTTTTGGAAATCCAAATGTTTTTGTTATTATTGGAAAGAGTAGAAAATCAGTATTCCAATGATACCAAAAATAATACCACTGTTTAAAAATTAAATTCAAGGATTGGTGTGTGTGTGAAGCAAAATAGTCTGAGTCGATTTTTCTACTCACCAGTGTAGTAGTAGCAGGTCACACTTGAACTAAAGCCTGTTCATATTTTTATTTGCAAGTAAAATGTGTCTTGGAATTTTATTATTACGTTTTTCATTAAGTGGCGCATTTCATTAAAAAAAATACTTTCTATTTTTTTTTGCATTTCTTTACATTTCAAGATCCATATATTAGGACTAACTTAATTTCCAATTTGCTTGTCGATCTTCCGGTCTGTTGAATTGTTGCGAGCGGTCTACTTGCAATAAATACATTTCTAAGCAAAGTAGAGTAATAAAGTATTAACTAAAGTAAAAACTAAGAAAGCAATAAAATAATGGGGTAAGGTTCGTCATTAATGACAATGACAAGTTGCTAATACGTATATTTCAAAAGAAGCCGTGCTTTTGCGAGATTTTTATATTAATATCACTTTGACGAATGACGAAAATAACATCTGTGATAGATGTGGCGCAGAAATGCAAAGAAAAAAATAAACGTGATTGTGGAGGAGAGTTTCGTCTAGTCTTACGTAGTTCTAGAAAAGGCTGCCGAAAAACAAAATCGTTTAGAAGCGGAAGTTACATTGTAATTTAAGTTTGCCATATTTTGGAATTGGTGTTTATGTTCGAGAACGACATTCCGAGTGCAATATGTGAAAAACTGACTGGCAGGTCGTCACATACCACACATGATTAGTATAACATGTGCCGCGAAGTGTGCTCCTCAATTGTGTCAGTCAATGGCACAGGACAATTAATCGATTAATCGGCAGCAATGACGATCCTATATAAATTGATGAAGGGCGATTCGTGGGTCGCCGAAAATATAACAAGGGAAGGCTGTTATAAGGTGATCAACAACCTGAATCTAAAGAGAGCGACGCACCGGTGCAAAACAATCGAAACCATGGTAGACGAATAGATGGACCGTGGGTGTTTCGTTTGAAAACAAAACGAGAAGTACAATATATTATTATGGAAAGGAGATATGAAAACACATTAATGCTAGTTATCGAAAGAGAAGTTAAATTTCAATCTATTATTCATTCAGACGAGTGGCCAGCGTATAGGACGGCAGGCTTCGACTATCAAACCGTTAATTACCAGAAAAACTATGTTGATCCGTTCACAGAAGCCATACACAAGGTAGTGAACAGTTGTGGTTAGATGCCAAAATTTACATCTTAAAGAAAATAAGGGAAGTACCATTAAACCATCTTCAATCACATCGGGACCGTTTATCCTGGAAGATATTAAAGAAGAATGAAGACGACCAATTTGTCAACTTTTTAAAGGATATTGCCTCTGTTTATAGATATTAGTTGTAAATATATTCGTAATAAAATCATTATTAACAACAAATTTTTCGTCTTACCAATTATTATTGTATTGCAATGTTATAGCAGGATAAATCTCAAATTTTTTGGCAGGCTGCACGCTATAGCAGCACCGTTTCGCCTGTATACTCTTTTGTTGTGTTATGACCGTTTTAATTATTTGATTAACTGTTGGTTTCTTCTTACCTGTTGGTAATATCGATTAAATAGAAAGATATATAAATCAAGGGGTTGGATACTCCTTGTAATTCTAATAGGTGTTTTTGTGAATTACCATACAAATATCTGTTGTTGTGTATTCGATTCCTGTATATGATACCCTGAGATGTTCCTTTACAGTTGTCTGTACAAGCACGTTTAAGAAAGGTAATTAGTTATTTTCGTTTGGTTCCAGTGTGAATTGGAACGTCTGGTATTAAGAGTTTAGATCATCAAAGAATTTATGAAGTTCATTTTTTTTTCCGACGAATATGCACCGACGTATTGGATCCTATGTTTCAGCTTCAGAACTGCTTTGTTTAACGCCTTTTGATCAAAATAGATCTTGAAGAGGTTGGCTGTAGTAGTTGAAAGCGATACACCTGTGGCGGCCTTTATTTCTCTATAAATTTGCTAGTCAGATAAGAAATATAATATTCAGACAGGCACGATCTACTATATTACATAGTCTGGGAGATCTTCGTTTCGGGTGATTTGCTGGAGAGCTTTATCTATGGAATGAAATGCTAGAATACAGGAAACGTCCAAACGTTGCTGTTATGTCATTTTTTTCGAAATGTTAAATGTGGAGAGTCTGCAACAGAGCGTTATACATACATATATATATATATATATATATATATATATATATATATATATATATATATATATATATATATATATATTTATATACATTTGGAATGATTGCCCAGCGCTGTGTTTCCCACCGAGTACAATTTACAGCGATTCAAGAGCGACGTGAATCGCTTTTTCCGCACACATACCGCTCCTGGAGCGCTTTAGGGACTTCCCTGCAGCACGTGTGTTAGACCAATAAAAAAAAACATATGTATATATATATATATATATATATATATATATATATATATATATATATATAAAAGGTATTATGGAAATCGCTTAATATATTCAGACTGGTATATCCCTGTGTAAAAAGCAATTGGAGAAAAATAAGAAGGTCCTAAACTCTCTCAATCAACTCATTTCCAGGAATAAACATTGAAGACGTCTATTGTATTTTCCCAAGAGATGTCCTGGGTGTCCGTTGTCTCTCTTTACTTTAATTTTGAAACTACTTGTCTTCCTCATTTAGGAATTCTAACTCTCATCTCAGCTGTGTTAGTGGCGTTACACTACTTTTTAAAATTCGGCAGTCCAGTGATTTAAAAGATTTTGAACGATGTAAACACTTAATAGAAATAAGTATTAGGTGGGCCTTCAATTGACTCAAGGAATCAACGATTTTTGCAATAAGCAGTATAGAGTAGGAAATTGGTTTTTTTTTATATATTAATCAAGGAATGTAATTTATTAATAACTAAAGCCACAGGAACAAACTAGCATATAATTTTGCTACTATTGTTAATGTTTTTGCTATGATGATCATTATTTTCACTAAGATTTTTTAGGATGAATAGTGACAATAAAAAATTGTTTCGAAAGGTACTCTAAATTAGACCATTATCTTTTCTATAATTTACAGTACCTTTCTTCAGTTGGTTTACATATTTTTGTACAAATTATCTATATTAATTTTTTACAATATAATGAAATATTCTTCCAAAATATTGTTACCTTTCTATTTTACTCTGAAAAGGTCATAGTTAAAGACTTTTTTATATATTCACATTCCAGTATTTCTAGATAACAAAAAAAGTAATTTCTAATTCCCGTTGGTCTGTTTTCCTATTGACACAATAACTTTCGAACGAGATTCAATATCGCTCTCAAGATATTGTATATTTACAGTAGAAAAGGAACCTATTATTTTCGATTATAACCTTTCAGGATAAAAGGGCAAAAAAAATTGATTAATTTTTTATGGTTTTTGCTAGTAATAAAAGAATTTGTCCAGATCTGTGGTTGCGATAATAAAAAAAAATTTAAACAAAATTGTTTAAAGTAAAACATATAAGGAATAAAGGGCTAGAGTAGGGGGATAATGGAGTAGCATCCTATAGATCATGCTGTACTTTCGAGAGGAATCGAGGAATTTCGTCCATTCTTAGTTACACCGAAAAACTCTGTCCTCTTTGCCGATGCCGCCGGTTAAAAACGGAGTATTATATTCCACCGATATATTTATATCTCAAGTCCTAATTAGAACAAGCTTAACAAGCACAAGCCCATCTGTAGAGGATAAAGTAATAATTTTCAATGAATATTACCGTTTATACTACACAAGCAAATTTATTTTGCTGACATTTCTACGTACATACAAAGGAGTATTTTGTCGAGTGCAGGATTAAATTTTTAATTAAAGTTCTAAAAGCTATATCTATTTGAAATCTGAAATGTATTAAATTTGAAATTAGTTTAAGTTTGAAAATTACTAAAATGTTTTCATATGGGCGAGTCACAAGTTTG